>OU015502.1:126610767-126648267 GCA_907164885.2 Dolomedes plantarius
TGTGCTAACACTGATTGAAGGCTAAAACCTTATACAACCAACTACCACAGGTAATTATTTTTTATTGTCAATATGTTGGTTAGATTGTGGAGCAATTTAACGTTTCTTTAGTGATATCTCCGAGAGATATGAGACCATAGCCTAAATATCGATATTTGACGGGGTAATTTTGTGACACATTAACACCGTCACAAAATAACCCACAAAGTCGATTCACCTCTTCCAGATGTTCGATGTTGCATTTTTTCGCCCTCTAAAATACCACTGGAGAGAAAGAAGTATTGACTATCTGGAAAAAAAAACTACCCGAAGGAGCAGAATGAGCCAAAGACGAATTTCCTCATCTCTCAAAGAACTGATGGCTGCCCTGGGTACCCGAGGTCTCTTTGATGTCAAAGATATTGATAAAGCTATTCAACATTTGTAATCTATATACATAAAACAGTTCCGTAACTGACTGACTGACTGACTCACTGACATACAATGCACAGACCAAACCGCTGGAGCTAAAGGACTGAAATTTTGCATGGCGATTCTTCTTATAGTGTAGGGGCGCACTATGAAAGATTTTTGAAAAATTCTTCTTAGATTTTTTAAAATTAAATTTTTAAGCTGTTTTAGTAACTTTTTTTTAAGTTTACATTTAAAATCATAATGTGAAGGTTATAAAATTTATATCACGAGAAAAATCATAAAAATTCCTTTAAAATGAGATCTTTTTTGAATCTTTACCTCCATTTCCTGATTTTCGGTGAATTTTTAAAGATTAATTTTTAGAATTTAATTTATTAATTGCTGATGACGTGAGTTCCTTTTCTGGTACTTTAAATAAATTTATCGTCACGTGCATAACAACTAAATAAACAAAAAAGTATTTTTTTTCTTGCTAATGCGGCAGACGATTAGACATTATTTTGTCTAAAAAAATATCCCTTACGATTTTTTTATAAATATATATATATTTTTTTACATCAGATGTATACATTGATCGTCGTATTTATTATATATATATATATATATATATTGGCATTAATTGCATACATTGACTGTTGTATTTAATTTGAATGTACTCCGTAGCGAAGTGCGGGTTTTCAGCTAGTAGGTATATATAATTGTTTATCAAGCTTTTGATAAGCATTTTACTGTCTAACTCTGTGTCAAGTAATTTTTCCTCTTGGATTTCAAGGGGAAAACACAGTTGTCACAAAGTAGCCCCACTCGGCAGGGATACTTTCTGACGCATTTTAACTTTAATATCTCAATGGTATTTTAACACCATGGTTAGTTTAATACATAACTACGTAAGGAAAGGATGTACCAATGTTTTGCAATTGTTCGTTTTGGGCTACTTTTAAAACTGATTGTCTGGCACAGGAAAATACTTAAAATCTGTCACAAAGTAACCACCCCATCTTACGGTATCTTAAAGTTTAAAGGTCCATTGCCACAAGCTCATCTTTAATGCCCACAATGGTCACAAAGGTGTTCACCACAATGGTCACCATAATGGTCATCTTGTATTAAAAACAAGGATATCTTGTATGAAAAACAAGGTTATCTTATATTAAACTTTTCCTCACGGGGTGGGATAGCATGTATCCCAAGAATACGGTCCCAAGAATGAATATATATATATATATATATATATATATATATATATATATATATATATATATATATATATATATATACATATATATATATACATGTACATATACATATATATATATATATATACATATAAATATATACATATACATATACATATATATATATATATATATATATATATATAATATATATACATATACATATACATATATATATATATATATATATATATATATATATATATATATATATATATACATACTATACATATATATATCATATCATACACACACATATATATATATATATATATATATATATATATATATATATATATATATATACATATACATACATATACATATATATATATATATATATATACACACATATATATATATATATATATATATATATATATATATAACCCCCTTAATGGCTGTTCTTACAAAGGGGATATGAAATTTCCCGTTCTAAAGAGGTAATCGGAAAAATGGGCCCCGTAAGCTAAAGGTTAAAAATCAAAGATATCTTGTATTAAAAACCAGCGTTTAAAATATAGGTCTATTTGAGTGCTTGAAACCCCAAATTCATGCATTATTCAAAAATCTGATTTTTTTTTCTGTTTCCTTAAAGCTCTATAAATCAGTATTAATCTACAAATGCATTTACCAGAGTAATATTATTTTTGAAAATATACAGGAGAAAATTTTTTTATTGATATTAGTTTATTTTTCTGAAAGATATTAAAGGGGACTTAATCAAGAAAACAATTCCAAAAATGTTTTTTTTCCCATCGCTAAATATGGTTGCATAGTTTTCTGTTTTTGAAAACTAAATATATAATTTAAATACATAATGATTTACAAGACAAGTTTTTTTAAAAATAATAACACAATGTATTGGTTGTTTTAATAATTTAGATTTCTTAAACACTAATTGGATATTTTGACTGAATATTTTTAAGAAATAGTACATAAACATATGTTCGATAAAAAAAGCTGGAAAAAAACTGTAACTAATGTTAAAACGCTTTTTGCTTTTAAAAAAAATTTTATTGTAATATTTTGACAACTTTCAGATTTTAACAAATTAAGTGGGAGGACTCAATAAAATTCTTCAAAAAGCAAATGTAGAAAATATACTAAAATTTCAATTTAGTTAGTTTTTTATTTTTCGATCTGTGTACATATTCTGTGAATGCCATGTAAATAGATAGGCTGAAAGAGTATATAAAAAAAGAAAATTCCCCTGCCAAAATTGTTAGAAAGTGTGAAAATGGCATTATAATCGATCAGAAACGGGAAACGTAATCGATTTTTTTTTACCAAAATTTCATTCGATTTCCCTCTTTATATTCTAAATTCGTCCCCTCAAGACGAATGAAGTTCTGTAATATTCCTGTTGTTAACTGTTTGCTGTGACATCGATACTGTTGTCATAAAATCGATATACAAGGAGCTTTGAAAACGATAAACTGCTATGCGGTGTCTTCAGAAGTAGAAATTAACTGTATCGTAATATCGATTGTCTGTCACGTCATTTTACTCGAGAAGGTTAAACTTAATTGACACATAAAACTTGGTTTAGCGTAGATTAGAATATGGTGAAACCAATATCGTGCCAGATATATTAGATTTCGATGATGACACGTTTGGAAATGCGTGCTTCTGAATTTCGCGCTTTTGCATCTGAGAGTAGACATGTATTTGAAGAACATGAATATTTTTAAAATTAAAATTTTTTAAAAACTTTTTTATTAATTTTAAAAATATTTGTTTTAAAAGTTTTAATAACTTTAAAAAATAATTCTTTATTAAAAAAAATTCCTGACGATAATTGATGCGCAACTATCTTCATTAAAAGATTATTTTTTTAAAGTGAGAAAAATCACTCACTTGATATTTAAAACTAATTTATATTAGTTTTATTTATGTTATTTGATAAAGATTGTTAAATAACTTATTGGGCATACATTGTCCCTTTGTTTAGCCATACTTGTTTCTATTTGTGTTTGCTTATGTAAAATATATAAAAGCATTAATATGGAAACATTGCAACTGTGTATAAGTATTATGGCATAAGTATATATAAGAAATGTATATTAGAATTGCTTGTAAATAGGCATAGTGTTTGGTTAACGATGAAAAGAATGAAAAATAATTACAAGATAAAAAGAACTTTTTATATACCATGTTTTTAAATTTTCTGTTGAATCATATAAACTTGACAATTCTATGCATTAATAAATACTTTTTAAAATTTTTTTGATGAATTATCCCATCAACTTGAAAGAAAATGAAGTTGTAATTGGAAGTTAACTTGCGTTTAACTTTTCATTCCCGTCCCGGCCAATAGATGGCTGAACCGTCTACAAAACAAAATTAACTGAAAATAACTGAAAATGAATTTAATTCTGCTTAAAGATGGCTAAAAGTATTAAAATAATGCATTGTCATCGTGTTCTGAGCTGTTCTAAAAGTTTCAAATGTCTAGCTAGTCGGGAAGTTAGTTAAAAATCGACTGCAAGATTCGAACGGAACAAACACACAAACACACAAACAAACAAGAGTTAATGCGAATTAATAAAAACATGGTAATTATGAATTCCAGATAATTAGACTTTAAAAAAAATCCTACTAACAATTTAAAACTGCTGTTCTGTTGTTGTTGTTGTTGTTGCTCCTAATGCCCCCTGGCGGGAAGTTCCAGACCAGGTCCATATAAATGCGAAGGATTCTGAACCTTAGTCCAGCCTCCCTTATTCATATACTGTCATCACAAAACATCAGAGTCATTTTACAGTGGATTCCGGCACACTGCAGAATCTCAGGAAATGAATTCGCGGACGGATTGACAAAGAGAGGTACTGCAGTTATGCAAATCCCGTGTAGACCGATCGCATAGAATTCTATAAGGATATTTATCCGGGAGAAATTGAAGGACTTGTTTTATCAAGAATATATAGATAGAAGTTCTAATAAGTTATGGATGTTCATAGTGCATTAATTCCAGATTTTCTAAGAAAGGATTAAGTAGCCGTGATCCGGCTTTTAACTGGTCATGGCTGCTTAGCTAAACATGAGAGCTGCTTGAAAATTATACAATCCTTTCTGCACTATTTGGGAACATTTGTGGAAGTTTGGGGACATTAAACCAAAATTTATGGCTAATTCCCATCTCCAGACGTGTGAGGCAGGGTTGTCTGGGGATCTCTGTAACCCATATTAGGAGGCAAGAGCAATGAAGAATTATATCGCCGTTTCCTTCTTCGTTTTACTTTTCATCTCGTCGTTGGTTGTTTTCTTGTTGTACGTTTTATATTGTTGTTGTTGTTGTTGTTTGTTTTCTTGTTGTATTTTTATGTTGTCTGACTACTTGTTATATTTTTTATCTTGTTTGTTTCCTTGTTGTATTTTTATCTTGTTCTTTGTTTTCTTGTTGTATTTTTATCTTGTTCTTTGCTTTCTTATTTTATTTTTTATCTTGTTGTTTGTTTTCTTGCTGCATTTTTATGTTGTTCTTTGTTTTCTTGTATTTTTTTTGTTGTTGCTTGATTTCTTGTCGTATTTTTTATAGTGTTTGATTTCTTGCATTTTGTATGTTGTTGTTTGTTTCCGTGTTGTGTTTTTATCTTGTTTTCTTTATTTTTTATCTCATTGTTTCTGTTTATTGTTTGTTATTGGAAATAGAAAAAAGTACAGCATCCAATGGGAGTGCTATAAACACTTGATTCCGACCAATGGAGAATTTTTTCCCCCAATTGTATTGTTATATAAAGATCATTACGCATTAAAACACTGGTTAGTTTTAAAAGTTGTTTAAAAAAATTACGAATTTAAAATTTGAAGATCGTTTTGTTTTTGATATATTTCCTGAATCGTAGCATTTGAATACTTTTTCAATCTGGTGCAAAGGAATGGTTTCAATATAACGCATTCATAATTTATAAAGTTGTTGTTTGTTTTCTTGTATTTTTTATGCTATTGTTTTATTTCTTGTCGTATTTTTTTATAGTGTTTGTTTTCTTGCATTTTGTATGATTTTGTTTGTTTCCGTGTTGTGTTTTTATCTTGTTTTCTTTATTTTTTATCTCATTGTTTTTGTCTATTGTTTGTTATTGCAAATAGAAAAAAGTACAGCATCCAATGGTAGTGCTAGAAACACTTGATTCCAACCAATGGAGAATATTTTTCCCTAATTGTGTTGTTATGTAAAGATCATTACGCATTAAAAACACTGGTTAGTTTTAAAATTTGTTTAAAAAAATTTCGAATTCAAAATTTGAAGATCGTTTTATTTTCAATAGATTTCCTGAATCAGTAGCATTTGAATACTTTTTCAATTTTGTGCAAAGGAATGGTTTCAATATAACGCATTCAAAATTTATAAAAAAGTTGGTTCATAATTTTTTTATCACTTTAAAGAGAAAAAATGTTTTTTTGCAGGGTAACTTTTATTTTAGGGAAAAGATTTCCAAAATGTTTAACCTAAATTAAAAATACTGAAGACAATTACTGAAGATAGTTTAATGAAAATAGAATAAAGTAGCACCATACAGAACTTAATAGAGGTATCGTACAAGAAATGTTTGATATGTAATTTTGGGAATGGAAAATCGAGAAAAGTTCTAATTCTAGATGAATAAACTTAAAGTTCGGATGTACAGTAATATAAACATTGAGAACACAGCATAAAAATGTCGTATCTGATAATTTGCAGAATAATTTCATGTAGTTAATATTTTTACTCTGAAAGTCTTATACCATGATTTTAGTCACAAAAATAAAAAAGGGCTTTTATGAGAATTTCGTCTGTTCCGAATCCCGTAAGATCGATAAAATTAATTGAACATACCCCTCTTTTCACCCGGCTTTATTATTTACCTAATTTTTTAAATTTTTTATACATGTTTTACTACAGGATGAAATTGAAAAAAATTTTAATATCATTTTAGTACCTTTGAATTTCATTTACTTCGGAGGTAGAAATTTCGACGTCCACTTTTAGAGGTTCATTAGGATTCTTACGGAAAAAAATCCGTATTTATTGTGCAGGCAAAGTAAATACTGGGTTTATCCCCTTGAAAAGTCTTGCCCATAAAGCTCTCCCCGAGTTTGAGAAATCGCTTTGACGGGGAAGGTTCCGTGTCAAATTTATCTTGAATACCTACTTTTATTTTCCCCTTTATAAATGTATACATTGAAATAACTTGTTAATTATAAAAAAGTAATTACTCATTTCGAAACCATCAGAAATCCTCCTCCCCTGGAAAGAAAGAGAAAAGCTATTTTTATACTTGTGTATAGCGTTCCTAATAATTCACAGAAAGCTGAAATTCGATTGATAATATTATTTTACCTTTAATATTATGGTAAAAATCATATAATTTTTATGGTGTCCTATAGCGTATTTTACTGAAAGTCCTCCCTTTCATAATTTAACGTAGGATTACGTTCCTCCATAAAGGTCCTCCGGTAAGGAAGATTTCTGACGCTAAAATCGTCCGTCCGTAGCTCGCGAGTCATAATTTTGGGCAGCGCGGCCAAATACAGTCTGAATCGCTTGGACAAGCAGTAAACATTTAAACAGAAAAGTACCAAAAGGCGTCAAAATTTTGACATATATATATATATATATATATATATATATATATATATATATATATATATATATATATATATATATATACATATATATATATATATATATATAATATATATAATATATATATAACATATATATATATATATATAATATATAGATATACATATATTATACATATATATACATATATATACATATATATATACATATATATATACATATATATATATATATATATATAATATATATATATATATATATATATATATATATATATATATATATATACCTAACACATACATACATATATACATACAAAAGAGGTAGGCAGCGATAAGTAATCCTACGTTAATAACCCGCGGTAGTTTTGTTAGAAGTGACTACCTGAAATTTTTTTTTATCACAAAGGAGGAAAGTAGCGAAATTTAATATTGATGTCTGATGTGGATGCATTGTGCAGCTTCACAATAAACGCAGGCAAATACAGGGGAAAAAATTAAACCCACTTTAAAAGCATGTAATTAAATGAGTGTTTTTGTGAAAAATTCTTTAAAATCCTGTCGACAATTTAATGGTTTTGTATATACAGTATTGAATACATTCTTGAATTGCCCATGGTGACAATTACATCTAATATTTCCCACTGTGGGAAAAAACTATTTTCATGAATTTGAAATTTGTTGCTATTCTTAATTTTTCGTGTGGATTTTAAGATGCTGGCTGCTCCGGTTTTTTACATAAAATCTGCAGTAGAAATTCTTATGCAGGAATTTTCAAGCATTTTTAGTTGAATTTATACTAAAAACTTGTTGGAATATTTGTATTTTAGTATTATAAGGAATGCTAAAACGCTAGTGTAACATTGAGTGCACATTTAGCAGTGCAGATTATTAACAGGTATTAACTGTGAAGACTGAAAAAAATTTAGTATTGAACAAACAAAACAAGAAAAATTCTAAGGTTATATGTCAAGCAAAAGCATTTTTATGTCATAGATTTAACCCAAATGTGGGAAGCGATTAACTCGCTTGCACCGATGATGAGTATTCGAGATGTTCTGCGGACCACAGCGTGAGCTTAAACGGCGAATATATAAGAACAACCTCCGCGCAAAAAGCGACGACCTGTATCTTAAAAATTTTAATTCTTAAAAACAAATCCTTTTTTTGTTTTTTAAAACTATTTCAGTGGCAACAATTTTAATTCCTTAATTCGTTAATTCATTTATTAATTAGGTGCTAAAACATAAAATATTCTTAAGTTTCTTAAACCATCAATTTTACCGACAGCTTCAAAACTAATTTCTATTTTGCCGTTTTCCAACTGGACTTATAAATTTGACCTTATTATAACCTATTTAAGTTCGATTATACATTTCTTATTCATCAAATTTTAACACAAATTTTAACACAAGGAGTGCTCCCTTGGCAAACCGTACAACAACAAAAAACTAGCTACATTTAGGTGGGCCAAATTAAACCCCACCATTAAACAAAAACGGTATACACTAAACAATGCATAATAATCAAAACATAACAATTAAAAACATCTAATACATAATAATACATAACATACACTGCCTTTAGGAATAATATATAATACACAATATACATTATGTTTGGTGAGTGCAATAGCCTTACATAGAATTATTTTCTTTTTACTTACACTAAAAATTAGCACCTTACATTTCTTTACTGTTGATATATTTCTTTACTATTAACTCATTAACAGCTTATTTTATAATTATCACCTTACTACACGAGTATCACATTTCTCAGTAACTCTAACGCATTGCAATTGCTTTGCAAATTACATTACTTCTCACTTTATAACTAACAAATTACTCTGTTATTACATTTCACAATAATTTAACACATTGCTATACATTCCAATTAACACTTGCTCTGTCAATATTTTAACACCACCATTTTACAATTAACACACTTACTTTTTCTATTAACACATTTCTCAAGACTTAAAAATTTTACAATTCTATATTGGGTAACACAAACTAACACTATTACTTTGATTGCTAACATTAATTACTTTGATTATTGACTTTGATTGAATTGATTATTGATTGGTACCGATGATGAGTGATGACAATACTGGGATACATGTTATATTAACGTAGGTAGCACGACTATTTAATGACTGCATTTCGGATACACCTGATGTCATTGATGCAATCAGTTGTTGAAAGATCTGTAAATTGCCTTTCTCGGGATACCCTGAAACGGTATCTTCCAGACTGGTTCCGAACCATTAAATATGCGAAACATGTATGCCTTTTTGCATCTGAAGGAGTCATTAAGTATTTCACTTCAATATTAACATGTAGCTTACGGGGCCTAGTTTTCCGATTCCTTTTTTATAAATTTCATATCCCTTTTGTAAGAGCGGTCATTAAGGGGGTTATATATATATATATATATATATATATATATATGTGTGTGTGTGTGTGTATGTATATGTATAATGTGTATATGTAATGTATATATATACATATCTATATATATATTATATATATATATATATATATATATATATATATATATATATAATATAATAATATACATCTATATATATACATCTATATATAATATATATATATATATATATATATAATATATATATATATTCATTCTTGTGCCTGTATTCTTGGGATGCATGCTATCCCACCCCAGTAAGGAAAAGGTTAACATCGATAATGTCATCTGTGCGTTTTTAATAGAAAAAGTTAAGTTATCTATAGTAACTTATTTTTATCCTACCTGTCAATTCAGGTCACTTTATAACCCGTCCGCGGTACACTCGTCTCTCCTTCATCAAAGTCCAGATAAACGTCTCTACAATCACCGTAGTCGTTTTTTAAATGAGAGAAGCTCCGGACCTGTGGCGCATAGGATGGATTTTATTGAAGTTATTATAAGTGAATATCTTAGTGTTACTCTACAAAGGTACATTATGCATACAAATCTGCGAGGAAAGTCAATGGAAATAATATTACTATAATTACCAGGAAAGTTTTAGTTAATAGAGAACCGGCCTCGAGGTTTGGAGGCTCAGGTTCGAATCCCTGTCTAGGGTAGCGGCCCTTACAATGGCAACCGAACGTTGGAATGAATTATAATGGGTTTTGAACGAGTATATGGCATGAAAATCGAGAGAAATAATTCATCATTGCCGACATTGAATAATTAAATAATATGCGCAGTTCAACATTCTATGTATTTTTTCTTCAAAACGAAAGAGGTGAGGAAAGAATCCGAAAATAATACTTGCTCACATAGTTGAGATAGTCCAGTTGGTAGAGTTCTGGTCTCGAGTGGACAAACAGTCTTAAGTCCAGGTCTAGAATCTTGGTTTTCTGACATCGAAGATGGCACTCTTCTAGTAAAATTATTTTGTTCATGCAAGGAAATATCATTGTAATGATGCGCCTTCGAATAGGTGAAGATATCATAAAAATATTAAGAAGAATAAGTCAATTCGAAGGCTTTCATCTTTAGATTCAAACTGTTAAAATTGGAAACGATGGCTAGAAGTGGCATGCTAATTAAAGAGCGAAGCGGTCCGGTGTTTTGATGTGGAAGAGCGAGGCGGTCAGCTTGGAAAGTTAGATCGCCAGACGCAGATAAGCGGGGTGTCTCCAAAAGTGACATTATACTGCAAAGGGCTTTGTATTTCGAATTTACAACAGTGGCGTGAGAAAACCACAAACGACTTGGGAGGTTTGCATGCGGTTTCGGTGTTGGCGTACGTCGGGGAAGCAGGGGCTGCCAATTAAAGAAGGTTGAGGTGATGCAGGCAAATGAATTTTGGCAGTATCATGAATAGGTGACAATAAATTAAAGGAGGAGTCCAAGAAAGAAGAATGGGTATTGAAATAATATAAATTGGGGAGTTTGGAAAATTAAAAAAGCTCTCTCCCCTTCTCTCTAAATAAGCAAGCTCGCAGATCTCTCAGGGAGAGACTCCGTTCTTGAGTTTGGCGTATCGGGTCAAGCTACAGTTCCCCGTTGCCTCATAAGATTTTGTGTTCTACGGCGTTGGGTCTAATTTGAGTTCCCCAAATATAATTGTGAAATAAAATATTTGTGTGTGCGTGTGGATGATAGAATGCAGCAGCAAGCTCAACGACATAGAAGCAAGAGAATTCCCCGGCAATAAACGGAAGTCGCCTACAAATATACCGGAATGCAACTCAACGAGTGAGTCAAAATATTCATTTGTTTAGATCAGTCCTTTCTTTTGGTTGATGTTAGTATTTGATTTGGCTATTTGGTTTACGAATAGGTGTAGAGATAGTTAATAGGAGTATAATTGATATTCTACGTTTTGCATCGTTATTCTGTGCTCCCTTGTTTCCTTTGAAAAAGTAACTTTTGAAATTTTATATTAAAGGACGAGAAACTGATTTTGTGTATGGCTAGGTGTGTTTACGAAAGTTTTATTAAGATAAAATGTATAAATGTACAAATTGTAAATAAATCAAGTTTAATTTAAATATTTTTAGTTCTCTGTTTTTAATTGTTATCATATGTTTTCAGTTTACTTGTTCGTTATTGCTAACTATGTCCTGAACTTTGGGTTATTAACAAATAATTTAAACACAACGCACCCAACTATCCCTTTATAAATAAATCATTAATGTACTACCCCAACTAAATCACGCCCGATTAAATACTTTTGGACGAGCAATACCACACTCATTTTAGAATTCCAATCTGCACATGCACCGCTTTCTGGAAGGGCCAACTATACAGAATGGCGTACTGCAGGTATTCCTTCGCAGACAATTAGTTTTAATAATAATTTCCCCCAACACCACTGAATTTTTTCCATCATACGCATTTGTCCATACGCTACCTAATGGTCTACCATTATTCTTTTGTAGAAGGCAATTAGTTCTTAGGAAACCGATATATATTATCTGCTAGGACCGAGTACTGAGCTTAGGTCTCCAAAATTCAAGACCTTTACTCTACCAACTGAACTATCCCGGCTATGAAACGCAGTCTCATTTTTCTACCAACAGGAAGGGTTGGATAAACTGCGATCCATAGGTCCACGCTCTCTAACGTAGGTATTGCGTAGGATATGAAACTTAGTGAACAATAAACTTCAGACAGAAACACACAAAAAAAGAAAGTTTAGGAAAAGAAAAAAAAGATTTGTGCTTCATAAAAAAAACAATTTTTAGAGTTTCCCGTCAAAGACTTTAATTAAAATTAAGTAAAATGTGTTCAGTTTGGTTTAGTTTATAGCACTGCTTTTAGGAGTTTTTATTAATGCTTGTTTATTGGAACTTGTTGAGAGAGAAAAAATATAATGTAACTCGTAATTCTTAGTATGAGGAAGGAAATATCAAACATACACTGCGTTGAGGAATTCTATAAAGACAAGATAAGAGGATAAAGGATTGATTGAAGATTAGTTGACAGCTGAGGAATTATTAATCTTGCAATTGAAAGAAAAACTGCTGAATTATTTCTAGTCATACATATTGTCAAATGTTGTTAAATTGTAAAATAAGTCTATTGAACCGAATAAAGAATTTCAAATTACATAAACAGAAAGAAAGACACTAACAATCGAAAAAGTTAACAGAAATCTGCAATAGCACAGCACGTACATAAATGCAAGATTCTGTAGCAAGTAATAGAAATAAAAACATTAAAAAAACCCAAAGAACCTAAATAACTAGGCAATCGACCGTCTCTTCATTAGGAGGCCTAACGAGTCGGTCACATAAAGGAGGAACTTTCTGATAAGATGTATGTCAAGCCAAAAACAACCCAAGGCCCCTAGATCCCCACATTGAAAACAAAAAGTCAAAAGCATTACTCGATTGAAATTCACAACACAACAATTAGAAACACAAAAGAACCGCACAAAACAGAAAATTTATGAGCAAACTTCACCGTACCCCGGATTAATGGAAAAGTGACAGTAAGAAAGAAGAGCCAACTATTTACTGAGCTTGATACTGAATCATTCCTAGCTTCATAGATTCAAGTTTCACCAAGAAAATTGTTAGGGATTGTAAGTTATCTTAAAAATTAGGTCTTTGATATTTCACTTTCGGATTCAACAAAATGTTAGATCCCGACATAATCATATTATAAAAATAAAAAAAAAGAATTTAAATCAATTTATCATTGTCTGATTATATGGTGAATTTCTTATGCTAAGCAAATAAATCGCATTAAAATACAATATTTCATTTTTTTGAAAGGAATTTTGAGTCTAAAAGGTATGCTTGATAGTGATCAATTGAACTGTGACCCTGGAAACATCAAGTAATGACGTAGATATCTCTTTAACATTGAGCTTTCGAAATATTATACCATTGATTGTCATGTTTGAGAACTGCGCATCTGTTGCGAGATAAAACCGTAGGTCCTCAAACACGCAATTCTACGCTGAAAAGAAAAGTTTTTTTAATTTTCATTTTGTTGTTCATATTAGATGACTACAGAAGTATACTCACCAAAAGAATGATAACGTTACTAGTTTGAGAGAATATTCAAAATAGAGAACCGTATAGTTTTCTGTTTACTGTCTGAGGTTTTATTGTTCTAAACAAGAGTTTTCCACTGGAAGGGTGAAAATAAAAGATTTAAATTCAGTGTTTCTTACTTTCTATTTTTCAAGCAAAACTGTACTGCGTAGGTTAAAATACATAAATACTTTTTTCTTTACTCTACTAAATTACAGTGTGAACTCGGAAATAAAGTAAATATGATGCACGAAGCTAGTTTATTAATTTATATGTAAAATACCGCTATTGTGAATATGCCGACTACATATCACGGTCGAAAGAGTCTACCGGACAACTAAGTACTAAAATTCTTGAACGCATAATGTAAAGTTTATGCTTTAAAATACAGAGTACATTAATGTAAAAAAGCGGGTAAAATTTTGACAGAAATACGCGCATTTCTCAGAACGGGATGTTCTGCATTCTGATGCCGTTAATCTAATTTTTTTTTGTCATAAAAGTTTGAGTAAATATGGTTGATCATAACTTCTTACAATGTAATAAATAATGAGTAATCTGTTTATAAAGAGTTATAATTGTCCCTTATTATGGAACAAAAAAAATTCTGTCCTACAAAAACTCATTTTAAGAACGATTTTTTTAAACACTTCCTAAATACAACAGAAATTTTAGCAATTTTTTCGATGAAAGCATCTAAGAGACAGAAAATATTAAAATGGTTGTAACTATGCATAAGCTTGTATGTGAGACGAAAGGTCCCAGCTATCGTACAACGACTGGCTTTGACAGCATCTGTTTTGGTAACCTGCAATTTTAAGTAATACAGCCCTCAATTAATCCTCTCGTTTAGTGACACTGTCATGGCACTGTATAGAACTGATATTTCTTCATTGCCACCTGACTATTTCGCCAAAGAAATGGTTCCTGCTTTATATTTGTATCCTTCAGAAGCCTAATATCTTTTCTATCAAGCTGCCAGCTTTCCGCAGATTCAACTAATTTTATCCAGTTTTTCTATTTTTCTTTTCTCGTCCCATTTCTATCAAGTTGCCAAACATTACGGATAATTAAATTTTAAAAGAAATTTACCTGTAATATAGATATTCTTACATATACTCTTAAAAAAATTTAATGGCAGTAATATAGATCTGGGCTTAACAAAATAAAAACATTTTATTCCCTTTGTAATGAATGACAGTTGAATCAAACGGAACTGCGATTGTAATTTCGACTACAAAAGAGCCGCAGTTGAATTCAGTTATTTCAATTAATTCTTTTCTGCCGAAATAAGAAACTAATTTTGAAAAAAAAATATTTGCAGATTCAGATTTATAAAAAGATATGCACATACACATTTATAAAGATAATATCAACATTTTCACATTATGAAACTTAAAATAAAATTAGTAAATAAACATTAATTAAATATAGAATATAAAATCGTAGCCAGGTTGTAATAATACAGGATCATGACCTGTGCTATTAACTACGGCTGAAATCGTATCTCGTACACTGGTTGTAGTTCGCCATAGGGCGGTAATTAATTAATTAAATAGATGGGCCCAACTCCTCAAGAATGATACTGAAAATATACATTACACTTTATTTTATACATATTACATACATTCGAACTTGTAACACTTAGCAAACGCTGAAACATTAGTAATGCTAGGAATTTACATATATATATAATCTTACCAATCACTATCTTTTAAATCTTACGATGCGCCGGCCCTGGCGGTTCGAGGCGATTATGTAAAGAGTCGGTATGCTAGTTTATATAATACAAAATGCTCACCCATTTGTCGCAGCCGTCTACATCGAATTCACCGATACGCTGGTCCATAGTAGTACATAAAGTTCACACAGGGTTCCAAGAGTTCGTGGGTACAGTTTGTTCACTGTAGCGTCGCGGTGTATCCTCGTCCTATTTATCCAGTTCTCTTGGGACTAAAGAGTTCGGGGTCCTTTCATTGTCGAAGGTCACTTATTGAAGACTCCTCGTACGTTACTCAGCACGGGTAGCTTTTCTGTACACTATGCGGGTCGGTCAGCACTGGTGGGGCGGTCAATGTTGCTCAGCATAGGTGCCTTCTCTTCCGATATGCGGGTCGATCAGCACTGATGGGTGGTCATCTGGGTGTCCAACTCACTAAGCGACGGTGCGTATCTCTCTGGTATCGGCTTAAACTTAATGGTAGTGTCGTCTCTTCGCCCTCGGCACTACGTTGACATCTATGGGCAATCGCTACTTCTGCAACTTCTCGTCGCTGATTATTCTATTTCGCGTCCGGAGCTAACGCTGTTCAATCCGTACGTATTATGTACTTGCGTAGGACCGGCGTCTTTCTTCTAATATTATACAGTGGGTCTCTTCTCAGCCCTGTAGCAGATTATTTTTTTTGTTGAGTTCGTAAGTTAGGGCTCTCGTCGGCCCGTTGGCAGCTTACTGTGTTATCATCTCTTTTTTTTTTAATGGCGCTCTCCTACAAATGTCTCATCATCTTGTATATATTCTTCTCCATCCTCGTCTCATTGGTTCTCGCTTCCTCGGTCCCTATTCGCTCGCCCCCTCCCTTGTTTATAGAGGGGGCGGATGCGATTAGCTCTCATAGGTTATTCTTGTCTCTTGCCTTTCGCAATTGCCTAAGTTCTGGCGCCGATTATGTCTGGTAAAACTTCCCATCAGACGGCCCCACCTGCTCGACCTCCGACCTCAGATATACGGCCGTTGACAACTTAATTTCTCCGTTTTTTATGGTACCGTAAATCTGGCGTTATAAAAATGTCGGGACTGTAAATTTGCTTGTCCACGCAAGCTGGGTGGCCCCTTAACAATTTAGGTTTCTGTTGTTTTCACATTCCGACTCTTTACACAGGTTTATTCTGTTTTACTAGAAAATGTATAGTTTTATTAACCTTTGGTCATTTAGAATCGAAAAGAATTCACCAAAGTGGCTTTTAAACCACAAAAGTAAATCCTTAAGTTTTCTCAAACTTGATAGCCTATTGCTGTGTGATGGGGAAATCAATGAAGGGAATGGAATAGATTAACGAGTAAATGTGTAATTGGTGTTTCTTTTCGCATAATCATGTATCTCGGTATTTCAGGGGAAGAAATATACCTAACAGGCTTAAGAATTTGAATTAAAAAATTAATTCAACATGCTAAGATTTTACTTGTAATTGAATATGAGTCCATCTTATGATCACGTATTGTCTAATAACTGAAGTTCTGTACTTATTTTCGTTTTTTATTAGATTTTACGTAGAGTAAGAATTTCTAAGACTCTACGACACGAAGATAAATTGTTTAGTTTCATTCCCCTAACACTAACTTAACTTGTTAAATGTTGACATGCTTTTGATTTATTTTTAAAATTCATTTCTTTCATCTCTATTATAATATACTAGCATTATTGCCCGGCTTTTCCCGGGTAGATATATAGATATAAAATATTTCATGCATTCCATCAAAAAAATACTGGGCTGCACTCCCGCTCTTCATGTTCATCTGGCCAGACAGAATGCGCTTAGCACGTTTCTACTGAAATGATATGCAAACAATAAGAAAGAAAGAAACTTTGAGCCTGCGGACCTTCGTCTGATTTTAAGGTCATTCCCAACCCTCTTTCTCCCGCGCATTGGAATTTGACATCCCCCCCCCCTCCGTCATCCTCAAACCACCCCTCTTAACGCAGCTGGTCGAGGGGAATCCACAGGGGGTAGACGCACCTCTATCGGGCACAAAAACATTAAAAAATTAATTTAAAAAAAACTAATTGAGCCCCAAATTTTGTTTTTCCTGATTTAAGTTTCTCGGGTCCAAAACATTAACTGTGCCGAATTTGGTCCCGGTGGGTGAAACAGTCTATGATTCTATAGCGGACAAACAAACAGTCAAGCTCTTTTATATATATAGACTACATATTGAGAAAAAAAACTGTTAAGTGTCGATAGAACTAAATTTTATCTCAAGCAGTGACTCTAAATCTAAGTAACGATTTTAACGTCCAAAAAAGAAAGACATTAACTTTACATTTACTCGAACGTCAACACTGAAATACCTACGCGAGTTCTGTAATGCATCGCAAAAAAATAAAAGATAGTGCCCTTCTAATTATTATCAGAAAAGTTGCATGATTCTGAATAATTGTGCATGTAAAATATGTAATGTCAAATCGTTTCACATTCCCCTAGTACTACCTTATGATAATTTATAATGAAAGAGTTTCATTCTTAGTTATTTATTATGATATGTATACTGTATTGTTCGGACATAAAACGCGCCTCAAATTTATGGGAGGATTTTATAAAAGAATATTTTGTATTTTGTTAGGTACATAAAGATATTTAAAATGTATTAATAAAGATAAAATATACATATAATAAATAATATAAATAAAATATATGACAGAAATTCTGCTTTCCCGTACTCCACTATATCCTCAGTTCACTAGTCAATAGACGGAACGTTGCAGTCATCATGCTCCGACTGGAAATAACACAAGTCCTTTTTAACTTTTAATCATCTTTATTTAATAACCATAAATGTCTCAGAACCTCTCATAAAACTAACGTTTCATTATTTACTTTCTAAAACCTAAAACTCTCTTTAATATTTTAAAAGCATCTCGCCATTCATCTCAATCGCGAATCGTCTCGTCCGCGACGGACACTTCCTGCTGCTCCGAAAGTCTACATGTCTCTAAACTTATTAATTGTTTCCAATCGCTCCTAAAATAAATCTGCTTAGCTTGCGAAAGAACATTCTCGAACTCTCCTCGCGCGAAGCACAGTCGAAACTCTAAAAATGGCTTTTTATGTCAGCGCCAACGATGGGGCTGCGATTCTCCCCGCTATTCTTCGTTCTCATTTCCGCACTACGTTTTTAACTGTGAATAATCAAGGCGCTTAACATTTAAAATTCAGATTTTCTCTGAAAACCCCCCATTTTGCCCCCCTAAAATTATCCTATCCTTAAACATCCTTGACATATATATAACATATATAATAAATTATTCATTTTATTTTAATGTCATCTTCGGAGCATAGGACGCACCCCAAATTTAAATTCATTTTTTATGTAAAAAGTTCCATATTACGGCCGGAAAAATACAGTGTTTCGTAATACGTGTTAATACATCCATCGTTGCAGATGATCTGAATCAGAGCCTCCTACAATGATATTAACATTTTCAGAACAATCAAATTTTAAGATCAAGTGGTATATTTTTACATATAATACATGAAGTGTTCAGACTTCTAATGTATAGAGAGTTCAGACAGAAATGCCGTTGTCAAGTCAGAAAGCAATTACCTAAAAAAAAAAACTTTAATATATGAAGCAATAAGATCTTTCATTCCTTTCATATTTTGTCTTCAGGAGTTCAACTCCTCTACGTTTGCTTGGGGCACATATAGAGCGTTTATGTTATTTTAAGTCATATGTGGTGCATAAAAAACAAACATTAACCAAATAAAGTTTTTCCTCACCTCCTCTCCCCAAGGGGTTAGCATTTTGGAAGCACGATTTTTCATTCCTATCGCTTGTCCCATGTCCCTCACGACATCTTCCCAGCTCTGTCTCGTTCTGAGATTCAGCAAAACTCTGCTTCTTTTGGCTGGTTCTTTCATGTTCACCACTGTCACAACGCAGCTTTCTCTGGAACCAGGAAGAGAAATTCCTTCTTCAGGACTACTAGTGTTTTTAGGACGAGGAGAGGGCTTAGGCATTCGATTTCCAGTCGGCCTGGACAAAGAAGAAAGTACAGTCAGAGAGAAGCACAATACAAAAGTTATGAAGCATCATACACATGCATTGAGTTTCGAAAGATTATTTCACGAAAAACAGTCCCAATGAATCTCCTGTTGTTGTTGTTATTGCGTGCACCCTGGCTGAAACATGCTGGACCAGCAGGAAGGTGGCTCCGGTTTATGGCACCAATAGGCTTGGAGTCCTACATCCAGGAGCCACAGTTTTGACCGAGAACCCCCAGAGGCGACATCTGGAGGGCTTGTACTTTCTCCCACCCATTGACGTCATAGAATGACTTTCCAGCCTACAGATTTAACGTGCCCCTATCCCGCTTAGACACAAAGGCATTTAAACCCTTAACGATCGCATACTTTTCAAGAAAACGGTAATAAAAGTGCCTATTTTTTTTACGGAGGATTCCATGTATTTTTTGATCTGCCACATCTAATTTAAAAAAAAAGTCCTCCCCAATTACATTATAAATTGACTGTGCTAACATCTGGTATGTAAATAAGAAATAAAATTTTTTTCAGTGTAAATGAAAGGATTGTTTTAATATTTTATTTGCGTTACTTTTTAAACATTCCAGCCCAGCTTATACAGGGTGTCTATAAAAGAACTCCGGGGTTTTAAAAATTTATATCTCACTAACTATAAAAGATATCAAAATTTAGTTTCGACGTAACTATGGTGTTAACCCGCCTTCTGACAAACCATTCGTCAATGGTTCAGTGCATTTAAGGAAACAGGAAGTGTTTTGAAGCAAAAGTCGCCGGATTTTTTTCTTCTGGGGGCATATCAAGAATCTTGTGTATGCAGAGAAAATTCGTGATGTTCAACATCTCAGGGAACGAATAGTCAATGTGTGGCAACCGTCCCCCCAGACATGCTCGCCAGGACATGGGAAGAGGTAGAATACCGTTTAGACGTCTGCCGTGCCACTAACGGGGCTCATATAGAACTTTACTAAGTGTTAAAAAAACTTGAAAATGTAAGCTTTTCAGTCATGTATAAAACATGTATGTATGTTTTTTATTTCATTAAAATATTTTGCCTCAAAACTCCGGAGTTCTTTTATAGACACCCTGTATATCACGGGCACGAGAAATAGAAGGCGAAATCTCACCCCGTGATTTTGACGGGAGCGAGAAGGAAGGGGTTAATGGCAATCGTTGAGATTCGAACAGAGTACTCCCATTCCGAGGCCCAACGCGCTACCAACAGGCTACCTCGGGCCCATGATTCTCCTGAGTATACGGAATGTGTATGGCAGTTCACGCCATACAATCCACATATTATAACAGCTATGTCGATGAAGTGAAATTCTCACCACATTATGGTATGAGACGCACGTTAATGGATCCGATCCTCATTCAGCTGTTTGAAAACATGACAAACATTACATCAGATTCCCGAACTCCAAATTTTTCGATGTTAATTTGTGTAAAGGGGAGCTCAAAAAATCTAAATCCAAGAACGGCTAGTGTAACAGAAAAAAAAGATGACTATTTCAAAATTTTAAATGCGCTACATATCGGAATTTTAAAAGCGGAGTTACTCCTAATCTATATATATAAACAGTTCCGTAACTGATTCACTGACTGATATACAACGCACAGACCAAACCGCTGGACCTAAAGGGCTGACATTGCGATTCTTCTTATAGTGTAGGGGTGCACTAAGAAATATTTTTGAAAAATTCTTCTTAGATTTTTTAAAATTAAATTTTTAAGCTGTTTTAGTAACTTTTTTTTACGTTTACATTTAAAATAATAACTTGAGGGTTTATAAAATTTACATCACGAGAAAGATCCTAAAAATTCCTTTAAAATGAGATCTTTTTCGAATCTTTAGCTCCGTTTCCTGATTTTGGGGGAATTTTTAAAGATCAATTTTTAGAATTTAATATATTAAATGCCGATCACGTGATTTCTGTTTCTGATACTTTAAATAAATTTATTCACGTGCATAGCAACTAAATAGACAAGAAAAATATTTTTTTTCTTGATAATGCGGTAGACGATTGGACATTATCCAAAAAAAATATTAAAATACAGTAAAGAAATGTTCTACAACTGTACTATATTAACTGTACTATATTATTTAGTATTCTTTATATTAGATTTAATTTGAATATTTTCTTCTTACATTATTTTGTCTATAAAAATATCCCTTATGATTTTCTTATAAATATATATATATATATATATATATATATATTACATCAATTGTATACATTGTTCGTCGTATTTATTATATATATATATATATATATATATATATATATATATTCATTTATTTATTTTTGGCATTAATTGCATACATTGACCGTTGTATTTACTTTGAATGTACTCCGTAGCGAAGTGCGGGTTTTCAGCTAGTTGATAATAAACAAAGAGCGTAAGGTATGGAAACAGAACAAAGTTGCAATCAATAAAACCATTATGAGCAATACACAATAGAAACATAGTATCATATAAAAGGTAAATGGAATCAAAATACCGGGTGGGCAAACAGTCCGTATAAACTTTAAAATTCATAAAACCGGAAAATAACCAAAATAGTAAAAGGTTTGCAGGGTTAGCATCGCTAGGTCACGGGATTTTTTTTAAGACAGGAAAAAAGTAACTAAAAAAACATGCCGACAGGTGGCGCTGCACTAGTGAATTCTGTGGAAATATACAAATGAGACGGTTATAAGAACGTGGGTTCCTAATCCACAACCAGTTCACCGTTGTTCGGCGATCCGCCGAGAGGTATCATGTATACATCTAAAGAAAAGTTCGCAAAATAGAGGTTCGTTAAATAGAGGTCCGACTGTATTTCCTTAATTTTTATAAAGTAATTTCATGCTCTTAATGCATTACAAATTAAGCACAGAGCAGTTTGTTTCCCGTCTGGCAATTTGGTATCTTTTACATGTCCCTGATGCTGTTTATCCTATCTATTCTTAAGATTGAAAAACTCTATATACAGCCGCTGATGAGTAAATGACAATTAATCAGTATGCGATGTTTCAGACTTTTCTATCAACGCGGAGAAAACAGGTGAAATTATCTAAATTTAAATTGCAATCGAACAAAATTGTGTTTTTAAAATATACATTAAAATTGTCCGAGTCACTCTGACGGCCGGAAAAATATCTGGGAGTAATACTTTTATTTAGACCATGACTCGAAACAGATGAAACCTGAGATTTTGTTTGTACTTTAGTCTGAATTCTTTAGGCGTACAGTATTCAACTGTATAAATTTCGCTCTGTTTTTAGTTCATTACTCTAATATTGGAAGTGCAAAAGAAGGTGCTGAAGAATCCATGGATAGGCCGGCGCCCCTGACGTATACTGAACTGTATTCTAAACATGACTGTCTTGTAAGGTCTGCATTCGCCACCCCCCCCCCCCGTGCACCATTGGTACCAGGGTAATCGTCACGGTGGTTCTCTATTCCCCCGGTGCAGCAAACAGGAGCAAACTACATAACCCTCTTTCGTAGTGGCCACCTAAGAACATTGACTTATACTAACAAGGAGAAAGTGTTTCCAACTTGTACGAAATGTTTCAAAGGCCAAGCCTCTCCGTATCATATCCTAGTGTGCCTGGGACTTGAAAAGGAAGATCTTCTGGAGCGGCCATTGCTGGTCATTGACTTCTTGAGAGTGTTCGGTATCATGGACCTAATCTAGCTCTGCCGGGTGACAGGGATCAGCAACAACAAACACACGACAACAATATTGGAAGTAATTATAGCAGTTTGTAGAGTATAGCTACTTCTACCCGCACTTGGGTGTATATAATTTGAAGTGGCACTCTAAATGAATTTGATACAAACACAGTTTTATACATGAAACAATGTTTATTGAATTCGTTGCACATATAGAATTTGCTTTTACAGCAATAAGCATACGTAACTACTTGTACGGAATATATATTAGCATTCAATAAAAATACACTTTGGCAATACTCACAAACTAGAGAGTCAAACCAGCAGTTCTGCCACGTAAACTTTGGGCCCCCTAAGCACAAGCGCCGGTTAACACCTGGAGATGCTTACCCTCGTAGCTCCCTAACTCGCTTATCTATCAACCTTAAACACCTCTTTCTTTTACTTAATCTGCATGGTATTTACACCAAGCGCGTATGCCGAACTTAGCATATCTCAAGCAGCTTCTTTAATTTATTCACTCAAAAGTTCGATTCTTGTGAATCGAATCTTATGTATACATTACAAGTTCCATAAATACATATATACTCGTATATTTAAATTTCAACAAATACAGGACAAGAATGGAAAGTATTTGTATTTCTCTTTATTAATTTTTTTAGCATCTGTATTTTTTCGCCACAAACAAAAGTAAGAATCAACTGAATCAATGCTTTTTGTAGGCACAAATAATTAGATGTGCTCCCCTGTATGTTTGATGTGCACAGATATTTAGTTGTGTTCAAATCTTTGAGTTAATATGCATGTGTAAATAAGTAGTTTTAAATTATTGTATGTATGTTATGTAATTTAAATAAGTTATTTATGCAAAAAAAAAAAAGTAACACTGTGTTCAAATAGAGGTAAAAATATTAAAAGGTGGTTGATGGTGGCTGAGTGGAATTTCGCTGGTGGATTGCGGTGTTAATGAAAAGTAGGTGAATAATTACCCTTTTGTCTGGCCGTAAGGTTAGATTTTCCAAAACCTATTTTTTTCCTCTCTCTTAAACTCTTGCTATGTCTTATCGGGAAATCCGATACCTTAGCTTTCAACCATTTTGGAAATCTCCATGCCCAGCGAGAACGGAATGTTGATGACTTTAGCAGATGCCCGACTCAGAGGGGAGAGGCGACGCGGAAGGTTACAAGGAGAGTCGACGTCCGGCCGCTCTGTCACGGGTCAACTAAAAAAGGTACTCCTTTGTAGGTTTCAAAGCCCAAGCTTTTTTTAATGCCAAGAAAAAAATAATATGGCAAGCGGCAGATCGAAATATGCAAAGTCTGTGGTGCTGGGCCGTTTGTACAAAGTCTAAAAATGCGGTGCCAGTTGGAACTCCTTACTTGTCTTCTCCTGCGGGGGCGGATAAACACAGGGCAGAAAGGGGTTCGTCCTCGGCCACAGTTTGACTCCAAGACGACACATGCTACTCCAGCCCGCCTGCCGTGAGCATCCTCCGACTTGCATCCCGTTCTTTGCCGAGATGAATCTTCCGTTCCATAACCCGAGAGCTTGGAGAGGGCGAGACGCTGTCATGCAGTAGAAGATACTCTTCAAGTCCGGACTAACTTATTTCCTTCCTATTTTTTTTACTCTCCACTCTCCTATGCTATCTTTTTATTTTCAGATTTTTTTTTATTCTCATCAGTCGACTGAAGGTAACGTTAAGATTTTTTTTTGTTGGTTAAGTTTTTTAATCTTTTCATAATTGGAGCTCATTATTAATTAAGACCTTAGGTCATTAAGTTAGGCGCACATCCACCAGCCACCTCACGAAATGAAAATTGGAATTATAAAGTGTAGAAATGTTTTGTTTTGTGTATTATTGTAATTATGTCGACAGGGATTAATTAAAATTGCACTAAAGCTCTAACTTTGTAAACTGCTAGGAAGAAGATTTGTTATAGCAGTACTATTCTTTCGGGTAATTAAAAAAAAAATTTAGAGAAACTAAGTCGTACTAATTTGTAATATAAGTTGGCCGGAAGGCTTTTAATAATATCTTTTGCCTCTAAACCGTTATCCTTGTTATTTGTGTATGTGTGTTTTTGGTGAGAGTCCATCATGAAGAGGGTGTTAAGATTAAGCAATGTACTAACAACTTCAATTAATTAGGTAATAGTTAATTCTTAAAAATAAAAGTAAAAGTCATAAAACATAACAATGGTGTCGTGCCCTTTCTGGGTTTTGGCACAATGCGATGTTGGCCCGCGAAAACTAATTTAAAGTAAATGAGGCAATAGTTTAAAATAAGATATGAAATGTATAATTGAGTATTGTGAAAAATATATTATTTTGTTTTGTGTTAGTGTGTATTTATATGTATTTTGGGGGACTGTATAAATTGCATGGGAAATGTTATATCTGATTGTATTTTATGTACGCGAATATTTTGGGGGAACAATTTGGTTATGTACTGGTGTTTTAGTAATGCGGTAAGTGATGTGTGCGTGAGGGAGTAAGTTGTATCCCAGTTTTGCCCTACTTGTAAGAAACTTTAGAGTTATGCCAATTCAGGCGAATCAAACCCCCAGCTATCGGCGAGCTTAGCCACTACGAATTACAAGACGACGAAACTCAACAAGTTGAGGGTGCAATGACTTTTCAGCGGCGTGATTTGCTGCTAAGTCATCTTGAATTGATTCCGACTTTTACGGGTACAGACCCCCATTTCACATTTGCGCGTTTCAAAAGTAAATTTGAGGAGATTGCTGTTTCCTACAATGGTCAGCAGAGGACCAATTTTTCGCAGTGCGGCAAAGATTAGCAGGGCAGGCTCAGACCGTTTTTTCAAATTTTAAAGAAGAAATAGCGTCAGTTCGGGATTTGTTTGCAGTTTTAGGGGAGAGGTTCGAGACCGAGAAAGACCCGGCAACTTTGTTAGCCGAATTTTGGGCGTTTAAGCAAAGCCAGGCTACCCCCGTTAAAGAATTTCTAGCTATGGCGCGATCAAAAGTTAAGACGCTTATACAGAAACATAATTTACCAAACGCGACACGAAAGGAGATGGAAGAGCAGTGGCTTGTTTCTATGCTCTTAAAAAACTTATTGCCCCCTATTCGCAGAGCAGTCATAGCTCGTAACCCAGAGGATTTGGAGGAATTAATCGAAATTGCTTGCCTCGAAGAAAAGGCGATCAAGCAGGTGGGAGCTAGGACGGAACCTGAGTCTCCAGCGGTTGTGTACGCAATTGGTCAGGGAGACGCCTCGTTCAACGGAGATAGGCAAGCCAAGTTGGAAAACTTAGTTGCAAAGCTCCAGGAATCTGTGGGCCTCCTTTCCTCCCAATTAGAGAGTTTAACAGTTGCCGCACCGCTGCAGGCTTCGCCTTCGTTGCGTTGTTTTAAATGTAACCAGCTGGGCCATCTTAGAAGTCAGTGTCCTCAGCGCGAACGTACCGAAAGGAGAGGTTCCCTAGAGCAAGGGCAGGGCCAGAGCAGACAGCAGTCCCGAAATTTTGAAAGGTCACCGATCCCGGGGTGGCGAAATTGGAGGGGGGACAATGTGTACCGATCTCCGTCGAGAGAAAGGGGAGAGGGTTTTAGAATGCAGAGCTCACAGGCGCAGGGAAATCGAAACTGGGAGCAGTCCCCTAATAGGGGAGAAAATTTTTACCACTCGCCGAGTAGAGAGAGGGTACGAGAAAATAGACCGCAGAGCCCGCATTACCAGGTAAATCGAAACTGGGAGAGGCAAGATAGCCGATCGCGGGGGAATTTTCAAGGCCACAACAGAAGTGTACACTTTAGGGAGAATTCCCAGCAGTCCAATTTTTATCGGGGCAGAGGAAACAATGGGAGACAAAATAACAATTTAAACTACTACAGCCCCCATTAGGTAGCCAGCGTAATGGTAGAAAGGGGCTTTCAGACTGGCCGCTCGCTGAGACTTTTGCCAACACGGGTACCTCTCAAAATTTTAGGTGGCCCATTGTAACAATCAATGCGCAAGATACAACTTTTATCGCACTTTTGGATTCGGGGAGTTCAGTAAATTTGATAGGAGAGAGAGAAGCTAAACTATTTAAAACCTTCAGTACGAATGACTGTAACACACCCCTTAGAACTGTTTCACAGCAGGCACTGAGAATTACATCGCAGGCTGAGCTATTTTTTGATTTGGGAAATTTTAGGTGTTGTGAGAATTTTAAAGTCATCCAAGGTTCTTTGTCAACTCATTTCGATATTATTTTAGGTATTCCCTTTTTAACCAAGTATAATATTCGCATTGATTTTAAAACTAAACAAGTTCTGTGTCCAGATTTGACTTTTATCCCATTTTGTGTTACGGAAGAGAGGGAGGTTAATACAATTCTAGTAGAGGAGCCCAAGGTTGAGGTCTCTAAAAATGTTAAAATTTTTGCTAAGGTTAAAACTATCATACCCCCTGGGGAGCAAGTAATCATTCCGGCTAAAGTTAAGTCACCCCTTCCTTCATATTCCGATTTAATCTTAATTACGCCCACTGCGGCTATTTCGGATATTTTAGTGGCCAACGCCATTTGTACCAATTCTGAGCAGTCACTTTTCGTTAAGCTCGCTAATTTCGGCACTGCCCAGGTACACATAAATAAGGGTACAGAGCTTGGATTCGTGGAACCTCTGTACAGTAATAAAAATATAAATTGGTAAATTTTGTTGACAATGCTGATATTGCAACGTTAGATCATACGGACTTAACGTGGAATACAAATTTCGAACTTGATCACCTGCCCCCCAATTAAAAAGTGAAGTGCAAAATTTTCTAAAAATCAATTCGGATGTTTTCGCTGCCTCGGTGTTAGAGCTACCAGGGTGTTCGACGGTACCCCATAACATTAAATTAATAGATGACGAGCCTGTAAAATGCAAACCTTACAGAGTGCCATATCACTTACGTAATGAAATGAATGAGCAGCTAAACTTATTGTTAGACAGCGGCATTTTAGTTCCCTCAGATTCCGAATTTGCTGCGCCGGTTATGTTAGTAAAAAAGGCCGATGGTGGATATAGATTAGCAGTAGACTTCAGAAATTAAATAAGAAATTAATTAAAGATTCATTCCCCATCCCTAATATTAATGAGACTATTGATGCTTATCCGGTGCTAAATTTTTTTCAACCTTAGACTTGACCTCTGGTTTTTTTCAACAGTTAATTAAAGAGGAGGATCAATTTAAACTTGCCATTTCGACCCATAAAGGTCTATTTAATTTCACGAGAAGCCCTTTTGGACTTGCCACCAGCCCCAACGCTTTTCAAAGGTTAATGAATGTTGTCTTAGGTGACTTAAGCGACCTGTCCATTCAGATTTACATCGATGATATTGCTGTAGCATCGCACGACATTCCTTCGCATTTTGAAAAATTGCAGCTTGTCTTCGATAGATTAAGGCAGCACAATTTAAAATTAAAACCAAGTAAATGTTCCTTTTTTAAATCTGACATAACTTTTTTAGGATTCAAGGTACAGGACGGCAAAATTTCTCCCACCGATAAAAATGTAAACGTAATTAAGAATTTCAAAATTCCTACGTCGCGTAAGCAAGTTCGTAGTTTTCTTGGCACATTAAATTTTTACAGAAAATTTCTCCCCGACTTTTCTAAAAGAGCCCTCAATCTAACTAATTTAACAAAGGACAAGGGTAAATTTTTTTGGTCAGAGGAAGCACAGGCAGAGTTTGAGGATTTAAGCGCAGGTTTGGCATCCATCCCCACCTTAAAGCTTCCGGAATTAGACAAACCCTTTATTGTTTATACTGATTCATCAGGCTTCGCCTCAGGCGCAGTTTTAGCACAGCTGGATGAAGACAATTTTCCCAGGCCTGTAGCGTTCGCGAGTAGAAAACTTAAGGAGGTAGAAACCCGTTATTCTGCGACTGAGCGAGAACTCCTAGCTGTCGTATGGGCCGTAAACTATTTTAAATGTTATCTCTTTAACTCAAAATTTACTCTATTTACTGATCACGCTGCGCTAACGCACGCTTTAAAACTTAAGGACCCCACGTCACGTATTGCCCGTTGGCTGTGTTCGTTGGCGGATTTTGATTTCGAGACTAAATATAAAAGGTAAATGCAACTCCACGGCCGATTTTTTGTCTAGGTATATAAATTTTGAAATTTCTGAAGAGGTAAACTATGTAAGCGAACCTGTAAATGGTGAACAGTGCTATGCAATCCCTCCTGATCAGGTGGTATGTTAATGTCATCGAAGACCAAAATTTTTAAAGAAGTTAGGGCAAGCCCAGGAGGAAAGATCCATTTTGTAGTAAAGTTTAAATTAGTGAAAAAGGGACTCCAGGTGAGACCTGTCTACATGAATTTTTTTATTTCCCAGAATAATGTTTTTAAAATGTAATGATTTGAGGGGTAAGTCCCGAAGAGATTCCAAGAGAAGGTGGTGCTTCCGCTCAGCCTGTTAACCAAAGTTTTTGTCTTTAGCGCACGAATCCTTAATAGCTTGCCATATGGGGACATTTTAAGACCGATAATCGACGTAAACAATTTTTCTTTGCCCGGGCTAAGTGCGCATGTCCAAATTTAATTAAATCTTGTATACAATGTTTGGAGCGCCGTGCTCATAAACCAGGTGGTTTGGCGGAACTGCAGCGACTTAAACTTCAGGATGCACCCATGCAGACAGTTCAACCTCGATATATCAGGTCCGTACCCCCTAACCGAACAGGAAACCGTTACATTGTAGCATATGTATGCGCTTTTCGAAGTGGCCAGAGGCGTACCCCGTTTCTAATATTTACCTCAGATACCATTGCTGAACATTGGCAGATTTTGTTTCGCGACACGGGTGTCCCAAGACCATTAAACAGACAAGGGGAGAAATTTAGTCGGGGGAAGCGATTTCGGACGTATACAAAAATTTAACATACATCCACATTCTTCGTCCCCTTATCATCCGGCCGCAAATGCCAAGATAGAAAGGCAGCATGCTACAGTCTCCTCGGCCTTAGCTCATTTAGTGAACAACAGCCACACGGACTGGACATTAAACTAAATTTGCCCTATTATCCATTCGGTCCGGCAGTCATTTAGCCACTAACGAGACCCCAGCCATTTATAACTTATGGTAGAGATCTGCGCCTCCCTTATAACGTTTAGCAGGGGAAAGTAAAATTTCGTATAACGCACGCCCCCTCTTACTGTCAAAATTTAATACCGGCCCTTCAAAAATTCTTTAAGCTAGTGAAGTCCCCATTAGAGAAAGCAGCGGAATCGCCGGAAAATTATAGGAAAAAATTTGCTGTTAACAAAAACATAAATATTGGTGACTTTGGTCATGCTATTTTCCCCAGCAATTAAACCAGGCCCTATGTAAGAAATTTTCTAAATTTAATAAGGGTCCCTTTCGCGTGATTGAGCGATGCTCCAAGGTTAATTACAAAATCCAGCTAATCGCAGATCCGTCCAAACTGTGAAGTGGTCCACGTTTGACCGTTTATCCAAAGTCACTGAACGTAAAATTTTCCCGTTTGGCCAGAGCAGGAGGAGATTAGTGAACCACTAGTGAAGGACACAAGAAAAGGCTAGCAGCGAGTTTAATGCGCCTTCAGCACAAACGCAGGGTTTTTTCGAGACAACGCACAAGATGGTATGTCAACACAGCAAGAAGGGGAAACTTACGGCAGCCGCGGGTGGACACTTCAAGCGATAGTGTATCAGCTGTTCCGCAGAGGGACAACACAGAGGGGGAAACTGAGTCTCACCAAGACCGCGCTCAGCGAGTGTCAGTCAGGAGTACACGTAGGGAGAATTTTCCTCGGTCAAGCATTGTAACCCGATCCCAGACGCGGAGGGGAACTTCAGCGGTTCGTAGCTGTCAGGGTGTTCAATAGTAGCCAAAGGGGTTAGGAGTCTGCGTTTTTTTTTCTCTCTGAGGTTTTCTTTTCTTCTCACGTCCACAGAACTAACACGTATTGTTTTTTTCCTTTATTGCTTGTAAAACAGGCTATTGTATTTTTTTATTTATTGCTTGTAATTCCTGTTACCACAAGCTACGGTGTAGGCATGGGATAGATTAAATTTTAACTGGAGTCAAGCTGGCAAGTTAGCTGATTTTTTTTCTGGCCATTGTGTGTACCCCGACCTGCTGACCCTGTTTTTTTTTTTTTAAATTTAAAAACTGTAACCTGAATGTGACCAGGGACAACTAGTGCTGACCACAGCCTGCATAAGCACGATGATGTAAAAGTGGTTAGGAAGCAAGTTAAGTAGATGTACAATCTCAGCCAGACTCATAGTACTGGTACTCGGCTAGTTGTCCCATATTTTGTAAGGCAAACGCATGCTTGCAGGTGTCTCTTCGCATGTAATGTGACTTCCCGATTATTTTTGTCCTCTCTAGTGCCCTTGGGGAAGGGTTATGTCGCCCACATTTAGTAGTGTCAGTTGTCGCAGTTTCGGTGACACTACATAAGGGTCCACCTCCCCAGCACTATTCCTTGTAGCGAAAGTGCTGGAGAAGTGGGTTTCTTTTGTTTTTTTTTAAGCGTTTGCCAGCTGAACAATGTCTCACAATGTTTTTCCTCCTATTTTTGTTGGTCCTCTGGTCACCGGTGGTACGCAGTTCGATTTTTTTTGTAGTATAACCAGATGTTAGTGTCATTGTATCAATACAAAGTTATTTAGTTTATATACAGGTGCCTGGTATTACAGTATTAAGTGTGGTAAAGTGTATGATTTGCTTGGTGAAGCGAGATTTGTGTTTTTGCATAGTTTTTTTTTATTAATTTAAATTCTGCGGTGTTTTGTAAATTGAGGTCGTCTATCCCGTAATTTAGGTACAGTCCAGCATGGACGCATGTTTTGCCCTGTACGGGTTAACAGTCACGAACCTGTTTGCTCCTGTCTGAGGGCAATGGATTGTCAGCTTTCAGGCGACAGTTCGTGCTGACTACCCACTCTGAGAAATTTGGATAGACGCCTCAATAAAAAAAAAAAATTTTTCCACTGCGTGCAATAAATTTTTTTTTATCGTGCAAGGGGGATATTGTTAGGCACAAATAATTAGAATGTGCTCCCCTGTATGTTTGATGTGCACAGATATTTAGTTGTGTTCAAATATTTGAGTTAATATGCATGTGTAAATAAGTAGTTTTAACTTATTGTATGTATGTTATGTAATTTAAATAAGTTATTTATGCAAAAAAAAAAAGTAAAACTGTGTTCAAATAGAGGTAAAAATATTAAAGGGGGTTGATGGTGGCCTGAGTGGAATTTCGCTGGTGGATTGCGGTGTTAATTAAAAAGTAGTTGATTAAATTACCCTTTTGTCTGGCCGTAAGGTTAGATTTTCCAAAACCTATTTTTTTTCCTCTCTCTTAAACTCTTGCTATGTCTTATCGGGAAATCCGATACCTTAAGCTTTCAACCATTTTGGAAATCTCCATGCCCAGCGATGAACGGAATGTTGATGACTTTAGCAGATGCCCGACTCAGAGGGGAGAGGCGACGCGGAAGGTTACAAGGAGAGTCGACGTCCGGCCGCTCTGTCACGGAGTCAACTAAAAACGGTACTCCTTTGTAGGTTTCAAAGCCCAAGCTTTTTTAATTGCCAAGAAAAAAATAATATGGCAAGCGGCAGATCGAAATATCAAAGTCTGTGTGCTGGGCCGTTTGTACAAAGTCTAAAAATGCGGGTGCCAGTTGGAACTCCTTACTTGTCCTTCTCCTGCGGGGGGATAAACACAGGGCAGAAAGGGGTTCGTCCTCGGCCACAGTTTGACTCCAAGACGACACATGCTACTCCAGCCCGCACTGCCGTGAGCATCCTACCGACTTGCATCCGTTCTTTGCCGAGATGAATCTTCCGTTCCATAACCGAGAGCTTGGAGAGGGCGAGACGCTGTCATGCAGTAGAAGATACTCTCAAGTCCGGACTAACTTATTTCCTCCTATTTTTTTTTTTACTCTCACTCTCTCCTATGCTATCTTTTATTTTCAGATTTTTTTTTATTCTCATCAGCGACTGAAGGTAACGTTAAGATTTTTTTTTTTGTTGGTCTAAGTTTTTTAATCTTTTCATAATTGGAGTCATTATTAATTAAGACCTTAGGCATAAGTTAGGCGCACATCCACCAGCCACCTCACGAAATGAAAATTGAAATTATAAAGTGTAGAAATGTTTGTTTGTGTATATTGTAATTATGCGACAGGGATAATTAAAATTGCACCTAACGCTCTAACTTTTGTAAACTGCTAGGAAGAAGATTTGTTATAGCAGTACTATTCTTTCGGGTAATTAAAAAAAAAATTTAGAGAAACTAAGTCGTACTAATTTGTAATAATAAGTTGGCCGGAAGGCTTTTAATAAATATCTTTTGCCCTCTAAACCGTCTTATCCTTGTTATTTGTGTATGTGTGTTTTTTGGTGAGAGTCCATCATGAAGAGGGTTGTTAAGATTAAGCAATGTACTAACAACTTCAATTACTTAGGTAATAGTTAATTCTTAAAAATAAAAGTAAAAGTCATAAACATAACACTTTAAATTTTGCGGGAAAAATAAAAACAAATCATTTATTATAATATAAAAGTATAAAGGCAAAAATATTTATATTTACTCTACCCTTACATCACATCAATAAAATAAATAGAAAATTAATTTTAACTTTACGCTTCTTTACTGAGAATTTTTTTAAAATCTCACTCCATCCACTAGATTAGATCATGATTATCTACACAAGTCTTAGGGGGATTTTATTTAATCACGCCTTATTCAGTTGAAATGAGTCCAATCTTGGTTCTTTTTTAAATCAAACATTCAATGCAAGTGGCCCAAATATAAAAATTCGTGCTTCTTAAAATTTTACTCCAAATAGAGGTACAATGAGGTTCTTCTTTACTTTTACTTTCGAAACCTCCCCCATTTATTTATATCAAAAATGGCGGCTTGGTTGACGAACTTATTTATGACATTATTAAATTACTCTTATTTAAAAGGGAGGAGAACTATACTTATTATTTCACTAATTACACTATTGGCCAATGCATATTTTGTTTGTAAAATATATTTTAAAGACTGAATTAAAAGATAAATGTTTTCCAGCAAAACTCTCTCTGAATGAACTTCGACCACAACCAAAAATGTACCAGTCCATAATCTGAATTAATATTATTAGAAATTATTTCTACAATCAATTACTATAACTAATTAGAAATTATTTTCTACAATCAGTTGCTACAATCAGTTAGAAATTATTTCTACAATCAATTACTACAATCAGTTAGAAATTATTTCTACATTCAATTATTATATTCAATTAGAATTATTTCTGCAGTCAATTACCATAATAAATTAGAAATTATTTCTACAATCAATTAGAAAATTTTTGTTGCAATTCAATTAGTCGAGCAAAAAACAAAAAACAAAAATCTGATTTCTATTAACGTATCTTTTGCTTATATCAGCCGGTAATTACGCACAAAGATTATTAGAAATGATTTCTATAATCAATTACTATAACTAATTAGAAATTATTTCTACAATTAATTGCTACAATCAGTTGAAAATTATGTTCTACAATCAATTACTACAATCAGTTAGAAATTATTTCTACATTCAATTATTATATTCAATAGAAATTATTTCTACAGTCAATTACCACAATCAATTAGAAATTATTTCTACAATCAATTAGAAAATTTTTGCTGCAATTCAATTAGTTTAGCAAAAAACAAAACAAAAATCTGATTTCTGTTAACATATCTTTTGTTTATATCAGCCGGTAATTACGCACAAAGAATATTTAGCAGCAAAATTCTATTCTTTCCTTCAGTAAAAACCGACTAGCTTCTCCCCTGTTTAAACGATAAAACATCAACACTGCCCTTCCAGAACAAAGTGAAAAATATTACAGTGGCGCTTATAATAACAAATAAACTTCTCTTGCATTTTTGTCTGCAAATTACATGGAAATCGAAATCGTGAATGAAACACTGTACAAATAAAATAAAACTGTTATCTATGCCTATTAAAAACGACCACTTCCCATTTTAGAAATCGAATTTCGTCTTCATGAATCACGAGTTAAAATTTATAACTAAAGACTAAATAATGCTGTTTTGAAATTCATCATGTTCCCTCACTTGTGACCCATGGTTACCAGAAATAGTAAACAACAAAGGAAAATTTTTAAAATAGACTTAAAGGGCAAATTTATTATGACCACTTAACAATTTTATGCACATCAGCTATGCCATCTCATGCTGCTACAAGAGGGAGGACTAGCATAAAAGAGATTGCTAGGTGATTGTAAAGGCAATTGAAGTGTATTATGGGAAAAAGCACAAGTTAATGGGATTTCGACATGGAATGATTGTGGGCATTTGCTTCATATGATTTTAATAAATAAGTATCACCAGGAAATCTATTTTAATTGTCATTGATATACATAACCAACGCTGAAGTTGGGAGAGGCTATGTTTAATTTAATTGACAATTACTGTCCTGGAGATCTTTTGTTTGAATCATGAAGATGGTGTTATTTTAAGGGGGCGCTGGACTGAGCCTCCGATATTTCGAAGCCAATGTTAAGTCAATGGGGAAGTTCTAACAAATTGCAAATTCGCATTTAAATATTTTGAGAAAATTTTTTCTGCATAAGATACCTCACGACTTAACAATTCGTGTTTGTTTATCAATTTTGGTTTTCTCTTAAAATTTAATTTTAAATGACTCTCGAATTTCTGAACTGAAAAAATAAGAGGTACTTTTGCTTTAAACTCTTTATAAGTACTCGAGATCAAATAATAATACAATATGAAAAATACGCGGGATTCCTGAATCTTTTGACTTTTCAAAGATACTTTTTTCTTAATTTTACGCAATTAGGGTAAGAGTAATTTGTCAGTAAAAATGGGGAAATTTTGTAAAAATCGGAAACATTTCTCCAAAACCACGCCTCCCGCCGGCAGTGAGGTTCAGGGAGGGGAAAGATTCAGGGGGACCCCAGGCGGTAAAACACAAGGGTTGGGGGACGGTGATTTATGGATAGTCGAGTTGTCTGCGAAAAGAGCACAAACGTTTGCTATGTGCCTTTCAGCTGACGGGTAAAGATTTTAGAACTAAGTAAAACTTGATTCCTAGCTGGTATATGTATATTGATCACTGGCTAAATTTTGGCTATCATTTTCATCATGTTTCGTATATATATATATATACATGTATATATATTTGAGTTAATTTTTGGTCGTTATGTAAATAGTTTGTATAAATATCATTTTAGTATGTGTAAATATTTATAAAAGTAAATATGTATAAATGTAATATTATGTATACATATGAAATGTATTATGGAATGTAAAATTATAAGAAATGTTAATAATTTTAATTGCCCTGACCAATTTATATATATATATACAGGTAACCCTCCTATAACACGGAACATAGGTTCTTAGAAACTGCCCGTGTTGTATGAAACCGTGTTATATGAGACCAAGATATAGTTCAAAAACGGGGGGGGGGGGGGGGGGGTTAAGTCTGAAAACTTATTAAAAAGAAACATTTATTTTAAAATTCCATATAAGCAACTTTAATTTTTATTAAAACTATAAATGTATGCATAACACAAACGAAAAGAAGCAACTAAATATTATTTTCATTTAATACGACCTTAATTAAATAAATTTCTTACTCATCACTGCTCAGTACATCAAACGAGAACATTTTTTTCGGTTGAACGATATCGCCTTCTCTTCAGAACCTTTTTCTTCATTTAGATATTTTGTACAATATATCCTCATTAAAAAATCTGTAGATGGATATCGATACATATATATAATCTTGCCTGCACCTCTATTCGACGGCCACTTTTTTTTTTTTTAACCCTGAATGCCCGCCATAGAGAAGTTTCACTATATGTGTGTGTGTGTGTGTGTGGTGTGTGTGTGTGTGTGGAGTGGTCGTTCCGTTCACTCTGGAACGCTTGGAGCAATTTCAACCAAACTTGGTACAATATCACTTACAATCTGGAAAGAAACACTTGGGGGGGGGAGATACCCCTAGCATCCCCAGGGGGGGCAGGGGGCACATGTAAAAATAATCGAAACGGCTGATATTAGTGTCGAATCCATAGTTTTCTGGGTCGCTGAGATTAATAGTGACACTCCCGATTCAGTCTAAGTGCACGTTAAGCCCCCCATCAGCATTGGGGGGAAGGGGGGGAACAGAAGAGGTGAATATAAAATGTCCAAAATGACTGATATTAGTGTCGAATCCAAAGTTTTCGGGGTCGCTGAGATAACAGTTATATATGTATATATATGTATGTATATATATATATATATATATATATATATATATATATATGTATATATATATATATATAT
>OU015502.1:126653267-126755767 GCA_907164885.2 Dolomedes plantarius
ATGTCGAGGGATTCACCGATTAGACTAACCGGCTTCTTTCAGCCCAACAACACGTCCTCTCTCAAATGCTGACATCTGTGCATATTGTTCGCGCACCTGTATGCGATGCATAGTTACTGTCTACCTGAGTACACGGAATGAAATTCGCAAAGAATTTATGACCTGGAATCGAAATTTATCCTCTTTAATATCCTGCCAGTTGCGCAGTTAAGATGCTTTGCAGCGTCACATGTTCATTCATTGGCCGCCAAACTTTAAAATTTTGCATTTTCCGTCGAAACATGTATGCATATCAATTTGTGTCCAATTTGCATTACCCCTTCTTGGTGTGTCTTTTTTTTTGTCTAAGACTGTATAAGCTCCTTTGTAGCTTCGAAACAGCCGTATGCAAAAATTATTGCATCTTACTGCTATTTGTGCTTTGTTTACGTTAGTTTTCCTGTTTATTTAAGACTGTATATATATATATATATATATATATATATATATATATATATATATATATATATATATATATATATATATATATACTGGGTTTTTAAACCCAGATCTGGATCTTTCAATTACCATATGGGTTTATTGAGTTGTTTTTTTTTATCAAAAATTTCTCAAATTTCTCATGTAAGAGTTATTTAATTATGTAAACGTAATTATGTGATTTGAATATGTAATTTTGTAAATAAATGAATGTAAAATAATACAAATGAAGAACATATCGTTTGAATCATAATATATGTGTCTCTTTTGCGAAATCATCCCAGAATTTTGGTATTTGTTATGTAATATCAAAGATGGATCTAATCATCCTAAAATATGAAATCTCATCAATCTTTATAACCCTCTTGACGATTTTAGCTTACGGTTCTGTGTACGTAGAGAAAGTTTTCATAAGTTAGTAGAAAGAAAACACACAAATTCTAATATTTTACAGGTTAATTGCTTAACAAATTTTCACATTTTTGAAAATTTTCCCTTTACAGAAATATTCTAAATAAAGAAATGCAAAAATCAAGTACAAAAGAAATAATCCTTATATACTGTATCAAATAAAATACAGATATGCATTTTAAAATTGTTTATAAAACCGTCAGAGTTTTCATAAAAGACTTTGTGAGAAACGTGTTCGTAACTTTAACTGTTTTTAAACAAATGTTGTAGGAAGAAAACTCAATTTTCTATTAAAATTATTTTTTCTCATTTCTAAATTGTTAACGGGAAAGCTTATTAATCGATCTACTTGATAAAAACACATTATTAAAAATTAAAATTAAGTTTAATATTAATAAAAAAAATGATAAATAAGGAATTGCAAAACTGATAAATTTATTTTCTTTGAAATTAAAGTTCTGGTCGCATAGCTAGAGCGGTAGATTTCCAAATCCCAACTAACTGTCTGTCTTATCACTAAAATGCAGGAAGTTAGTGTGTGTGTGTGGGGGGGGGGAAGAATTGAATGTGAAAGGCTGTAAATAGGGGAAGATATCTGACCCCATCCCCTTGTTCAGTCGAAGTGTAGGCAAGAACCATTGATAGCTTTGTTGACAGTTTCAAATTACGAGGGGGTTTTCTACCCCTTCTCAACTTCGAAAACTATTGCCTCTCTGATTGGTTGCTTTTCTGTCAATCATGTCGACATAGTCCCTGCCTTCCTCGGGAGGTTTCTTGTGGGTTTTAGCGAACACGGGGGAAAAAAATAACTCCAGCGGAGCCTTAAGATATCTGCCTACGTTGAAATGGGTGTTTGTTATGAAAACATCCAACCTAGAACTTTGAATCAACGCTCTACGGGCAGCCGGAAGTGGTTTTCACGCAACATTTTCTCCAGCGATTAGGGCCTGTTGTTCACGTAGAAGTCTGGAAGTGGAAGCGTTAAAGTAATGAAATATATTTAACCAATGACAAACATCCAAACGATTTGCAAGGAAAATTTGTAACGCTTATGATTGGTTTATTTCCGTCTAAGCGCCATCTTTCCTTTTACGCTTCTGCTACCGGACTCTTATGTGAACAGGCCCTAATAGCTGGAGAAAATGTTGTGTGAAAACCACTTCCGGCAGTAGAGCGTCGATTCAAAGGTCTAAGTTGATGTTTTCACAACAAACACCCATTCTCAGCGGCGCCTCATGAATTCGCGCGCATTGATCTGCGCATGCTGCAATCAAAATAAATAAATGAATGAATAAATAAAATAAATAAATAAATGAAATAAATAAATAAATAAATAAAACAAATAAATAAATAAAGGAGCGGAAATTTTGAATTTCGGCTTCTAGAACTTCGTGTGAGTCTGAGTGCAGCTTCCGGCGAGTGATCATCAGCTTAAGACGACAATGAACCATGAAAAACTTTTTTGTTATTTATTAACCAATTGCTATGAAATTTTGTATACTTATACAGTGTTGTTTAGAGATGGAAATTTTAAATTAATAAAAAAAATCAGAATGTAATTAATTAAGATATTAATTAAAATCAGTTCGTTAGTTACTCTATTTAAAAATGCTCCATGCGCATTAATTTTTGTCTCAGATATCTAATTTTCTCTCTTAAGCTAGCTTTATATAGTTATAATAAAAGTTAGTAGCAATATTTGATTTACAGTCATATTTATAAAAACTAGAAAAGAAATAGATAAAAATAGGTCATTTTATGCAAAATTTTATCCCAAAAAAAATTTTTTATTGTCAAAATTTTAAGTTGTTTCAAAATAGTATAATGAATTGATTACTAAGTTTTATTCTAACATATATAAATTATCATTTTAAGAAATTTTATGAAAATTCGAGAAAAATTATGACGCATGGAACATTTTAAATTACCGAAACGACGTGAAAACTTGATTTGAGAAAATGGCATTTAAAGTTTTAATTTGACTAACATTTCCGTTGTTTACGTTTGAAAAAAATACTTATAACTCGGTTAATAATGATCGGATTAACATACATTTTTTAATTGAAAGCTGATGAGTTGCAGAATCATTTTCTGAAAGAAAAAAAAATCGTTATGGGGACATATTTTTGTCAATCTGAAGATCCATTGTCGCTTTAAGAAGACTAGGGTTTTGCATCACGTAGCTGCACGTGCCGTTAGAGATTAATTAATCTTCTAAAAATGATTAAGAGAAAATAGATTCTCTACAAGGAATAACTTTCTCACGTGTAAGATAGACGTCTATAACCTAGCAGGAAGCATAGAATTGCCGCAGATGTCAACCGATTGAAAAATCCAAATATTTCTCGGTCTTCTAGGCAAAGATGTGATGTCAACGTTATCAACTTGTACTCTCTTATTTTTTGTAATAAATGTATCATTTTATCGGAAGGTGTGTGGTGAGTAAATACTAGTTCTATTTTATTCAACTCAATACACTACTCTTTTCGGATTAAAGGTCATTCCCATTAACAGTGTTTTTGTGCAAAACTTCGAAATTTTTATTTATTGCTCTATTTCAAAGGCCAATCTTTTAGGATTCTAAAACTTCTTTACTTTTATTCGTACGATCATTGGATGAGAATTTATGGCCAATTTAATAAACTGAAAACGATATTAAATGAACGAAAGCAGCATCTTTAAATGCATTTTCTAGAAAACTCATTCAATTCCTACTATTAGTTCACACTCTCTCTATATATATCTTGTAAAAATTTTCAATCGTTAATAAAAGTACTTTTTATTCATCCACTCAAGTTCAAATACATTTTTTTAAACTTGTAGTGGATGACACTTGATGTTAATACAGTTTTTTCAAATATTAACTCATTAATTAAATTTAATTAATCAATTTTAGTTTTAGACCTAGAGCGTCTCTTGCTCTTGAATAGTAATTTCCCTCGTGTTACTGAGTAAACGGTAGCACTGCGGTATCGCGGGCTTCTCCCATCCTGTAGGTTGCGAGATCGAATCCCCAACCTGACAAACTTTTTCTCTCTCTTCCCCCCCCTCCTAATCTCGCACAGTAGACAAGGATTCCCTTTCTGGCAGGCAATCCTTTTTTTCAATTCCTACTATTATTTCACAGTCAAATTTTTCTTTGTTGACCTAAGTAGGAATTGACTGATATGAAAAAAATTTTTTTTATATATTACTTGTTTTTCAGTTACTTTTGTAAACCGTAAAGCTAATAATTTAAAAGGGTTTCAATATATTTCAATGAAATTTCGCAATAGTGTTTTACATATTGCTAACTACGTTTTGAAGTAAAAGCTAACTATATCTGCTATTTTAATAATTCTATAGGTATCTGTGCTTATAAAAAGATAATTTAAAAAAATATCAGTATTACCCCCCCCCTTTTTTTTTGGTATATTTCAGTGATTTTGGGAAATAATTTAAAACTTTTAGTTCACAACACAGAAAGTGTCACAGTAGTAAACAATATAAAGGAATTTAAAATACATTTAGTTGTATGGAGTGTAGGGTCTCTGGCGTAAGCACTCAATTGTAATAAAAAATTATATTTGTTACAAAAATTATATTTGTTTCCATGACTTTATATAACTTTTGAACGAAAAATATATGATTTTAGTCAGTAAGGTAAGTTGGGGTAACTGGGCCATAGATTTCCAACTTTCATATATACTATATTTTTAACACATTAAAATTATACTAACATGTATAATTTTCAAAAATCTTTGTATTACATGCATTTTAGTAAGACTTAAGGAGTCTGTTTAAACTATGATATTGATTTTTACTATATTTATATTATATATAAATATTGTATATATTTTTAAATACAGGTGGGCCCAGTTCCCCTGATAAATGGGGTAAGTGGACCACCCAGGTCTATTTCTTTTAAGAAAAAACAGAATCTGCGAGTGGGTAACTGCGTCCAATGCTTGTATATCTAGAAAAAGAGAAAAAAATTTACCCCCATTTAAAAATAATTTTTGAAAGAAATTACCAATGTTGTAAGATAGATTGTTGCGAACACCGGAAAAAACAACAACACACAGAGTGGAATTCCTACCTAATATGTAAAGGAAAAATCTGGGAGGGGATGACCCAGTTACACCAACATACCTTACTACACTACTTATAGAGTACTATCCGGGCTTCGCCCAGATATGCTCGGGCCCCACAACAGAAAAAAGGACCCTTTTCAGGGCAATACAAATGCATTAAATTCCCGTCAATTTTCATTCCCGTCGCTGCCGACAGATGGCTGCACCATACTGGAGATGGGTGATTTGATTCTTTCATCTCATCAGCGACCCCCCTTGTAGTGGATGACACTTGAGGTGTACTTGAGGTTTTTGTAGGTGGGTGCATTTAGTAACTGGCGATTGAAAGAAATGGCGTTTGTTGAGCAGAGAATTAATATCAAATTTTGTGTTCGCTTGGGAAAGAGTGCTACAGAGACTTACGAAATGTTGATCAATGTGTACGGCAGTGATACATTATCGCGAACGCAAGCTTTTGAGTGGCATCGACGTTTCAGAGAAGACAGGGAAAGTGCCGACGACGAGTCCGCAGTCTTCCCGCACCGCTGAAAACATCGAAATGGTGTTCTTCGATATCCAGGGCATTGTCCATCTGGAATGTATCCCTGAAGGACGCACTGTGAACAAAGAACTCTATGTAGACATCCTGCGTCGTTTGCGTGAGTCGATCCGGAAGAAGAGACCAAAATTGTGGGCTGAGCAGTCATGAGTGTTTTTCAATGACAACGCTCCTGCATACCGATACCTCCTCGTCACTGACTTTCTTGAACGAAACGAAAACAACTGTTTTGGCACATCCCCCTTACTCCTCTCATCTCGCCCCCTGCGACTTCAGCCTATTTCCTGAGCTGGCAAGTCGCTTGCAGGATCGTCGATTTCAATCTGCAGATGAAGTTAAAAGTGCATCGCAGGCTCAATGAAAGGACATGGCTAAAAATGGATTCCAGAAATGTTTCAATGACCTTTACAAGCGATGGCAAAAGTGTGTTGTTGCGCAAGGGTCTTGTTTCGAAGGAGGATGTATTTCAGCAATTTTATTGATAGTACTTTTTAAGTTATAGACTGAGTCCGGGAACTTTTGAATCCTACTACGCATATCAGTATAAATTTGAAATTTTCCGAAAGTACACTCACTTCTAACTTCATAAATTGAATTCTTATTTACTTGTAATAAAATTAATTCAAGGAACATAATCTACAAAGTTTAGAGAACTAATACTGAAAAGTTCATATATAACAGACAATAACAAAAAAATCTATAGAAGTTCGAACAAACAGCAAAAAACCAGTCTTTTCAATTTGTGTAAAGGGGATGACTCCTGTTATGCAAAAACGTAATAAGAGGTAAATTGACCTCATGGCAGTAAATAGCAGGATTTGGGAGATCTAACATTTTTTTTCTGTTTTAATCTGTGCGAGAAAAACGTGCACAGATTTCTCAAGGTAAGTTTATAAGTATGCAAAATGTTTCTCAGATGTTTATTTTCTGCCGAATACACACGTTTTCCTGGTTTATGAACTGTTCAAAGGGTTTTCAAGCGTTTTTTAAAATTTATCTTTCCCAAAATGAAAGTCTAGAAGAGTTATATCCTTTTTACCCTAATTTATAATAAATTTGGTTGATTTCTTTATGTATAAGGATGGCTCAAATGAAAGTGATACTTTCGGATTTTTTTTTCTGTGGTGGTTTATTAGTTGGAATATGTTTTATACAGAGAAAGTAATAGTGATAAATTAGTTACATATTGGCTACACATAGCCTTGTCGGTACAAGTAAATGTCCCTGTACTTACAAGATAATGGATACCTTAAGGGTAAAAGGGACATTCAACCTCGTTTTTTCTAAATTTCCTATAATTTATATACAAGATGAGAATAATTAATATTCTTCTATACTACATTAAAGACACTTGGAATTCACAAATAAGTATATTGTGGAAGAATAGGACCTGCTTTTCAAAACTTTCTTGAAAATTGCTAGAATGTCTCAAAACGCTCAATGCGACTAATTTATATATATATATATATATATATATATATATATATATATATATATATATATATATATTGTTAAATTTCAAAATTATCTAACCTGTTTACATAAATCTGTTTTTAATAACATTATTGTAAATCAGTTAGTTCGTATAAATAGGCTATGTTCTAAAGACAATAGGATTAAGCATATTATAGACTTGAAAGCTGTGCTAACTCGTAATAATTACCCAGTTAGTCTATCCAAAAACATAATTGGTTGTTTTTGTTTTAATGAATAGTTTGTTCTGTTGCATAAATAAGTTAAACATAAATAGGTTTAAAATAAAAATAATAACTACTAAAAACAAAAACATAAGAATAATAAAAAATAATTAACTAATAGTAGTAACTATAATAAAACTAAATAAATAAAGGAATAATAGTCTTAAAATAAGAAACCTAAGTAAGTCTGTAACTGAGTATCCACTACCTCAATGGTTGCAAGTTATGACGTCAGTCATCTTGCGGTTACAAGTTCTTAACTTCCACTCTGACTAGCGCCAGGCTTGGTGTTCTTTGGTTAAGAAATTTTACACAAATTCATTTATTATTCAATTCTTCTGTTAATAATGGATTGTACGGTGTCTGAGTGTGTTTATTTAATAGATCATACTCATCAGAAACAATCCATTGGTTTTTAGACAGTATTGACACCGCTGATGAAGAAATGCTGTCTAAAACCGTATTCATAATTATCTTTACATGTTGGATGTTCCTGGCTTCATGTAGCTTTAGAGCTATTACTGGTTTTCTCTTTCATCTTATTTATATATATATATATATATATATATATATATATATATAAATTTATTTATTTATATATATATATATAAATTTATTTATTTATGTATATATATAAATTTATTTATTTATGTATGGATAGGCCGTAGTGGCCTTGTGGTACAGCGGGCTGGTTTTCGGTGCTGAGGGTGCTCGGATCGAACCTCGGCGAAGCGCCACTAAAAACCGGTCGTTCCTTCATAGGGGGTAATGCTGGTCAGCCTATATGGTGTTCCCATAATAAAATGGCCAGCAAAACTGCGGAGAATTATAAGCGAATGTCTTCATGACAAGTGTCTGCGCCTTGGTTTAATTAATATATATATATATATGGCTATATAATCATACGAAAAAAATCGAATGCACAATTACGTTTATAAATATATATATATGGTTAACTCATATTGTAAAAATTTTAATTTTGGAGAATGCACATGGAGCATTTTGAAAAATGCTAGTACTTTTTAGTGTATTTTTAAACATATATTGGTCTGTCAAAAAATCCTTATTTTGAATTCTAAGGGTCTTCAGTGTAGTCAAACATGAATATTAGTTATTCTGATTCTGTCTATAGAGTTGAAAATTGAAAATTTTAAAAATCGTGGTCCCTTATCCGCTGAAAATTATTGGTGCGCAAACTTTTTTCGATATCGATCCACTTTCTTTAAATGAAAAACCACTCGACCCCCTCCCCCCCTCTTCAATGAAAAATTTTTTGGTCAAAACAATTTTTTTAAAAAAAAATTATGAAAATGTTAAGTCAAAAAAGAATGATAAAAAAAAAGAGGAAACTGTACAATTTGGGTAGATATTTAATCTATATATAGAGAGCAGTTTCGTGACTGACTGACTGACAGATAACGCACAGACCAAACCGCTGGACTTAAAGGGCTGAAATTTTGCATGGCGATTCTTCTTATACTGTAGGGGGGTACTAAGAAAGATTTTTGAAAAATTCTCCTTAGATTTTTTAAAAATTAAATTTTTAAACCTTTTTGGTAACATTTTTTAAGTTTGAATTTAAAGTAATAATTTGATAATAATTTGAGGATTATAAAATTTATATCACAAGAAAGATCATAAAATTTCCTTTAAAATGAAATCTTTTTCGAATCTTTACGTCCATTTTCTGATTTTTGGGGAATTTTAAAAAATAATTTTTAGAATTTAATTTATTGAATGCTGATCACGTGGTTTCTTTTCTTTTTGCGACTTTAAATTAATTTTGTGTCACTTGCATAAAAACGAAAGAAATTGACAAAAAATTATTAAAATACAGTAAAAGATTAAATTTTACCACTAGACTAATTGAGATGGAAGTTTTAATAATTTACTTCAAAAACCGTTGAGGAAATTTTGGCTTTTGACGGTTTTTTGGGGTTTTTCCCCTCAAAGTATGCTTCGACGATAAATAAGTCTCAAAGCCAAACTTTAAAATACGCTGGTGTAGATTTAAGACAAAATTGTTTCTCCCCAGGTCAGTTTTACGTAGCTTGCTCACGCGTACGTTCATTGATGAGCCTCGTAATATTAGTTCCACCCAATGAAGAAACAAAAAATATTATTTATAAGGAAATTCCCTAAAATTAATTTCATTATCTTTTCATTGTAATTATCCTAAAATGTACTTCTTAGCGAAGCACGGGTATTCAGCTAGTTTTGCATAGTAACCATAAAAAAATGTCTTGCTTAACTTCTGCACTTGTTTTTGATAAAACTGACACCTTATTTAACAATATCATATCATTTTTTAACATATATAAAAAATAAATGAAAATATTTAAAGTATGCAATTGTAGAAACTTTAAAGCATATTTTAATTAAAAGCTTTAATATGACATGAATTTACTTCAAACTATCTGCGGGGTCGTGACCCACATTTTGAACACCACTGAATTAAATGAAGAACGTCCGTGGTTGTCCAGTGGAGCGTCCGTGGCTGAACCAGTTTTGAACAACGTCCTGAGCATCTGCATCGTTAGCCAACCGGAAACCATTGAATGCGTTTTTTTGCCGAAGAGGTGGTAGTTGCAGGTGAACAGGTCGGGATTATGGGAGGGGTGTGGGATTGTCGAGGACCTTCAAGCGGAAGCGCCGTAGAAAATCTTTTTCAGGCAGTCGATTCCATGGTGATGGCCAAGTGTGCTTGAGTAAGTCTCGGCTTGTCCCGTGCTCACACATACATTACGGAATTCGCTAAACTATCTAAATTCTGTGCACAGTAACAGACACTAATGCCTATACACATCCAACTTAAGGCGATAAATTTTGGCTCCACTACCTGCTGCCATCAGATATTGAATAACCGTTCGCTGGACCTGTTTAGACGAATCCATGTCACGGCCGTACGTAGTTACCTTGCTTAACCGTTTAGAGGGCTTGCCAATTTTTGGAACACCAGCAGGCGCGCGTAGCACAAAGTGCAACGTCTCTTTCAACCTTGATTATTCCTTTTCTAATACTGGCATTCGGTACCGGAGTCTGTGGGTTCGAGTCCCACTCTTGGCATGGATGTTTGTAGCCGTTCGGAATCGGCTTTAAGCTGTAGGTCCCGGTCTAATTAGCCCTCGTGTAGCAAAAAATGACCGTAGCGCTCCAAACCAAACCAAACCAAACCAAACCTTTTCTAATAAACTTTTTTTTTCAAATTGAGAATAATAATTCTGCGTTTTATGACAAGATATAAAATGTTGATAATATTGAGATATATTTATATTAAAGGCCAAAGAATGCAGGTACAATCGCCTTATTTCAAAACTGTCCGGTTTATTGGATCTAAGGACAACTTGAGAATTGATTCTTATTATGTACAAAAACCTAAAATAACAATAAGATTGTCCATTTTCCTGATATGCGGGATGCCGTTGAATAGCTGCACATTTTATCGACTTCATCAACCCCTGCTTTTGTCGTATTGTAATACAGTATAATATTGTTTTATGCTCGCTTCCACTTCGCAACTGAAGCAACTAAAGAATGTTTTAATCTCACAGTACTTTCGATTTGAGGTTCTTAAATTCAATGTTTCCGTTATAATTTTCAGAAATAAATTAAGCTAAAGGTAGACATACTGAGAAATTCGATGTTTAACTGAAGGTAATATTAACGTCATATCCCTTCAGCGGGTGCGCCAATTTTTGGGAATACCAGCAGGCGCGTAAAAGAGACGTTGCACAAAGTGCAACGTCTCTTTTAACTTTGATTAATCCTTTTGAAATAAGCATTTTTTTTCAAACTGAAAATAATAATTTTACGTTTTATGACAAGATATAAAATGTTGATAATATTGAGATATATTTATAGTTAAAGGCCAAAGAATGCAGATACAATCACCTTATTTCATAACTATCTGGTTTAATGCATCTAAGGACAACTTGCGAATTGATTCTTATTATATCCAAAAACTTGAAAAACAATGAGATTGTCCATCTTCGTGATATGCAGGATACCGTGTAATAGCTGCACATTTGATCTACCACGCCAAATCCTAATTTTGTCATATTGTAATCCAGTATAATCGCTGGTTTACAACGGTTAAATCACGAATAACAATGTAATGAAAGGAATACAAGGGTCAGAAAATCAGACCTGCATTAGAAAGGGTATAGCTGTAAATAGAAACTGCCTAGAACGTTCAAACCTTACATGTAAAAACAAACCATTCAAAATTACGAAAATGTTGCACTTTGTACACGAGCGCGCCCGCTGAAGGGTTAAACACTTTAAAACAGCACAATGACACTTTCCGACTATAGTAGCTTTGTAGCGTAACATAAAACCTCATCTACTGGTGCAAACGCAAAGCTCTGTGTATTTAACAGCCTTATAAATTAAAAAAAATATTGTTTCTAGAATTTTCGAAAAAAACTTCAGCTCTTCAATAGAATATTGATCAATATGTTTCATGACTACAGACAACAATTTAGGTATATTTGGGATACATTTATGAGTTGGTTAGCCGTACACAAAAAAGTGTACATATTTCTGCCTATTAAACATGCAGATATGCCAGACATGTACATGCAAGTTGTAGAGTTTAGCTACTTCTACCCAGACTTTGATGTATATAATTTGAAGTGGCACTCTAAATGAATTTGATACAAACACAAGTTTATACGTGAAACAATGTTTATTGAATTCGTTGCACATATAGAATTTGCTTTTACAGCAATAAGCATACGTACTACTTGTACGGAATATATATTAACATTCAATAGAAATACACTTTGCAAATACTCACAAACCAGCAGAGAGTCAAACCAGCAGTACTGCCACGTAAACTTTGGGCCCCCTAAGCACTAGCGCAGGATAGCACCTAGAGCTGCTTACATCGTAGCTCCCTCAACTCGCTTATCTATCAACTTTAACAACCTTTTTTCAACCTCTGTATTAATCAAGCTGCTTGGTATTTATACCAAGCGCGTATGCCGAAATTAGCATATCTCAAGCAGCTTCTTTAATTCATTCACTCAAAGGTTCGATTCTTGTGAATCGAATCTTATGTATACCTTACAAAGTTTCTACTCATAAATGTTATTTATAGGTAAGTGGTGAAAAAAAAGGAAATTTTGCTTTATGCGTTTCTAAAAGCACTATACTTTTATAAATTAAGAATAGTCCTCATATGTTTATTTAATATTTTTTATATAACACATTTTCACCGTATTCAAATACACTCTCACATATTTTACAATCTACAATTTCGAGACATTTATTAGATATCTATTACAAAGTTGTTAAATAAAGAAATTCCTTAAAATTGTCCCTATGTTTGCATAAAATATGCTCAGGGATTAGATTTATCTTTTGTTGTTTTATACTATCCATTGTTGTCTTTCATGTATTGTACTTTGTTGGTTAAATTTGAAAAGAGTAATTTTTTCCCTGTAAAATTCTTTTTTACTCAACTATTCAAAATAGGTATTAATAATGAATATTGCATTTGTTCGTACATCAAGCCCAGAAAATAGAAAATTAGTTGCGATGAAAAGATATTTGTGAGGAAAACTTTAATTTGTTTTTCAAAAACACCAGTACAATTGCAAATTTAAAAATCTGTCTCAGACAAAAACATGAAAAATGCATTTAAATAATCACTTATTATTTTAATTAATATCCCTTTGTATTATTAGAAATTTTCTAAAATTTCTTTTAACTATAAGATAACTATTTATATCATCCAAAGAATTCAGTATTATTAACGCAAAATTAGCGTCAAAAATAAATATCTATTCAAGATGCCCATGAAAACCCATCGTAACCTTAAATAGCCAAAAAAGCACATATATGCCCATACCTATACCTAAAGTTTTGAAAAAGTTTAACAAAACTAATGAGTAACCCCAAGAAACCTGTGCATTAACCTACTAAACAAGAAAGTTAATAAACTTATTTGATTCTGTATGTTATTAAAATTCATTCTTTAAATTTATTTTTTTGGTAATGGAGTTCAAATTTCATAAAAGATATAAAATTTTCCAGACAGTCGGCAAAACTCTGAAATTCCGACATTATTAACAAAAAACTTTCTTGAAAAATTTTAATAAATTCTGTTTCTTTTCTCTTTGATAACTTTCTTTTTCCAAACTTAAAACTTCGAGTAAACTATTGTAGGATTACATTGGAGTAGGATTTCACGATCCTTTTAACGAAAAGAAAAAAAGTAAAGAAAAGAAAAAGAGTAAAAAAGCAAAAGGGGTGCCAAGCTAATGAATTAATTTTACAAAATTTGGAATGTTTGATATTTTTCCTTTTACCAACAAAATTCTTCTTGCTCGTAGCTCTGATGAAATGATCTAACCGCACAGCTATAAAAGAGTTCATTTGGCTCTGATTTTTGTTAAAACCATGTTGTTAAAAATGACCATGTTGTTAAAAATGCATCCGACAAAAATAGACCCGAGCCTTGATAAATTGATAGCAGAGTACGAAGTTCATCTTTCTCATTAGGATTAGTTTTAAGGTTATTTGTAATTACCATGTTTTTATTAACTCGTTTTCTTGTTTGTTTGTGTGTTTGTGTGTTTGTCCAGTACAAATCTTACAATCGATTTTTAACTAAACTTCCCGACTGCCTAGACATTTGAAACTTTTAGAATAGCTCAGAACACGATGTCAATGCGTTCTTTTAATACTTTTAGCCATCTTTAAGCAGTTTTGAATTCATTTTCAGTTAATTTTGTTTTGTATGGAAAGTTAGTTCGGGAAAAAATCCGCAAGGTGGCGCTTTGATCAAATTCAATGGTTGCACTTTTGCGTAACTACGTTTGACGATTTTGAAAACAGAATACATGTGAATTTAGATTGTTTACAAAAATATTGTGCGAAATATTAAAAAAAAAACTATTAAAGTTAGTAGTTTATAAAGTCTGTGGAAAGTGGAAACGACTGAAAAGTGATTAAAATTAAATAAAAGAAAGTGAAAAAGAATAATTAAGTGAAGGTTTGTGCAATCTCTATATATAAAACAGTTCCGTAACTGACTCAATGACTCACTGACATACAACGCACAGACCAAACCACTGGACCTATAGGGCTGAAATTTTGCATGGCGATTCTTCTTATGGTATATTGGGTGCACTAAGAAAGATTTTTGAAAAATTCTTAGATTTTTTTAAAATTAAATTTTTAAGTTGCTTTTGTAACTTTTTTAAAGTTTGCATTTAAAATAATAATTTGAGGGTTATAAGATTTATATCACGGGAAAGATTATAAAAATTCCTCTAAAATGAAATCGTTTTCGAATATTTACTTCGATTTTCTGATTATTGGTGAATTTTTAATGATTAATTTTTAGAATTTAATTTATTAAATGTTGATCCCGTGATTTCTTTTTCTGGTACTTTAAATAAATTTATCGTCACGTGCATAACAACTAAATAAACAAAAAATATTTTTTTTCTTTCTAATGCAGCAGACGATTGGATATTATCCAAAAAAAAATAAATATCCCTTACGATTTTTTATATATATATATATATATATATAACTTATATATATATATATATATATATATATATATATATATATATATATAACTTTTACATCAATTGTATACATTGATCGTCGTATTTATTATAAATGTATATATTTATTTTTTTGGCATTAATTGCATACATTGACCGTTGTATTTAATTTGAATGTACTCCGTAGGGAAATGCGGGTTTTCAGCTAGTTAGTTTTATATGATTCAACAGAAAATTTAAAAACGGGGTATATAAAAAGTTCTTTTTATCTTGTAATTACTGTAATTTTTCGTTAGTTTTTTTTTGTATTTTGCTACATTTTAAAATTGTAAATTTTAATTTTTATTTCTTTCAGGCTGAGTCTAACTTCAGCCACGTAAATATGAGCTAGTTTTTCCTTTCAGGTTATAATTTAAGGACGTGATGTAATGGGTTTATTACTTACACACACACACACACACACACACACACACATATATATATATATATATATATATATATATATATATATATATAAATATATATATATATATATATATGTGTGTGTGATAATATTACTAACTACCTATAATCGCCCATTCTGAACTTTATCTCTGCTCTGGTAACCCCTCTTTCTTCTCTTTGGCGTAAACGCCTCGCCTTTCCACACACTAACTTCCTCCGCCGATTCTGGCAACCTCGCTGGGCTAATTGTATTTTGGCGCTTTTACGAGGAGACGCGGGCTGGCTTGGAAGCAAGTAACATGTCGCTGTTTTCATGGAATAAACTTCAATTATTCTTTATGATTTGGAATTTCATTATTTCGGCCTCGATTGTGTTTCTTCAAGAGATGACCCAGTTCGGGTCATTTCATATATATATATATTTATATATAAATAGAATATACATATACAGTGGAATCTCGATCGATCGTTTTCGGATCCATTGTTTTTCCGTATGTGTCGTTCATTTTATCCAGTCCCGACGATCATATTGCTTTGTTATGTTTCCGCATCTATCGTTTTCCCGCATTTATCGTTCATTTCAATCCGTCCCTTGAAAAACGATAGATCGAGATTCTACTGTATATATATGCCACTGGTGGCACAATAAATTTGGGATTTGTAGGACAACTCCTTGATTTGCCACAACTGTCATGAAGTTATGTTAAAACGCTGATTTTGGAACTTTTTTAGCAAAATATTTTAAGATATTAAATTAAATTTATTTTGGGTTGTATTTACTTGTATAGTCATGTTTAGAGTGGCAAATGCCTAAATAAGCTCCGATTATGTATTATTTATTTGATATTTGCCTTCTAAATTTGCCGATTTTTATAGCCATTTCGCGTATAAGTGGGCAAAAGTTGTAAGTTTTGATTGAATCTCTCGCCGGTTTCTCTCTTCTATCTTTTTGTGTTCCTTGCTCTTCCTTCTTTTGTCATTTTCATTGCGTCGATGTGTCATATTTTTGAGTGACGGCCAATCAGTTATTACAGTCGATTAGAAATTATTCTTACAATCAATTATTATAATCAATTATAAATTATTTCTACAGTCAATTACTACAATCAATTAGAAATTATTTCTACAATCAATTACTACAACCAATTAGATATGTTTGCTACAATTCAATTAGTTGAGCAAAAAACAAAAACAAAAATCTGATTTCTATTAACGTATCTTTTGTTTATATCAGCCGGTAATTACGCACAAAGAATATTTAGTGCAAAATTCTACTATTCTTTCCTTCAGTAAATACCGACTAGCTTCTCCCCTCTTTAAACGGTAAAACATCATCACTTCCAGAACGAAGTGAAAAACATTTTCAGTGGCGCTTATAATAACAAATAAAACTTCTGTTGCATTTTTGTCTGCAAATTACAGGAAATCGAAAATCGTGAATGAAACATTGTACAAATAAATAAAACTGTTATCGATGCCTATTAAAAACGATAATTTCCTATTTTGGAAAATCGAATTTCGTCTTCATGAATCACGAGTTAAAATTTGTAACTAAAGACTAAATAATGCTGTTTTGAAATTCATCAATTTCCTGATTTGTGACCCATGGTTACCAGGAATAATAAACAACAAAGGCTAAGTTTTTGTTTACGGTTTCTGGGTGAAACCAATAAAGATACAGGAGAGAAAGTTCTTGAAGGAAGAACAATTTTACTTTGATGGTAGAAAAGATAAAACGATTTTCCTAGAAACAAGTAACATATAAAAAAAAATTTTTAAAGTCAATTCCTACTTAGGTCAACAAAGAAAAATTTGAGTGTGAACTAATAGTAGGAATTGAAAAAAAGGATTGTCTGCCAGAACCTTGCCTACTGTGCGAGATTAGGAGGAGGGGAAAGAGAGAGAAAAAGTTAGCCAGGTTGGGTATTCGATCTCGCAACCTACAGGACTGGAGAAGCCCGCGATACCGCAGTGCTACCGTTTACACAGTACCAAGAAGGAAATTACTATTCAAGAGCAAGAGACGCTCTAGTTCTAAAACTAAAATTGATTAATTAAATTTAATTAATGAATTAATATTTGAAAAAATTGTATTAACATCAAGTGTCATCCACTACAAGTTTAAAAAAATGTATTTGAACTTGAGAGGATGAATAAAAAGTACTTTTATTAACGATTGAAAATTTGAACAAGATATATATAGAGAGAGTGTGAACTGATAGTAGGAATTGAATAATTAAATTTAATTAATGAATTAATATTTGAAAAAACTGTATTAACATCAAGTGTCATCCACTACAAGTTTAAAAAAATGTATTTGAACTTGAGAGGATGAATAAAAAGTACTTTTATTAACGATTGAAAATTTGAACAAGATATATATAGAGAGAGTGTGAACTAATAGTAGGAATTGAATAAATTTAATTAATGAATTAATATTTGAAAAAACTGTATTAACATCAAGTGTCATCCACTACAAGTTTAAAAAAATGTATTTGAACTTGAGTGGATGAATAAAAAGTACTTTTATTAACGATTGAAAATTTGAACAAGATATATATAGAGAGAGTGTGAACTAATAGTAGGAATTGAATAAATTTAATTAATGAATTAATATTTGAAAAAACTGTATTAACATCAAGTGTCATCCACTACAAGTTTAAAAAAATGTATTTGAACTTGAGTGGATGAATAAAAAGTACTTTTATTAACGATTGAAAATTTGAACAAGATATATATAGAGAGAGTGTGAACTAATAGTAGGAATTGAATAAATTTAATTAATGAATTAATATTTGAAAAAACTGTATTAACATCAAGTGTCATCCACTACAAGTTTAAAAAAAATGTATTTGAACTTGAGTGGATGAATAAAAAGTACTTTTATTAACGATTGAAAATTTGAACAAGATATATATAGAGAGAGTGTGAACTAATAGTAGGAATTGAATAAATTTAATTAATGAATTAATATTTGAAAAAACTGTATTAACATCAAGTGTCATCCACTACAAGTTTAAAAAAATGTATTTGAACTTGAGTGGATGAATAAAAAGTACTTTTATTAACGATTGAAAATTTGAACAAGATATATATAGAGAGAGTGTGAACTAATAGTAGGAATTGTATAAATTTAATTAATGAATTAATATTTGAAAAAACTGTATTAACATCAAGTGTCATCCACTACAAGTTTAAAAAAAATGTATTTGAACTTGAGTGGATGAATAAAAAGTACTTTTATTAACGATTGAAAATTTGAACAAGATATATATAGAGAGAGTGTGAACTAATAGTAGGAATTGAATAAATTTAATTAATGAATTAATATTTGAAAAAACTGTATTAACATCAAGTGTCATCCACTACAAGTTTAAAAAAAGTATTTGAACTTGAGTGGATGAATAAAAAGTACTTTTATTAACGATTGAAAATTTGAACAAGATATATATAGAGAGAGTGTGAACTAATAGTAGGAATTGAATAAATTTAATTAATGAATTAATATTTGAAAAAACTGTATTAACATCAAGTGTCATCCACTACAAGTTTAAAAAAATGTATTTGAACTTGAGTGGATGAATAAAAAGTACTTTTATTAACGATTGAAAATTTGAACAAGATATATAGAGAGAGTGTGAACTAATAGTAGGAATTGAATAAATTTAATTAATGAATTAATATTTGAAAAAACTGTATTAACATCAAGTGTCATCCACTACAAGTTTAAAAAAAATGTATTTGAATTTGAGTGGATGAATAAAAAGTACTTTTATTAACGATTGAAAATTTGAACAAGATATATATAGAGAGAGTGTGAACTAATAGTAGGAATTGAATAAATTTAATTAATGAATTAATATTTGAAAAAACTGTATTAACATCAAGTGTCATCCACTACAAGTTTAAAAAAATGTATTTGAACTTGAGTGGATGAATAAAAAGTACTTTTATTAACGATTGAAAATTTGAACAAGATATATATAGAGAGAGTGTGAACTAATAGTAGGAATTGAATAAATTTAATTAATGAATTAATATTTGAAAAAACTGTATTAACATCAAGTGTCATCCACTACAAGTTTAAAAAAAATGTATTTGAACTTGAGTGGATGAATAAAAAGTACTTTTATTAACGATTGAAAATTTGAACAAGATATATATAGAGAGAGTGTGAACTAATAGTAGGAATTGAATAAATTTAATTAATGAATTAATATTTGAAAAAACTGTATTAACATCAAGTGTCATCCACTACAAGTTTAAAAAAATGTATTTGAACTTGAGTGGATGAATAAACAGTACTTTTATTAACGATTGAAAATTTGAACAAGATATATATAGAGAGAGTGTGAACTAATAGTAAGAATTGAATAAATTTAATTAATGAATTAATATTTGAAAAAACTGTATTAACATCAAGTGTCATCCACTACAAGTTTAAAAAAAATGTATTTGAACTTGAGTGGATGAATAAAAAGTACTTTTATTAACGATTGAAAATTTGAACAAGATATATATAGAGAGAGTGTGAACTAATAGTAGGAATTGAATAAATTTAATTAATGAATTAATATTTGAAAAAACTGTATTAACATCAAGTGTCATCCACTACAAGTTTAAAAAAAGTATTTGAACTTGAGTGGATGAATAAAAAGTACTTTTATTAACGATTGAAAATTTGAACAAGATATATATAGAGAGAGTGTGAACTAATAGTAGGAATTGAATAAATTTAATTAATGAATTAATATTTGAAAAAACTGTATTAACATCAAGTGTCATCCACTACAAGTTTAAAAAAATGTATTTGAACTTGAGTGGATGAATAAAAAGTACTTTTATTAACGATTGAAAATTTGAACAAGATATATATAGAGAGAGTGTGAACTAATAGTAGGAATTGAATAAATTTAATTAATGAATTAATATTTGAAAAAACTGTATTAACATCAAGTGTCATCCACTACAAGTTTTAAAAAAATGTATTTGAACTTGAGTGGATGAATAAAAAGTACTTTTATTAACGATTGAAAATTTGAACAAGATATATATAGGGAGAGTGTGAACTAATAGTAGGAATTGAAAAAAGGGGACAAGCGACACCATCAACAGAAAGATGAAGAGTATATCACTCTGTTGTCGAATACTGGTTTGGAATATTAGGGGCTCTTGATATCTCGTTCAGGTCACGGTGGAGAAATAGTGAAATTATTACATAATTTTTTAAACCAGAACAAAGTGGATATTTTTGAACTGATAGCAGTGGGATGTGGCGGCACCGCTATTAATAGAAGAAAAAACAACAGTGTCGTTCATTGCCTGTCTTGAAGAAACATTAAGAAAAGAACTGCAACATTTGGTTTGCATTCTTCATACCAACGAGCTCTAACTCCGACATCTACAGTTTAAACTAGACGGAGGAACCACGGGATCTAAGAACTTTCCCGGTCCAATCGGAGCTAGACAAATTGGGTGCGAAAATCTACCTGTCGTTTCGTTCGAGTCTATGGGCCTGTTCACATAGGAGTCCGTTGCGTTGCGTTAAGGAAAAGATGACGTTGAGACGAAAATAAACCAATCATAGGCGTTGAAAATTTCATTGCTAATCATTTGGAGGCATATGATTGGTTTTTTTTCGTCTCAACGTCATATTTTCCTGAACGCAACGCAACGGACTCCTATGTGAACAGGCCCTATTCCTGTCGCAAAGACACCAGAAATGCAAAAGACTGGAGCAAAAGACTGAGCACAAATAAAAAGTATTTATTTGATATTTATGTAGCGGTTTCAACTGGGCAGTGCTCTCAAAGACTTCAAAACATAAATCCAGGGCGTGTGTAATCGAGATGGATCACAACTGCTTGCAGAATTTTAGGCTTGTACGCTAGTACTTCGAATAGTACTTCGAATCCTGACGAAGGTCTCGCGCAGTACGTGATACGAGTTTATGCGCCAGTATAGTTTGAGGTAAGGGAACGGCCGGGTTGCGCAGACGGACCTGGAAATTTATGACAGATTATTCAACTCTCAACATTTCTCCCGGGTGTGCTAAAGAAGACAGTGCACTTATTGGTTCAAACAAATTGATACTATGCCCATCCCGGCAATTTATTGGTAGCAATAGCAACTGTCGATAACCAAGACATTAAAAGATTAGCGTGGAGAAGAATTAAAAGATGCCGCAATTCAAAGAAGAAAAAGACCAACAGAGTGCGAGAGATCCAGGTTTCAAAGCCGAACTTAAGGCGACAATGGACCTTCAGACTGACAAAAATATGTCCCCAAAACGAATTTTTTTTTCTTTCAGAAAATAATTTTTCAACTCATCAGCTTTAAATTAAAAAAAAGTATGTTGATCTAATCATTATTAATCGAGTTATAAGTATTTTTTTCAAACGCAAACAATGGAAATCTTAGTCAAATTAAAACTTTAAATGCCATTTTCTCAAAACAAGTTTTCATTTCGTTTCATTAAGTTCAAAATGTTTCATGCGTCATAATTTTTCTTGAATTTTCAAAAATTTCATAAAAGGATTATTTATATATATGTTAGAATAAAACTTAGTAATCAATTCCTTATACTATTTTAAAACAACTTAATATTTTTACAATAAAAAAATTTGTTTTGATAAAATTTTGCATAAAATGATCTATTTTTATCGATTTTTTTTCTAGTTTTTATAAATATGACTATAAAACAAATATTGCTTCTAACTTTTATTATAACTATATAAAGCTAGCTTAAGACAGAAAATTAGATATGAGACAAAAATTAATGCGCGTGGAGCATTTTTAAATAGAGTAATTAACAAACGGATTTTAATTAATATCTTAATTAATTACATTCTGATTTTTTATATTTAGAATTTTCATCTCTAAACTACACTGTATAAGTATACAAAATTTCATAGCAATTGGTTAATAAATAAAAATAATAACTGGTTAATAATTGGTTAAAAAAAGTTTTTCATGGTCCATTGTCTCCTTAAAGGCAACGGAGTACTATGATTGCAACGACTAGGTCTCCACCGAAATCAGTGGGACTCCAATTGTAAGGTATACATAAGATTCGATTCAAAAGAATCGAACTTTTGAGTGAATAAATTAAAGAAGCTGCTTGAGATATGCTAATTTCGGCATACGTGATTGGTATAAATACCATGCAGCTTGATTAATAGAAAAGGTTGTTAAGGTTGATAGATAAGCGAGAGGAGCTACGAGGTAAGCAGCTGCAGGTGTTAACCGGCGCTTGTGCTTAGCAGGCCCAAAGTTTACGTAGCAGAACTGTTGACTTGACTCTCTAGGTTGTGAGTATTGCAAAGTGTATTTTTATTGAATGCTAATATATATTCCGTACACTAGTACGTATGCTTATTGCTGTAAAAGCAAATTCTATATGTGCAACGAATTCAATAAACATTGTTTCATGTATAAACTGTGTTTGTATCAAATTCATTTAGAGTGCCACTTCAAATTATATACACCCAAGTCTGGGTAGAAGTAGCAATTCTCTATACAATCACCAAAAGTATTTCCTAAGAAAAAAAGAAAGACAACATAAATTAAGGATCCATGTTTGATGATTCATTTGTCAGTTTTCCAATTCACTCCCAGGCTGTGGAAAGAAACGTTAAAATTGCGACGGAAGCTGCATCAAAGATATGTTGGAATGAAAAAAGAGATGCCTTCTTCAGAGCAAAGTTGCAATCACGAAAAATTATGCCAAAATCCATTTCAAAGAAGGACTGGGTAGCTTAAAAAGGTACACATTCTGAATACAAAATTCAGTGGGTGGGCGGAATTCGCAGTACAGCAACCTCTATCGTGGGGAGTTCTAGGTTGTTTCGCGTTGGTCCCGAACGCAAAAACAAGCTAAAAGCTGTACATTTTCAATTTCACGTAGCACCTAAATAATACGTAATCAGTGCTTATTTAACCCTTTGAGGGGCGTCGTTTGCACAGTGCAAACGCCTAAATCTAGTCTTTTTTTCACTTGCATTCAATGTATTCCAGTTAAATGAGCAGAAAAATGATTAGCACTGCCATCTGTTACCAGTTTAAAGAAGTAAACTTTCGCAACCTTTAATTGGAAAAATTTCAAGATTCTTTAGGTTAAAAAAATTGAGGAAAATATCTGCACCGTGCAAACGGGGGAGGTTTTTGCTCCTGAAAGGGTTAAGCCTTTGGCACAATAAACATGGCTATACAAGGAAATACAACCAAACTAAATTAAATTTAACATCTTGAAAAATTTACTAAAAATGCTCCAAAATCAGCAAAACTTCAAGACATTTGCGGCAAATAAAGGAGTTGTCCTAAAAATCTCAAATTTTTTATGTCAATTTAGTGCCACTGATGAAACCTTTTCCGCACTACCCATAATCGAAAATCGAAAAAAGATTTTGTTTTCGGTCCACCCTATTCTACAGGTACCTGTTCTTATAAACAGATAATTAAAAAAAAATTAGTGCTTTTCACTTCTTTTGTCACATTTCAGTGATTTTTGGAAATATTGTAGAACTTTTACTTCAGAACACAGGTACGTGTCTCAGTATTATATCTATGGTGCCCGGTATAAAGCGCTTAAGTCAAAAAAAGCGATTTTTAGATATTTGTTAGCATTGATAAAGGAAACAAAAATCTTTTGGCTGGTTTAAAAAGCTTAGGTCTATCAATTTTGTACACAAAAGTACATTTTTTTGTACAAAAGACTCAAGTCGAAATTATTGTTCTGCGATTGGTATAAAAGCCAATAACTTTGTTATATTTAAATCACTATTTTTGACTTAAGCTCTTTATACCAGGCGCCATAGATATAGTATAAAGGAAATTAAAATACATTTAGTTTAATTGAGTGTAGGGTTCCTGGCGTAAGCACTAAATTGTACTAAAAAATTATAAAAAAATTCCCTATATTTTGAAATGTTATGAAATTTTTTCCCGAATTGTATTTGTTTTCATGATTTTATATGACACTAGCGGCCCGTCCCGACTTTGACCGGGTTGAACAAAATATTATACCAATAAATTTCCAGTTAATAGCCAATAAATTGTAAATCTTTTTTTACCTTAATAATAACCTAAATAATACCTTAAATTAATTTTATGTTAGTTAATAATTAAAATAATTTTTTAAAAGAAAAAGGCGTGCCGGAGAACGGCTAGGTTCGAACCGCTAGCGTCAGAACAGAAGCCCACCGCGATAGCACCACGATAAGGATCGTTGAAATCTTTGGAACAAAAAGCGGTAGAAGACAGTAGCGGAAACAATGGAGATTGTTAGGATTAAGCCCCTAACTTTATTTCTACTGATCAGATATACATAATATATAGCCTATGTCCATCTGGAATAATGTACCTTTCAAACAGTGAAAGAATTTTTCAAATAGGTACAGTGGTTCTGAAGATTACCCTCCACGTACAAAATCGCTCTCTCTTTATATATAAGTATAGATTTGAACTAAAATTGTATGTATTTAATCACTACTTTATATTAAAAAAAAGTATTCCGAACCTTAATTGATTAAATTATATCAGTGTGGGAAACATACCAATCACATTGGCACGTTCCAAGCATACCAATCGCAACACTTGTGATTGGCCGTCATGCTCGGCTGAAAATTTTTGGAACGCCACAAAGCATTACTGAAACTTTCTGCTGATATTCCTGTGAATAGAAAATGCGAAAAACTTTAGTTTTGTCAAAACCAAATCGATAAATGGCGTGTTCTATAATCGATATTATTTTGAGAATCCCGAAAACTTGCTTAAAGCAACATTCCCGGGAGTTTTGGTAAAATTTTGCGTAACTTAATTTAAACGCGAATGAAGTTTTTCACTCCAAAAGTTAGGTGAAACTTGATGAAAGTTGAATCCTCGTAATTGATAAATTATTAAATTAAATGATCTTGAATAACATGTTTTAAGTTCTCGCAACTGCTTTTTGAGATTGCATCTAAAGTTGTTTAAGTTTGTCTGAAGATCGCTTTTATTTCATTAGATTGCAAAATAGGATATGCGTAGTAAACACTTTAAATTCCTTCAACGATATAAGTATATGGAAACTTTTAAAAGAAAAGAAAGAAAATAAGCACAGATATTAAATAAAATGTTTTTCCTACTTTTCCATATAATTACAATAAATTTAACATGATATTTACTTGTAAAGACGAGGAAAATACTCGATATTTATGAAAATAGAACCATTTTTGAACTGTCTGTCATGTGTATTAATTTTTGCAGATTTAATAGATCATTACAATCAGTTATGTCCATTAGATAACTATACCTGAAGAGTGATAACTTTACGTGCCTTATCTTAAGTAATAGAATCTGAATTATAAAATCTAAAAGCACGTATAATCTTATGACCTTTTAGTACGCAAGTGTGGCATGCAATTTTTTAACGTAGGATTACGTTCTTCCATAACGGTCCTCCGGAAAGCAAAATTGCAGACGCTAAAACTGTCCGTCGTCGCGAGTTATAATTTTGGCAGCGTGCCAAACCCAGTCTGTATCGCTTAGGCAAGCAGTAAACAGTTAAACAGAGAAGTACTAAAGTGCGTCAAAATTTTTGCATAGATATATTATATATATATATATACATAATACATACATTCATATATACATACAAAAGACGTAAGCAACGATAAGTAATCCTACGTTAATAACCCGCGGTTGTTTCGTTAGAAGAGACTACCTGAAATTTTAAACTTTTCTTATTACTAAAACTTTATTTATATTAACTCGTTGAAAATTAGTGTACATTAATTTAATTTACTCCCATAGAAACAGTAGAAACAATCACGGCAATTTTGTGTCTGAAGAGAAACAATTGAGATTTATCCTTTTTTAATTTCCATTGTGGAGAAATGTTTTAGTTGAAAGCTGTGGTTTACTGATTCTTTGCCCATTGCAAGTTTCAAATAAGCACAAAATTTATTTTACCGCAATAGAAACAGTAATAACAATCAAGGAATTTTTGTGTCCGAAGAGAAACAATTGATAATTATCCCTTGGGGGAAATTTCATTGGGGAGAAATATTTTAGTTGGAAGCTGTGATTAACTAATTTGTTGTCTGTCATAGGGACATGACAGTAGTGTCACGGCCAGGGGCAGGAGCATTGAAAAGTACAGGACAAAGTAAAATAATTGTTAAATGCAAGAAAGAAACAGAGCAAATGACGGGCAATAAAAGAGAAGGGAAGAAAGCCAGCAATAGACCGAAACGAAATTTAGAGATTGTGTCTGTAGCAAGAAATAGAAGATAAAAGTTGAAGAGAATGAATTGCACAAAGAGAAGAAAAGAAAATTTATGATGGCTATAAAACAGGCCACCTGCTTGAAGCCGAAGCATGGGAAAAAAGTTAAATTTGAGGGAGAATTTATAAATCCCGCCCTCGATGCGCATTGGTAAAAAGGGAATTGAGAAGAGGCAGCCACGGACGAAAGGCGATGGCATGATAATTATATGACCAATGGAAATAATAAGAGGCGGAGACATTAATAAGAAAATAATATGAAATGAGAAATAGTGTGAAGGCAGAGATAACCTAAGAAGTCAGAGTGAGTCAGAAGTTTTTTAGATGTAGAAGTGGTGTCAAGGCATATAGACCTATGAGGAGAGTGAAGTAGGAGTTTGGAGATACAAGTTGTCGAGAGCCCAGTATCCCGTGCCGAGGGTCTGCAAGGAGTGATGGAGTTAGAGAACCGATGATGACAGTGCCCAAGTGTCCCGTGTAGAGTGCCTGCCATGAACGACGGAGCCGTATACCAGACAAGAAAGTGCCCTAGTTCCGTGCGACGATAAATACGACGAAGTTCATCATAACGAGTGCCAGCTGCCCATGGTGATTCAACAGTCATCTTCCGAGGTACCAACTTTGCGTTTCCTTTTTATATTGCTATCATTGCTTCTCAGTGTGTAGCCATAATAATTAATATAGAGCACGATGAGTATAGTGTTTGAATATAAGATGTTAATGAATTGACCGATAATTCGTACAAACAATTTAATATGATGTTATGCTTATATATATGAATTAATTTAGAAGTAATGAAGTTAAGAGAAATATGTGTAGATGCAGTACGAAAGATTGTCATAATAATTGAATGAAGTAGATATATGTGTCGTAGTAATGAAGTTGAGGGTTGTAGATGAAGTACGAAATATTGTTATAATAATTGAATGAGTTAAAGGTATGTGTCGTAGGAATGAAGTTAGTAGTAAAGAAGTTGTGAATAATGTGTAAATGCCGGAGGAAATAATTAGTAACTTGTAGCGTATTATTTATGTGTGTTAATAATCAATAAATTAATTTGTCAATATAAACCAGAGTTGTTTCCATTATTTGGGAATCACAATCAATCAATGTACTAACCACAATCTTAAGCAATGAATTTAAAAATCATAATAATCATCATTAATAATAATAAGTATTATTATAGCTAATAACTCCCAATCTTTAATTAATCAATCTTAAAACTTTCACTGCTACATTGTCCATCACAAGTTTCAAATAAGCATATAACTTAATTTTCCCCCGTAAAAACAGTACAAACAATCACGGCAGTTTTGTACCTAAAGAGAAACAATTGAGAATTATCCTTTCCATTGCGGAGAAATATTTTAGTTGAAAGCTGTGGTTTACTGATTCTTTGCCCATCACAAGTGTAAAAATAGTACATAATTTAATTTACCGCAATAGAAAAAGTAGTAACAATCACACCATTTTTGTGCCTGAAGAGAAACAATTGAGAATAATCATTTTTTAATTTCCATTACGGGCAAATATTTTAGTTGAAAGGTGTGGTTTACTGATTCTTTGCCCATCACAAGTTTCAAATAAGCACATAATTTAATTCACCGCAATAGAAACAGTAGAAACAGTCACGGCAATTTTGTGTCTGAAGAGAAACAATTGAGAAGGGGAAATATTTTAGTTGAAAGCTGTGGTTTACTGATTCTTTGCCCATCACAAGTTTCAAATAAGCACATAATTTAATTCACCGCAATAGAAACAGTAGAAACAGTCACGGCAATTTTGTGTCTGAAGAGAAACAATTGAGAAGGGGAAATATTTTAGTTGAAAGCTGTGGTTTACTGATTCTTTGCCCATCGCAGGTTTAAAAAAAACACATAATTTAATTTACCGCAGTAGAAGCAATAGTAACAATCACATAATTTTTGTGCCTGAAGAAAAACAACTGAGAATAATCCTTTTAAATTTCCACTGGGGAGAAATATTTTATTTGGAAGCTGTGATTAACTAATTTGTTGTCCATCACAAGTTCAAATAAGCACATAACTTAATTTACCCCCATAAAAATAGTACAAACAATTACGGTTGTTTTGAACCTAAAGAGAAACAATTCAGAATTATCCTTTTTAATTTCTACTGCGGAGAAATATTTCAGTTGAAGTCTGTGATTTACTAACTTTTTGCCCGTCACAAGTTTCAGTTAAGCAATAAATTAAATCTACCCTCATAGAAACAGTAAAAACAACCACAACAGTTTTGGGCCTATTAGTTATTTTCTAAAGAATCGTTAAATATTGGAGCTGTTATTTTACGAGTATTACGCGCCTTTTTTACAGTAATTGATTACACTCAAAGAAACTGATAGGAGTATAAAACTCTAGAGTTTCAGCAATATCTAGTTATAAAACAGTATTTGGAATGAGTCAAACTATTGAATTTAATTTCATAACCATGCAATTCATTTATATTCATAATCCATATATTCCAAATAAATTTCCCATTCATCGTTAAAAGCAGGTAATTTAGAAATTTTCGTAACCATGAAATCAACCCATATGTTCTTGGTAAAAGTAGCATTATATTGTTCTCCATGATCTGTTTTCATGCATTTTTGATTCTTTTATATTCCCTTTTATTATTCTCATGCCTTTGGTAATAAAGGAACTATATAACCATATTTCTATTTCCCTGAAAACGTTTCGAATAATAAATTATTCCTTCTAAAATATCAGACATGTGAGCAGAAAATATTAGTCATACTTTTACAACGCTGAACACTGTTAAAATTATAAACTATTCCTTCATAAAATAAGTCATGTAAAATGCACAATTAAAGGCCTTATTTGAATAGTGGTTCAACAGCATTCTTGTTCATTTTGAGATACAGAGCTGAGAAATGACTGCAGAAGTCTGATTTGTAATGCCCTATGCTGCCAGCAGAAATAATCTGGAGGTGTACCAGTTTAAAAATAAGATAGAAATGACTTGTATGAACATGAAAGTGAGGCTAACTTCATTTTTTTTTTAAAAGTGGAGTTGTACCATTATTCAGATAAGGCCTTCAATTAAAATCAGCTAAACATACGTAAATACCCTGTTCTAGATTACTGTCCAAAACACTCTTGGATTGTTTAGCCTTTGTGTAACGAATGATGACTGCAGAGCTCCAGAAATAACGAATCTTACAATTTTATTGATTATCCTTAATACTGATCATACGATCATATCACACACTGATATTATTGTACAATTATTTACACATATAAAGTTGTCTCAAATGTAATGCATAGAACATTTTCGTTGTATAAAATATTAATAAAATAATTTATATATTTTTATGTTTAAAAAATTCTGTTATTCGTTTAACCATCAGGACGGTGAGACTGATTGCGCTGCATGGGCCACGCCCACTAAAGTAGATATGCATAGGAATGACACTTTGGCGAAAGATGAAAAGAGATTGGTTGGTAGAAAGACGAGAGTTAGCGTATGGGATCCGAGAGTTCAAACTAAATTGCGCGGCTATTACTGGAGAGGATTAGCTTCCCATTTAAAAAATCCCACCATAAAAAATCTACAAAACAAAACTAGATTGGAGAGGGTTCAGGAATAAAGCATACATAAATATTTTATTTAGGTTTCATTAACTTCCTCGTGCCCCGGGTGAAGATCGAACTCACGACAGGAGATTGGATTATGAGACTGACGCGCTGCCTACTGCGCTACCGAGGCCTTACTAGATTATTGAATTATAGAAATTTATTCCTGCAATTAGCCCAACGGGACCCTTATGACTAATAGCCAGAAAGTTTTGAGTTCAGAACATATTATACGGTGTGTACATAAATGAATATCCCAACTTCGCAGGGCTATTGAAAGAAAACTAAACAAAGTACAAACTTGTTGTTCAACGGAAATCAAATATAACAGTTGAAAGCTTTTGAAGATGGGATTTTTAAGGTAACAAGGGACCTTCTATCTCGAATTTTCAATTTTTCAATTTTTAACTCTATATACAGAATGAGAATAATTAATATTCTTTTTTACTAGATTGAAGACCCTTAGAATTCAAAATAAGATTTTTTTTTGCAGAATAATGTCCGTTTCTCAAAAAAAAATTTCAAAAATGCTATCCTTTTACAAAATGCTCCATGGGCATTCCATGCCATTTAAAAACCTTAATTTTTTAATATAAATTTACCATATATGTATAAACATAAATGCGCATTGAGTTTTTATTTTGCATGGATCTAAAGCCATAAATAAAGCCATAATTTTTTTAATCTTCCTGTTATTTTTTTATGATTTTGCATGTTTTAATTTATTTCATGGTCTATAAATTTGAAAAAATATTTGTGATTTCAAGGAAGAATGCTTAGTTTTGTGGCAAAAACTTCCATTGATGATCCTGAGAAATTTGGAAGAAATCGGAAGAAAATGAATTCGCTTGGAGCATTTTGAAAAATTCTAGCGTTTTTGAAGAATTTTTTGAAAAACAGGCCTTATTCTATAACAAAATACTTAGTTGTGAGTTCTAAGTGTCTTCGATGTAGCAGAAAATAATAGTAATTTTTCTCATTTTGTATATAAAGTAGTGAAAAATTTAAAAAAGAAATAAAAAGGGGTTGAAAGTCCATTGTCCCCTTAAATGACATATTGCCACTCCGGTGGATTGGTTGCCGAGCACTCCAGGATCTTGCTCTTCATCAATGGCCTCCGCGCAGCCCTGAAATCACTCCGTACGATTTTTTTTTCTGGGGCTACATCAAACATCAGGTGCTTGTTCCACCGCTACTAAATGACGTTGACGAACTTAAGACACGCATATCTTCAGCCTTTCAAACCGTCACACCAGATATGCTGAAAAGAGTGTGGGATGAGTTATCGTACCGCATCGATATCGTTCGTGTTACTAAAGGGGCTCACATTGAACACTTATAACTGCGTCAAATTTAAACTTTCAACTGTTATTTTTGATTTCCGATGAATAACAAGTTTGCACTTTGTTTAGTTTTCTTTCAATAGCCCTGCAAAAGTTGGGGTATTCATTTATGTACACACTGTATATATGTACACTGGTCTGGGCATATACGGACAGGACCAGATACATAGCAGATATCATTTCAGAAGGGTATAGACAAAGGTGTTTCATGTCAGGTTTATGTAGATCTCACCGATATACATATACCGGTAATAGTAGAGGAAGTGAAGTATATTTTGTTTAATATAAGATTATTACAGAAAATTTTTTGGAAGGATTTAGGGAAATTCTATATTATTTCTTAGCCCATATACGAACAAATACATCTGTGAGCAATATTTTCACCATAATCAGCTGATACACACACACACACACACACATATCTATAATATAAAACAGTTCCGTAACTGACTCATTCATTCACTGACTGACTGACTGACTGACATACAACGCACAGACCAAACCGCTGGACCTAAAGGGCTGAAATTTTGCATGGCGATTCTTCTAATAGTGTAGGGGTGCACTAAGAAAGATTTTTCAAAAATTCTTCTTAGATTTTTTAAAATTAAATTTTTAAGCTGTATTTTAAACTTTTTTTACGTTTGCATTTAAAATAATACATTGAGGGTTATAAAATTTATATCACGAGAAAGATCATAAAATTTCCTTCAAAATGAAATTTTTTTCGAATTTTTACCTCCATTTTCTGATTTTTTGTGAATTTTTAAAGATTAATTTTTAGAATTCAATTTATTAAATGCTGATCACGTGATTTCTTTTTCTGGTACTTTCAATAAATTTATCGTCACGTGCGTAACAATAAATAGACAAAAAAATATTTTTTTCTCTTTCTAATGCAGCAGACGATTGGATATTATCCAAAAAAAATGCATATCCCTTACGATTTTTTTATAAATATATATATATATAGATAGATATATATTTTACATTAATTGTATACATTGATCATCGCATTTATTATAAATATATATATTTATTTTTTGGCATAAATTGCATACGTTGACCGTTGTATTTAATTTGAATGTACTCCGTAGCGAAGCGCGGGTTTTCAGCTAGTATATATATATATATATATATATATATATATATATAACATGTAAAACAAGGTTAATAAATATAATTGAAACCTTTTGGCCTAAAAATATGGGGTAATGCGTCAATCCCCGGAAATGTTGCTGCGAATAAATGAAACCAACTTTTGAAGGGAGGAATAAATTATTTTGTGTTTAGAGTTTATCGAGATGTATAAAATATAAAAAATATAGAAATATTTTGTAAAAAATAAATAAAGGTGTAGAAAGAAGATTCCAAGTTTCATTTAACCTGATTAGAAATTGATTAAAATATTTCCTTACTTTAACTGCCTTCAAGTAAAAGAAATTAAAAAAAAAAATTCCTAACTGTAAAATGTATAAAACACGCACACCCGCATTCATTTGTAACCAACCAAATTTCGTAACTTTCCCTCGAAGAATAATGATCACATCTTTCATTATGATAATAACTAGCTGAAAACCCGCGCTTCGCTACGGAGTACATTCAAATTAAATACAACGGTCAACGTATGCAATTTATGCCAAAAAATAAATATATATATATTTATAATAAATGCGATGATCAATGTATACAATTGATGTAAAATATATATCTATCTATATATATATATATTTATAAAAAAATCGTAAGGGATATGCATTTTTTTTGGATAATATCCAATCGTCTGCTACATTAGAAAGAGAAAAATATATTTTTTTTGTCTATTTAGTTGTTACGCACGTGGCGATAAATTTATTGAAAGTACCAGAAAAAGAAATCACGTGATCAGCATTTAATAAATTAAATTCTAAAAATTAATCTTTAAAAATTCACCAAAAATCAGGAAATGGAGGTAAAAATTCGAAAAAGATTTCATTTTGAAGGAATTTTTATGATCTTTCTCGTGATATAAATTTTATAACCCTCAATGTATTATTTTAAATGCAAACGTAAAAAAAGTTTAAAAAACAGCTTAAAAATTTAATTTAAAAAAATCTAAGAAGAATTTTTGAAAAATCTTTCTTAGTGCACCTCTACACTATTAGAAGAATCGCCATGCAAAATTTCAGCCCTTTAGGTCCAGCAGTTTGGTCTGTGCGTTGTATGTCAGTCAGTCAGTCAGTCAGTGAATGAATGAGTCAGTTACGGAACTGTTATATATATATAGACATGAAATCTGAAAGAATATACTTGAAATAAAATGGCTTTCAGTTACCTGTACAAGAGCATTTCATCAGGTCTCAGAGGCACTGCGTTTGTTGATATTGGTCCAGTTTTTATCCTGGCTAGTCTACCATAAGAAATATCTTTAAACACTTTTGTGCCGGAAGCTACGTACGTACCTCCGTCTTCCAGTTTCTCCAACTCGCTTATCAAATTTCCTTTTAGGTTGAAGATGTACCTCACTCCTTGAGGAATTTTGAGGCGCTGACTCAAATATTCGCAGAAACTAGGAAAGTAATCTCTCCCCGGTTTCAGGCTTACTTTGGCCCCTGGAAAATATTCATCGCCGTTACGGTACATCGTAACTACCAGCGCCTTTTGAGGTGTGCGATGCGTTAGGATAGGAGGTATACGCTTTCTGCTGTATCCAACTTTGATATCGAAAGCCTTTTTGTCTCCCAGGTCACTGAGCGATCGAGCCGCCCTCAGTCCATTACTGCTTTTCATGACTTTCCCACTTGCGAAATTTATTCCTTTGAAATCACGCAATTAAGACTTACACAGAAACTACTTGACAAAATCTCTCTGAATGATTCATTATGTCTGTTTATAAAAATATAATATTTTAATATAAAAATATTTTTCGGCAAGTAATCCTCAAATTATGTATGTTTAATATTGCTGTGCATACATATAATGTTGTCATTTTTTACAGGAAACACAAGGTACAAAAGGTCACTTTCAAATGCTTATCGGCGAAGGAAAGTAAAATCAATTGATATTACTTTAGTCATTTTCCGGGTATATACCTATAAGTTTCAATGTTTCATCTTGACATTGAGGCATCAAGGGAGCAATTATTTTGCGAAATTGGTAATATATAATGCTTCACCACTCGGCCATTGAATCAATATAGCTTTGCTGCGTAGCCATGCATGTTGTTCCTTCAAGAGCTCAAAATCAGTAGAAATAATGTTAAGACCGTATCAATAAAGGTTTAACATGAAGAAAATTAAGGTTGATACATCAAGGGAGCAATTATTTTCCGAAATTGGTAATATAAAAAGCTTCACCACTCGGCCATTGAATCAATATAGTTTTGCTGCGTAGCCATGCATGTTGTTCCTTCAAGAGCTCAAAATCAGTAGAAATAATATTTAAACTGTATCAAAAAAGGTTTAAAATGAAGAAAAGAAAGGTAGAAGAAAATATCACTCTTTTTTGTCGTTATCTGGTCTTTCAAAAATACCTTAAAAATCATTAAACCATCTTGGGATCCAGTATTAATACCATTAGCATAAATTTTGAAACAAACATTTGCATATGTAGCAATGAAAATTCCTTCAAGATCACTTATTTTTTTAAAGACCAAGATGTCTACAACAAAGATATTATCACAAATTTGACTTCATTCACTGTTCGTTATCTTGAAACATAGTTGAAGATTCAGCAAAACAAAACCATGCTTGGTAAACCTGCAATGAAACGTTTTCGTGCAGAATTGCCTTAAAAAGGCTGCAGATTTCTCGCTCAACTTCACGAAAATAATTCAGGTAATTTTGTCGACTGTTTTCAAGCAAGCATTGTAATGAAAATTTCCTTCCAAGTGACAAAATACGTATTGAATGAACACTTTACTCAAATAAAAGAGGATTAAATTTCTTTTCTTTGGCGCAAGATACTTGGACGGATTCTGTCTACTAACAGTTATCTAAACAGCGAAAATTAAATCATCCTTTTCAGATTTGACAGAAACACTTGATCTGCGCACATAATCTTTCCCGTACAGTTCAACGTGATCAGCATTCAAAATCTTCACTCCACGATAATTGATAAAACCAAAACGGAAATAGCATATTAAGTCAAAAGTTTCATTCATATTTTATAGGCGTTTAGTTCTGTAGGGATTATACCGAATAAATTGTTGATAAAAATTCACTGCAGATTCTCCTGCTCATTTGGTTAGACCTGAATAGAGTTCGGAACATGGGAAAAGTAAATCATCTGTTGCTTTCCTGCGGAAAAAGCTATTTTCTCTCTCTCGCCTGGCCTTCTGTTGCAGTCATTCACCGATCGAGTTGCATTGTTTTGCTCCTGAGTTCCCGAAATTGCGTGCAGATGCATTTTGTTGTCATGACTACATAAACACTTTTCTCCTCGTGTCGCTGATATTAAACAGGTTGCGTGACTAAATCATAACACTTGTAGATTGGTGAATCAATGGAACTGCAATTGATGGGCCGAAAATTTCTGCTTCGAAAATATTCCATTATGTCTCAGCGGCCTTGTTGGGGAGAAAATATGCGAGAAGAATGCTATAAATAACAAAAGGTCTTCGAGAATCTTTCTAATTAAACATTCTCCGTGCATACATATTTATCGGGGAAGCAGGCAAAAGTAGGTGACACAAAATTACGTGTGGATTGTGTGTTTCATTCTCCTAATTGCCTATCTATGTAGAAAGTATGTGTCGAATAGAATTATCCTTTTTCATCATAAGAATGTTATAATCGGCTTGCTTTATTGTCTTTTATAATATAAGCCGTATTGATTTTGTCCCTTGACACGCTAAATTTAAGAGAAATTAGTATAAATTAATGTAAACATACAATATATTAATTTTTATTAATTTCTCATATTACCAACATAATATAAATATTATGTGGGTTACATAATAAATCTCACATGTTCTTGTGTGAGGATCATAAATAACGTTATTATGTCCTACTGAGGCACATTTCTGTACCCATTTATATAGCACTTATGATATATGTACACTGTTGTCCATTAAAATTGCAACACCAACACTGAAAGCAAATAACCAAGTTTTACTTATAGTACGTATACAGCATAGTAGGGAGAAAAAATGGCTACATTTGTAGGCAATTTGGAGGTATGCATGGTCAAAAATTAGTACACGCAGCTGACGCATCTGCTAGCTAAAACGACTCAGTTAGCTAGCCCAGTTTATCCTGCTAGGTATCGAGACAAACTGGGCTTGGATGACAGATACGGGCAAGTCATTCCATGCTGCTTAAAGTCTATGCCACACTTTATCAGTCGTAATGGGTGGAGAGCGGTGGCGGCCGAGTCTCTCAGCAACCCATGACCAGATGTTTTCAATGGGTGAGGGATCACGTGAACGTGCTGGCCACCAGGGCAACAGTCGGACAACCTCTGTGTCGAGGTAGGTCAGGACACGACGGGCAACATGCGGTATTGCGTTATCTTGTTGAAAGAAGACGTCTCCAAAGTCTCGAAGATTGGCCACAGCCGCCGGCCTTAAGATCAAAGAAATGTAATGCTGGCTGTTCAGAATACCGACGACGCGAACAAGAGGTGTTCGTGTCGTGCACCCAATGGCTGCCCATACCATCACACCAGGTGCAGGACCCGTATGGCGATATCGAATGCAAGCAGGGCACGTGCATTCTCCTCGGTGGCTCCAGAAACTACGTCCATCATGATGCCGCATGCAAAACCGGGACTCGTCTGAAAAGACGACGTGGTGCCACTCTTGTATCCAGTTTTGTTGTTGGGCGCACCACTGTCGCCGCGCTCTCTATGTTGCAGTGTCAAGGGAAGCCGCAATAATGGCCACCGTGCAGACAGTCAGTGCTGCTCCAGACGTCGTCGCAATTTCCGTGCCGTTGCTTGTCGTGCTGCAAACAAGCCCATTTCCTGACTCAGGGTCCGTGATGTGGCTGTACTATCCTGCAAGGCTGATCTGACAACACGTCTGTCCTCTCGGGCGTTAGCAGCGGGAGGCCGTTGACATCCAGCATGGCGTTCAGTATGACCCTCCTGAATCCATCGATTGCATATTCGCATGACAGCCGTTGGATTCCGACCAGTTCGAGTAGCAATATCACGGAACGATATACCGCACTATCGATAGGCCACGATTCTGACGCTAGCAAATTACGACACGTTCTGGTAGCCGTTTGTCCTTGTTATACGGGCTATAACACGACCTTCTCACAAACAACCAACATTTAAAAGTGATTTCCGAATGAGAAACCCTGTGCTTAACTTTCCTTTTGTATAGAGTTTTAGAGGCCATTTCTTCCTCCTGCATTGTTCAATTGCGCTTAAATGCTAATAATTTGCATATCCCGGCATCTTTTGTCTTTCATGTGAATTTGGCGTTTGTATCATCCCTCCTTCATGGTGTCGCAATTTTAATGGCCAGCAGTGTATAAATGATGTATGAATGTGTTTCAATGGAAATCATGCTTTTGGTTTACCACTTCATGCGCAAAATTCAAGAGAAATTAGAATAAAATAATATAAACATACGTAATATTAATTTTTATTAATTTCTCTTATTACCCACATAATAGAATTATTATGTGGGTCACATAATAAATCTCTTATAATGTTCGTATGTGGGGACCACATAAAAACATTTTTATACCCCACTGAGACACATTTTTATACACATTTATATAGCACTAGCATTATTGCCCGGCGTTGCCCGGGTAGATATATAGATATAAAAATTTTCAGGCATTCCATCAAAAAAATTCTGGGCTGCACCCACCGAAAAATAAACACTTCGCCCCCCATCACCCCCAGACCAACTCTCAAACCACCCCTCAGAACAAACCTCTTTTCCCCCGCGTATCGAATTAGACTGGTTGTGGTGAAGGGGCTGTATCCACATTTAAGAGGTGCTCTTAGGTTCACAAAAATCATAAAAAAATTAATTTTAAAAAAACTAATTGAGCCCCAAAATTTGTTTTTCCTGATTTAAATTTCTCGGGTCCTAAACATTAACTGAGCCGAATTTGGTCCCGGTGGGTGAAACAGTCTATGATTCTATAGCGGACAAACAAACAGACAAGCTGTAAAGAGTCGGAATGTGAAAACAACAGAAACCTAAATTGTTAAGGGGCCACCCAGCTTGCGTGGACAAGCAAATTTACAGTCCCGACATTTTTATAACGCCAGATTTACGGTACCATAAAAAACGGAGAAATTAAGTTGTCAACGGCCGTATATCTGAGGTCGGAGGTCGAGCAGGTGGGGCCGTCTGATGGGAAGTTTTACCAGACATAATCGGCGCCAGAACTTAGGCAATTGCGAAAGGCAAGAGACAAGAATAACCTATGAGAGCTAATCGCATCCGCCCCCTCTATAAACAAGGGAGGGGCGAGCGAATAGGGACCGAGGAAGCGAGAACCAATGAGACGAGGATGGAGAAGAATATATACAAGATGATGAGACATTTGTGGGGAGAGCGCCATTAAAAAAAAGAGATGATAACACAGTAAGCTGCCAACGGGCCGACGAGAGCCCTAACTTACGAAACTCAACAAAAAAAATAAGCTGCTACAGGGCTGAGAAGAGACCCACTGTATAATATTAGAAGAAAGACGCCGGTCCTACGCAAGTACATAATACGTACGGATTGAACAGCGTTAGCTCCGGACGCAAAATAGAATAATCAGCGACGAGAAGTTGCAGAAGTATCGATTGCCCATAGATGTCAACATAGTGCCGAGGGCGAAGAGACGACACTACCATTAAGTTTAAGCCGATACCAGAGAGATACGCACCGTCGCTTAGTGAGTTGGACACCCAGATGACCACCCATCAGTGCTGATCGACCCGCATATCGGAAGAGAAGGTACCTATGCTGAGCAACATTGACCGCCCACCAGTGCTGACCGACCCGCATAGTGTAAGAAAAGCTACCCGTGCTGAGTAACGTACGAGGAGTCTTCAATAAGTGACCTTCGACATGAAAGGACCCCGAACTCTTTAGTCCCAAGAGAACTGGATAAATAGGACGAGGATACACCGCGACGCTACAGTGAACAAACTGTACCCACGAACTCTGTGAACACTGTGTGAACTTTATGTACTACTATGGACCAGCGTTATCGGTGAATTCGATGTAGACGGCTGCGACAAATGGGTGAGCATTTTGTATTATATAAACTAGCATACCGACTCTTTACATAATCGCCTCTAACCCGCCAGGACCGGCGACATCGTAAGATTTAAAAGATAATGATTGGATAAGATTATATATATATGTAAATTCCTAGCATTACTAATGTTTCAGCGTTTGCTAAGTGTTACAAGTTCGAATGTATGTAAATATGTATAAATAAAGTGTATATATGTATATTCAGTATCATTCTTGAGAGTTGGGCCCATCGATTTAATTAATTAATTACCGCCCTATTGGCGAACTTACAACCAGTGTACGAGATACGATTTCAGCCGTAGTTAATAGCAGCAGGTCATGATCCTGTATTATTACATTGTGGTGCCGTCCAATTTTCACTATTTTAGTGAGGACATGGTTATTGCTGTATAATCTATTGTGTTATTATTATTATATTAGGTTATTATTATTATATTATATGTGTTATTATTATTATATTATGTGTGTTATGTATGTTGTTAAAAATCGTAGTGTGAAAATTTTAAGAGGAATATTTATGTGTGCATAGGTTAAAATTTCGGGACAACTCTCTAATTAAAATTTAAATGATTAGAAACAATATTTAGAAGTGAAATTGATATTTTTAAGATATATGTGTATTTCTAAGTGATTTATAAGTGAAAAGTATTGAGTGAAGTGTTATATATTACTGATATATAGGTAAGGTGAACTGTGTAGGGTGTAAGGGGCGCTAGATTTTTAAATTGAGAATTAACCTGAACAGTTAATTATGCCGCGAGGAAGAAAGGCAAGTCGCCGGCAGGGAGACCCGGAGGTAGATATGGGCGAAAACTCCAATAGGGACAGTAGCTCAATAGCGAATGATACCCATCTATTAGATTCAGGTATAATAGCCATGTTACCCACCTTTAATGGCACCGAAAACGAGTCACTAGAATTTTTTCAGCAGCAATTCGTAGAGATTGCAAGTCAAACCAGATGGACAGAGAAACAAAAAGCGATTATAACCAAAACGAGATTGAATGACAGGGCAAAAGAATTTTTAAAGAGTAATGCGACGCTCCAAAACGCGACCGATTTTGGCACAATAATAGAGACCCTAAAAGACAAATTCCAACCGGACCCAACGAGCATGCAAAAGCAATGCAGATTCCAGAACTTAGTGTTTAAACCATCCCAGACTTATGACGAAATCTCTCAAGAAATAGAGAAAGTGGGCAATGAATATTTAGGAATTTCGGCATTCTCGGTAGAAGAAACTAAACAAATGGCAAATAATGTTAAATTAGCAAAATTTATGGAAATTATACCATCAGAAATTAAAACAGAATTACGAAAAGAAAACGTAGCGGACTTTAATGAGGCGATCAAACGAGCGAAAGAATTAAGCGTAATTTACGACGAAGAAAGTAACGCGGTTAACGCAGTACGCATGCGACCGCAAGCAAACAAAATACATGAGGAGCAAGAGAGCGTAAAAGAGTTAAGAAACCAGGTAGCCGAACTAACAGAAACCGTTAAGCACTTAACGTTACAACTAGCCCAATGTAATTGGTGTTTAAAAATGGGACATCGCATCGAAGAATGTCGGACTAGGCTCAGAACAATTAACGCCAACAGAGACGTAGGGTATAATACGACTAATGGGAGTTACACAAACGCTTACCAAACGCCCCGGCAAAATCTTGCAATGAACCAAACAGCGGCAGGTAGAAACGGGAACGGTTATAGCAGAGACCAAAATGGATACAGAGAAAACCCCACGCAGAGGCATAGCTCCAATGGCAGAGAGTATAACAACTTTAGAGGGAGGAGTAATTTTCACAGAGGTAGAGGAATGAGCAGAGGTAGGCAAAACGGATATTCAAACACTTTAAACTAAAACAGGGGCCTCGCCAAGTCAGGAAGCAAAACCCATATATTAATACATACAAAAAGCGGTTTTGGGAGAGACCCCGCAATACTTCCTACCAACATGCAGAAAGATATACGCAGAGACACAGGTATGATAGATGGCGGAACGAAAGACAGGGGTACCATATAAAAAATAATCTTAATCAACCAATTTGGCAGAACGAACGACCAAAATATAGTTACAAAAAGCGCGAACGACAAGGGGTAAACAATAAAAATTACAGACACATCAAAGGTAAAAAAAACACAACGCAATACAGACGTAACAGAGACAATGTAGGAGACAGGTGGGATACACGGCAATACACATATAGGGCGATAAACAACATATCTCTCACAGAAAATCAGCTGCCCATAATCGAAATTCAAATCGCGGAAACATTCGAATACGCATTATTGGACAGCGGGTCAGCAATTTCTTTAATATCCCATGAAATGTTCGAGAAAGTAAAAAACAAAATAAAAGTAACATATTTATCGCGTCAGGTGAAATTGCAGTCCTTCACGAAAGAACGGATTGCATTTTGCAAGTGTGTGGCAATTAACATCAAAATCGGGAATAAGTTGTGTAAAACCACCCTGTATGTCACAAACGCAGAGATGGATACCCCATACCAAATATTATTAGGAATAGACTTTATGCACAACCACAAAGCAATCGTCGATATGAACGCAAGAAAACTAAAATTACAATTTCATGAGATACCCATCCTAAATGAAAAAGACGCGAATACGAACAAACGGGACCATAGCAAACGCGTGGCAGATCAGAGACACAATTTTGCCCGACTAATAAACAAAATTACGCTCCAACCTAACGAAGTACAGGCATTAACATTAAAACTAGACCAGGAATATGAAGACGGGACAAATATCTATTTATATGACATAACACACAGTATGACACCATTAGTCGAAGAATCGATATGTACAATTGGAAAAAGAAAAATACAAGTATGGGTACAAAACTCTACCGACAAAACAATTTTATTAAACAAGGACATGAGAGTCGGAAAAATCACTACAGAATTTCAGATAGAGAAAGACAGTGACTCAAAAGAAATAACGGGGCAGCAAATACGAAATATAAACAACATAAAATTGATGGATAGGACAGAAATACTTCAACGTAGAAAGCAGGAGCTTAAAGAAACAGACTTTGACGTTAAACATTTAAATCCACAATTACAACACGAAGTCATTCAACTTTTAATGAACAACTACGAAGTATTTTCTAAAAGCTATAAGACATTAGGATGTACAAACGCAGTGACCCCAGAACTAAAATTGAAACATAATTTTGGGATACAATGTAAGCCGTATACCACACCGCGTAATTTAGTACGAATATTAAAGGCGGAAATACAGGATTTGTTAGAGGCGCAACTCATCGAGCCATCGACGTCGGAATATTCATTTCCTGTCTTACTCATAAAAAAAACCATCCAGTGACCCAGAGAAACCCCCAAAATATCGTCTCGCAATTGATTTCCGTTTGTTAAATCAAATAACAGAATTATATTCAGTATTTATACCACGTATCAAAGAAATAACACAAAAGGTAGCAGGATTCAAGTTATACTCAGTCGTAGATTTAAAATCGGCATTTTTCCAAATATTACTGCCAGAAGAATTAAGAAAATACTGCTCTTTTTGCACCGAATTCGGAAATTATCAGATATCCAGATTAGCGTTCGGTTTAAAGAATTCGGGAGCATATTTTTGCCAATTGATGAACACGGTTATGAAGGGACTCGACGAAGAAAATATCCATTTTTATTTAGATGATATTATTATAGCAGCAAATAGTGAGCCAGAGTTAAAACGCAAATTACAATTATTATTTCAGCGCCTAAAAGAATACAACTTAACCTTAGACCCTGCAAAATTACAATTATTCAAAACCGACATCACATTCTTAGGGTTTAAAATAAATAAACACGGAATACAACCCGCCGATAAAAGCATAGAGAAAATACAGAGATTTCCAAAACCAAAAACAGTAAAACAAACTAAATCATTTCTGGGGTTAGCAAACTATTTCAGACATCTAATTCACGACTACGCTAACATTACAGAACCCCTAGTAAAACTCACAAGTAAAAAAAACAAATTCACATGGAACGACGAGGCGGAAAGGGCATTTACTCGAATTCAATCGCAAATTTTAAGTCGCCCACAAATACACAAACCCAACGAAAACCAACAATACTACTTAAACACGGATGCTTCGGGAAAAGCAATTTGCGCGATTTTATCACAAAAAAATGAAAAGGGATTTTTAATACCAATAGAATTTTACTCTCGAAAATTAAAAGACGCCGAGGTTAGGTACCCTGCAGTCAAAACGGAACTACTAGCCATATACGAGGGAATAAGACATTTCAAGGAATACTTGTACGGGACACACTTCATATTATTATCAGACGCTAAGGCTCTACAATATCATCTTAAATTGGATAAACAGTCCGATATCACAGCAAGGTGGCTTTTGGAACTGAGTACATTTGACTTCGAATTCCAACACATCGAAGGTCAGCTCAACCCCGCGGACTATCTGTCACGACAGGTACTTAATATAAATATGCAAAATGATTTGACTAGAGATCTCTTCCAAGAAAGTACGGAATTAACGATCACAAATATTTTAAAGGGGCAAAACGAAGATGATAAAGTAAAGGGAATTAAAGAGTCGCTAAGTAAAGGAAAAAACTGTTTCGAAGGTAGATACAAGAAATATGTACTCGATCCGTCCACACAACTAGTAATGGTAAGAGAAAAAACAAAAAGGGGAAATCCATATTTAGCAGAATCGAAAGTAGTAGTGCCCACAAAGTTACACCGCATCGTCATTAAGTTAGCACATGTAGCGCACTTCGGGATAAGCAAAACGATCAACATCATCAGTAAGAAATATTTTTGGAACGGAATGACGGAGGATGTAGCAAATTATATTAAATCATGCGAGGAATGCTTACAGTACAAAAAAAAATATATTACACCCGCACCATTAGAGACTTTCAATAACATTACATACCCACTACAACAAATAGCAATCTACGCAGTCGGACCGTTGGTACGTACAAGTACAGGGAATAAATACGTCATAACTATTGTAGACATGTACACGAGATTCTTAAGTGCGACACCAGTAAAAAACATTACAGCGGAAACGGTGATCGAAACATTAAAAAAGTTTTACGCGAGCTACGGGTTACCACAATCAATAATGAGTGACAACGGTACAAGTTTTAAAAATGAAGCATATAAAGATTTCCATACACATCTAGGCGTAGAGGTTAAATTTATTTCGCCTTATAAACCAAGTACGAACGGCAGACTAGAAGTCATTCACAAATTATTAAAGTCGGCAATCAGCTGTATAGCGAGGGAGAGTTTTAATTGGGATCAAGCACTCAATTGGTATAATCTGTACTATAACAACTGTCAACATCCAAGTACAAAGTACACACCCGCATTTTTATTCTTTATGCGTGACATTAAAACACCATTCGATGTGAGACTAACGGCAGATAAACTAGAAGTTACGGAACAACAAAATTTAAACACAAAAGGGGCATACAAGGAATATTTACAGAATCACCTAACATTTTTCGACAAAATACAAAAAGACGTGATAGCAAACCAAACACAGGCTGAACAGCAACAAAGAAAAAATTATAAAAGAACCGGAGATCGTGTGTTAGAAATAGGAGACAAGGTATACGTGAAAATTTTTCAAAAAACCCCTGCGTTAACACCGAAGTTCTCCGGACCGTTTCGTATTATAAAAGCTTTACGCCATAACAATTTTTTACTACGCGATATAAACGAACCACAAAATCGCTTAGTTAATATGCACAAAAACGCAATTATTAAAAGTGACGAACGAAAGCCGCACCTAAAATATAGCAACCAAAGTATAGCAGACGATGAACACGTTAAACAAAGCGCAACGAATAGTAGACCATATAATTTACGAAGCAGGACTCATTAAATAGTAAGGTGCGATAAACGAAAGGGACGAATTTTAATGTACGGAAAGTGGATACGTTCGGGATTTAAATCCGGTGCGGGAGAAAAATAACGCGTATGTCCGAGAAATCAGGTTTCGAACGCGTCCCCCCCCCCCCTCCCCGTTGTTCCCCAGGAAGACAACCACAAAAAGCGGAGCAGGGGATTACAGTTGAAGGTCAGACAAATCAGTGGGGTAGGTCAACGCAAGAGAGTTAAGGGCGAACAAAATGTTACGATTTGCGAGATTTACGACTGCAGGCGTAAAATCTTCAAATCGTGGCCGAAAGCTGAGATTGCATTATTGTTCAGTGATTTGGCCAGTCAATTGGGCAATAGAAATCATAAGTTTTTGGTAGCATATATCGGATTACAGCAAAGATAATATGTAGACAAATAAGTATATACAGGGGAATAAAATAGTGTAAAGCATAAATACATGTAGATAGTATTACAAGAAGATATAATATCAGCAGGATGAAACATGTGTAATTAAAAACAAAAAATGAATAGAAACAAAGTGCATATGAATATAAGTGTGTAGACAGTGAGCATAATATTGTGTATAGAGTAAGCAAAAATATAGAACCTAGTTATCCGGTCAGCAGCGTGGAAGGAAACAAATAAAGAGTGGATCCGCTTTTTCAAAAGGCAAGCAGTGAATCATGAGATAAATACGAAAGGAGCGAATGAAATAGCTAAATAATTGAACGACAAATATTAATCAAATGATAATGAGAAACAAAAAAAAAAATGCAAACACAAAAGTGAAGAGAAGGCTACAATAATGACGGTCATAAGTCTAGCGTAATACACAAAAAATAACAAAAAAAAAATCGCAAAAAACACACAAAAAACAAAATTTAAAAAAAAAATTGTAAAAAGGCGCGGACATAGACCAGTCAATACTAGAAGTTAGTACACACAAGAACAAACATGGGAACATCAAAAGCAAGGAATATAAATACACACGAACGAATATATAGATAAATTATAAATAATTAGCCAATTATAAACAAAAAAAGCAAATAAAAAACTGTTTACAAATGAATAGGTAAATTTAAAAAAAAAATAAATAAATAAATAAATAAGCGTGGGATAATAACGAAAGGAGCACGACAAAGAGTAATAAAATAATAAAAACATAATAAGGACCAGAAACAGAAAATAAAAAGGAGTTTCAAGTTATAAACAAAAAATAAGAGGAAAAAGTAGACATATTTACGAATACGGGAGCATCAATAAATAAGTAACATCGCCAGAACTAAATAATGATGGCGACAAAGCTCGCGACAAAAGCTGTACTAGGGCGGAAGTGACCAAGCGATAATTAAACAAAGAGTAGCCGTTTACCGTTGCCAGGTGTAAAAGAGGAAACCTCTAGAATTCTATAATTACTTTACAATGACATACGGAGATAAGCGAGCGTAAGACTTAAACGAAACTGGTTTCGCGGAGTGAGCACGACCAGGGTTAACTATAAACCGGACTTGGTAAGGAAAAATTGCCATGGTAACGACAGCTGAGGTAAACAAACGAATTGTGAGGATAAAAGTTCGAGAATTTTCGTGTTGGGAAAGTCAGTAGATCAGTCGTAATTTAATATAGTAGTGTATAGGTGATCGTAATATGTAATATAAATAATAGTGTAGGCAATGTCAAATGAATTATATGTCAGTGTATCATATTAGCATAAAAGTGTAAAGAAAAAGTCAGGTAGAGTCTCAATATATAATGTATGTTCTCAGTATGTAATATATAATGCTGCAGAGTTAGTGTAACAGTGCACTGTCAATTTTTATGATTATATGTAATAATTATATGCAAGTGGTATAACTAGTAATGTGTAGTGTAATTATATGTGTATTTGTTATGGTGTAATGTGCAGTGCCTAGGGACAATTGTAAATAGGAGGTCAGTGAAAAGAAGTAGAAAACAGTAGCACAGTAGCGCAGCGAGAATTTTATGAAATATATCAGTAATATAAACAGGTAGTGAAGTCAATGTCAAATGACACCACGTGCTAAAACCAGTATTTATTTACGTAGAGAAATGTACAAAATAAATAATGTGTCCATTATGTACCAAGTATATGTCTAATGTATTACTGTACACAGCTAGCGTAAAAGAGCGCTCATTTATGTATTATAAATTTAAAATGAATGATTTTAGGCATGAATAATGATTGATTTTATGTATGTATGTAGTGTCAATAGTGTGATAAGGATGATATGTAAAAAAAATCGCCTTACGATTTTTTAATTCGCCAAGGGGGAGAATGTAAAGAGTCGGAATGTGAAAACAACAGAAATCTAAATTGTTAAGGGGCCACCCAGCTTGCGTGGACAAGCAAATTTACAGTCCCGACATTTTTATAACGCCAGATTTACGGTACCATAAAAAACGGAGAAATTAAGTTGTCAACGGCCGTATATCTGAGGTCGGAGGTCGAGCAGGTGGGGCCGTCTGATGGGAAGTTTTACCAGACATAATCGGCGCCAGAACTTAGGCAATTGCGAAAGGCAAGAGACAAGAATAACCTATGAGAGCTAATCGCATCCGCCCCCTCTATAAACAAGGGAGGGGCGAGCGAATAGGGACCGAGGAAGCGAGAACCAATGAGACGAGGATGGAGAAGAATATATACAAGATGATGAGACATTTGTGGGGAGAGCGCCATTAAAAAAAAGAGATGATAACACAGTAAGCTGCCAACGGGCCGACGAGAGCCCTAACTTACGAAACTCAACAAAAAAAATAAGCTGCTACAGGGCTGAGAAGAGACCCACTGTATAATATTAGAAGAAAGACGCCGGTCCTACGCAAGTACATAATACGTACGGATTGAACAGCGTTAGCTCCGGACGCAAAATAGAATAATCAGCGACGAGAAGTTGCAGAAGTATCGATTGCCCATAGATGTCAACATAGTGCCGAGGGCGAAGAGACGACACTACCATTAAGTTTAAGCCGATACCAGAGAGATACGCACCGTCGCTTAGTGAGTTGGACACCCAGATGACCACCCATCAGTGCTGATCGACCCGCATATCGGAAGAGAAGGTACCTATGCTGAGCAACATTGACCGCCCACCAGTGCTGACCGACCCGCATAGTGTAAGAAAAGCTACCCGTGCTGAGTAACGTACGAGGAGTCTTCAATAAGTGACCTTCGACATGAAAGGACCCCGAACTCTTTAGTCCCAAGAGAACTGGATAAATAGGACGAGGATACACCGCGACGCTACAGTGAACAAACTGTACCCACGAACTCTGTGAACACTGTGTGAACTTTATGTACTACTATGGACCAGCGTTATCGGTGAATTCGATGTAGACGGCTGCGACAAATGGGTGAGCATTTTGTATTATATAAACTAGCATACCGACTCTTTACATAATCGCCTCTAACCCGCCAGGGCCGGCGACATCGTAAGATTTAAAAGATAGTGATTGGATAAGATTATATATATATGTAAATTCCTAGCATTACTAATGTTTCAGCGTTTGCTAAGTGTTACAAGTTCGAATGTATGTAAATATGTATAAATAAAGTGTATATATGTATATTCAGTATCATTCTTGAGAGTTGGGCCCATCGATTTAATTAATTAATTACCGCCCTATTGGCGAACTTACAACCAGTGTACGAGATACGATTTCAGCCGTAGTTAATAGCAGCAGGTCATGATCCTGTGTTATTACACAAGCTCTTTTATATATATAGATATATGATATATATACAAATGATTTATGAATGTCTCTCAAAGGAAATCACATTTTAATACAAAATAAAAAAAACTTCCTGTAATGTAACTTTTAATATATATGCATAAAATACATTTCAATTGGTATTTTATAGCAACTGAAAAATTAATTCAAATCTGATATATAAATTTGTCTCAGTGGAAATCATGTTTCAACGTGACAGAAAAAGTTCCTATAAAATAAATTTTAATTCACATGCGTAAAATACATTGTAATTTGAATTTTTATAGCAATAGAAAAGTTTAAAATGAAAAAAATTTAATTTGAATATGATATATAAATCTGTCTCAGTGGAAATCATCTTTTAACACGGAAAAATTTTCTGTAAAATAAATTCAATACACATGCGTAAAATATATCGTAATGTGTATTGTTTATAGCAATACAAAATTTAAGAGAATGTAATAAAACCCTTTTTTAGTTTTAGAAATTTTTAAAAGTAATATAACTTTGACACCATTAATGAATAATGGTCAGTCAGTCAGTCAGTCATTTACGGAACTGTTTTATATATATATAGATATAAATTATATTAATATAAAACAACAATAAAGTAATTTTTCATTGACTGTAGCAACAAAAGACATTCGTTTACTAAATTTTAAACATAGAAAAAGAGAATTTTAAAAGATTTTATGTATGCAGGTATTGATCGCGCTTTTTGAAAAAAAAATTTACGATACGTTGCTTTTGTAAAACATCTGCGTTAGTATTGTGTGTTGTCAGTTTAGATGCATTTCCTCTAAGAGTAAAGGGTTTTTGGTTGAGCTTGGACATCAGATATTGTAATTTAGGAGATGGGATGTAAACGTAGAATTTTTAAACAAAAGATATTTTTAGATGTTTTAGGCGAAACATTAATATTAGGGGTCAATTTAGCACCAGATAGTAACGTGATTGGTGCAGTTGTAGTTAACATTCATTTACTATTAGTTTCGAAAATTGTCGCTATAGCATAACTGTCAGTGAAATGCTAAAATGTTTTCGGTTACAGAAAACAATTTCATTTCTTACTTTTCCATAATCATTTCCTTCTGTTGATTAAAAAAAAAAACAAGACTTTTTTAGCAAAAAGTAGGCAAAATACAAAAATTTCATAAAAACTATGATTTTATGACTGTAAAGGGAATGAAGACAAAACTAATTTATTTAAAGCAATTACCATATGATGAATATGATGAAATACTATAGAGCAGAATGAGAAAATTATTGTAAATTTATAGTGACTAAAATATATTTCTTTACGTCTGTTGGAGTTCAGATTTCAAAATTTCAGTTTACAGAATATAACCACCAGTCTACAGAATATAAGCGAATGTAGATCTGGATTTAGATACTGAAAATTAGTGCTCGCTTTTTAGAAAATCTTTATCAAAGAGTTACCCATCTTATGCAAAAGTTGATAACATTGTACAGAGTAAAATCCAATCCAGTCACGGAAAACGTTAATTTTGGAAGAACGAGTGAAATTGTCATTTCAGTTATGATGAAAATAGATTGATTTATTTCGAACGTTCAAAGAAGTTCTGTTTGTAGGTTTCGATTATTAAAATTAATTCTTTATAGTGAGATAAAAATGTGTTTAAACTTCATCCCAGTTCTCGATTTTGATGAAAAAAATCAGACTTTTAAAAAATTTGATTATAGTCATTAAAAATAAATTCTCTGCTGGATGTCATGAATGACCTTGGACATTAACTTTGGAAAATTTAATTATGAGAATTATAAACATGCTTTGCAGTAAATTAAAATTTATATGCATTGTGTTTCGAACCATAAATAAGGTTTTATTTATAGACATTAATCTGAAAATAATATAGTTGGCTTTAAAGAATACTAAACATATATTCGATTGACGACTCCTGAAATTAAACGCATGAGAATTTAAATTTTTATTACCGGAAATATGTACTCTTTTCCTCAAAAATCTTGAAAGTTAAAAAAATAATCTTGTGCATTTCGAAGAATAATATATTCTAGTTGTAAGTTAAGATAAAAATAGCTGTACCTCATATATTTTTGACATCAAAATATGATTACTCTTTGCAGAAAGTAAATATGGCTAAAAATCTTGAATTACGTACTCGCCTTCAAAATAGTTCTGGAAAATCTTTTAATGAAAATAAAATCGCTCAATACACTGACACACATTTTTAAAGAAATGAGAAAATTCCTCGCTCCTTTAAATTAAAATTAAAATATATTTCTTCAGAATTCTTGCACATGCTACGATTAAGCTTAATCATTAGAACAGTTCTGTTAAGGGAAAATCGTAATGTATATAAAATTTAAAAACAAGTAATCCATTACTGGGTATTTCTGTAAATTTTCATAATTTAGTAATTTTTTGCCCTGAAATTTGTTTCAAAGGAATGAAAAATAATTTCAAATTCAGAATTAAATTTTGACTCGAGAATTTTAAACTCTGAATATTTTTCTCATTTTAAATAAACTTAAAATATCTTTACATTCCATAATCAATCACGTGAGTCCTGTTTAAAAGTAAATGTTTTCTTTTTCGAAAATGTTTCCTGTGAAAACAGCGTCTGCAAATAGATGGCGCCACTAAGAATTTAAAAATATTTTGAATAAATATGAAATTCCGTGTTAAAGAATAATCATGCAAGGAAACTACATATTATTAAAATTTTTCATTGAAATAGTTAGTAATTTGACTTATAGACAATTTTATAACGATCATTTTTGAAGATTACTGTCCAGAAAATTAAATTTAAGAGTCAGGAATTTTATTCTAGAAGCACATTTGACTAATATTTAAATAGGACACCATATATTTAAATATGATTTTTATCTGGTATGGATTAAATCCATAAATCTTTATGACCATTCGAAAAAGAAATATAAGTTCTTCTTAATAATGCAGTAGTTAATATTCTCCTTATTTGTATAAAACATATAATAATTTTGTCATATTTTTAGTATATTTTATTTGTTTTTACTGATTTATGTTGCAAATCCTGAAGAAAACTACGATGTGGAAAACATAAAACTTCCAAGTTTCCAAGAGGTGAATAAAATGTTCGCTCGCAAAAATATTTCAAGTTCCAGAGCGACACTTTTAATCAGTGATTAATAAAATAACAGTTAATATATTATAAAAAAAGATGTACCAATAGAAATATGCAGATTAACACAAACAATGTAGTAAACATTTTCCACCTTGTTTTCAAACTATTTTATATTTTACATTAAATGCAGGTTTGCAGATACAAAAACAACCCAAAGTAAAAGTAAATTTTGATAACAAAGAATGAAAAGCTAAATTGTTTCCTTAAGATTCTGAAACCTCTAATTTTTAAGACATTTAATAATAATATAGTATGAATGCATATTCGCTATTTATTTTTAATTGATTGTATTGCTCAGATATTTTTTTAAAAATTACCTTTTCCTTACAATTTGGAAATGGGCTATTTTTAGCAATCATTTCGCTGATAAAAGGTTATATTTCGGAAAGAAAAATAATAGTTTAAAACTCTAAAATATGTCTTTTATAAATACAAATTCTCTTTTATAGATACAATAATTGTCTTTTATAAATACAAAATCTAAAAATAATTTTAAATATAATTATTAAATAGTTTTATTATGTATGTATAATAAAATCATATGAAATCCTACATTAATGATGTTGTAATATATATATTTAAAAAAACAGTTTTAATATATACTCATAACTAACTAAATTGATATTATCATACTATTTATTAAAATTACTTTCTTATTTATCATAATTATTATATATATATATATATATATATATATATATATATATATATATATATATATATATATATATATATATATATATATATGTGTGTGTGTGTGTGTGTTTGTGTTGGTGTTGCTAGAAGCATACACTATATTTAATTAAATTAATTAGCGTTAAACGGTAATTTTCTATTAAAGTCCTAGTGTGTTTTCCAATTCAGGAAGTAGTTTGTTTTTCGCAGCGGAGAGTTCAGGGTCACCGAATTGCTCGCACGCGCTGTATGACGCAATCGTCGAATGTTCGAGAGAAGGGGCTTGGGATGATCGCCCGCGCTTTTGCATAAAGCGCGAGAAAGAACAAAGGTAGTTTATGGATATCTGTTATAGAGACAGGAAGCGTATTTTCCGGCTGGAGGGGTTCAGTCGAATTGGCGGATCGGACTGGTTAATTAATATTTTAATAAACGCCAAAGCATCGATATGGAGTTCCTGTAATCTCTGAGTCTTCATTTTTATATATTTCACCTGCACAGTGGACCTATCTACAATTATTCTGCAGCTGCGTCGCAGTCGTGATATATATATATATATATATATATATATATATATATATATATATATACACTATTTGCCAAAAAGTATCTGGACGCCCAGTGGCACGGACTTGGAGAGTCCTGAGGCATATATTAATATGATGTTGGTCCTCCTTTTTCATCGATGACAGCCTGAACACATCTGGGAAGACTTTCCACCAGTTTTTGATAGGTGTCCATAGGAATTGACTTCCAGGCGTCCATCACAGCTGAAGTGAGTGCTGGCAGTGAGGATGGTCGATTTGGCTGGCTACGTAATCTGAGTTCTAATTCTTCCCAAAGGTGTTCAATGGGATTTAGATCGGGGCTCTGAGAAGGCCAGTCCAGTTTTTGAACACCCATTTTGTCAAAACATGCCTGCGCAAGTCTCGATGTGTGAATGGAGCAGTTATTCTGCTGGTAGAGAAATGGTCCTTCCCCGAAATATTGCCTTAGAGTTTTGAGAGCAGCATTGTCCAAAATGTCCGCATACATCTCAGAGTTCATGTTTCCAACAACAGGAACTAAGGAACCCAGGCCAAACCATGAAAAACACGCCCACACCATGATTCTGCCACCACCAAACTTAACAGTCGGCACAATGCAGTGACGTAAGAAGCGCTCGCCGGGCATCCACCAAACCCAGACGCGCCCATCGGTCTGTGAAATTGTACAGCGATATTCATCACTCCAAAAAACATTTTTCCACATTTCCACAGTCCAATGACGGCGAGCTTCGCACCATTGCAATCGACGCTTCGCATTCTGGGGAGTGATGTTCGGCTTGTAAGCGGCTGAACGACCATGGAATCCCAGGTTTTTTAACTCTCGACGAACAGTCCTGCTGTTAGCACTAAAGCCTGATGAACTTTGGAACTCCTGAGTGATTTCAATCAACGAGGACTTGCGATTTTGTTTCACTTCCCTTTTCAGAGTTCTACGGCTGCGTTTACAAATTTTTTTCGGCCTGCCACTTCGATTTTCTGCAGTTTCACTACCTCGACGTTTCCACTTCACAATTACATCACTCACAGTGGATTTTAGCTTCTGTAGAATGTCCGACATTTCATGAACTGATTTCCCACAAAGGTGGCATACCACTATAATGCCACGATAAGTCACTAAGCTTCTTTGACTTACTCATTGTCCCACAAACGCATAAATATGACCTGACAAACCACAACCAACACTTTTATAGCTTTCGGTTAGGCATCAAATTATGTCACCTGCCAGATCCACTTCTTTAGGGGGTGTCCGGATACTTTTAGCGAGATAGTGTATATATATATATATATATATCGAAACTTCTCTCTATGTATATATAGAGAGAAGTTTTTCTCTCTCTATATATATATATTCCGAAAAAAAATTGTCCGTTTTGAGGGTTGGTCGTCCAAAAGAGGTTTCTTCCGTGACACTGACTGTATACAGTCTTCGATCGGATCTGAAAATATACGGCAGTTTAAGCCAGAGAAATATATATATATATATATATATATATATATTTATTTTTAATATATATATATTTATATTTATTTATATATATATATATATATATTTTTTATTTTTTTTCTCTCGACTGGTTTTTCTATATCTGAATACCTGTTTTGATATTTTGAGTGATACTTGGACAAACTGGGCTTCATTGCTATCTGTCGATTTTGATTCCCCTGTTACGCAAGTCACATGTACACCAATTCTATGTATGATAAAAATTTAACTACATTATATAACAACACATTAAAAGAATACTCAAACGCTTGAACGTATTCACTTTCAGAATAAGAGAAGCATTAAATCTTAAAGAGACATACAACAAAGCCAAGTTCCTGTTACATCTAAGGCTCAGGTAATTACATGCCTGCTACGGCTGGCAACCAATGAGGCATCTAAACTTTTCACTCAGAATAATCCGCTGGTAACAAAATTAATTCTACACGGATTTATCATGCATCGGAGAAGAACCTGAGAAAGGAAAGTCTTTATAAATTTAATAGCTCTCTAAGGCTAGCTTTGCTAAGTTGATATGTTGAAATGTTGAAAATGTTGAAATTTCTAACCCCAACATACCTGGTTTCGAACATTAGAATAAATAATTAAATAAATAAATGAATATATATATATATATATATATATATATATATATATATATATATATATATATATATATATATATATATATATATATATATATGATAATAACGGCCCACCATTAGATATCTAAAGCGTATTCAATAACATCCCCAGATATGAGTGTAGGAAGTTTATGAGATTCCGAATACCAGTGTAATGTCAAAATTCTTGAAGAGCCCTCGAACCACTCTGAATGTATGGGGTCTGTAGCGTCAACACCACACTTTATAAGAACTTTATGGCCACTTATCCGGCACCCAGATCAATAGTTCGCGGTTCTAACAAGCGCGGGATCTAGCAGTACAGTCCCCGGGAAAACTTAAGTGTTTATCCGAAGCTAAGTTTAACGAGGGAATCTTTGTTGGTACAGATATCCGCAAGCTTACGAAGGATAAAGAATTTGAGACTAGCATGACAGCAAAGGGAAAAGAAGTTTGGGTTGTCTTCAAAGATGTCGTCAGTAAATTTCTGGGTAATTACAAAGATCCTGACTATAAAGAAATTGTTATGAATATGCTGGACAAATTTCAAGCGTTGGGTTGCTCCATGAGTGTCAAAATACTTTCCTTCACTCACATGGAGACTTTTCCCCCGAAATTTTAGGATCAGTCAGCGAAGAACAGGGTGAAATGTTCCACCAAGATATCAAAGATATGGAGCGCAAATATGAAGGAAGATGGGGCAAGATCATACTCGCCGACTACCGTTTGATGTTAACACGAGATAGGCCTGAGATTGAACATAAAAGAAGAACGTCAAAAAGAAGTTTCAAAGGAAAAAGAATACGTACTTAAATAGGAAAATTTTTTTTTTTTTTTTTTTCTCAGATTAAAATTTGTTTCAAGCTTTCATGTACACACAGGCCCAGATTTCTGCATGGGCATGTGGGGCACTTGCCCAGGGCCCCCAAGATTATGAGCCCTCCCTAATTTAGTATTAAGTTGTACATACCTTTGAAAATTTGGTTTTTGGTTAATACAGTAAAGGGGGGGGGCAGTGGCCAATACAGAAAAAAATCCTGTCTGAGGTACAGTACACCCACTATAGTGAAAGCATACTTACATCTGTAGGCGTTTCTGGTTTAATTTTTTTTTTTTTTGGGGGGGGGTAATAACTCTGAACTGTGATCTATTTTGAATTTCAAAAGAAAATTTCTTGAATTTATTTATTAACATTAAAATTTAAATTAATTAACAGTTATTATTATTAATTATTTTTCAAATTTTTGACTTGTTGGTTGAAATTTTTTTTAATTTCTGGTCCCAATTTAGGGGGGGGGGCCTGGGTGAGTGTCCCACATGTTCATGTGCAAATCTGGTACTGGGGGGGGGCAAGTGTACTGAGGGGGCCCCAAAGTCTACTTTGCCCAGGGCCCCATTAGGTCAAAGTCGGGCCCTGTGTACACATACATAATATTTGCTCCTCTTGGTCAATCGTCTATTTTATGTATTTTATGTTATCACCAACATACTATTTATTTGTTTTTATTACCTTAATAAAAACAAATTAAAATAGTTTGTTGGTGATTTTCTTCTAGAAATAGCACCATAATTTGATGTAAAAAGTTTAAACTCAAGGGAACTTTTTGTTTTTCTTTTGATCAGAGGCGGCTCGTGCGATCTGGCAACAGTGGTTTTCATAAATTTAAACCTATAAAAAATAATCGATTGCTGAAAAATCAATTTGGGACCACAAGAATCGGTGATTCTACGTACATAGATTTAAATGAATAAAAACAAATGTTGTCATATAGTGCATGGAAAATTGTTGAGAGAATTACTCTTCAAATAGGATTTTAGCAAAAATATCGATATCAATTTTACAAAAAATCCTGACGTGATGGAAAAATATGGATGTCATTTTCGAAATCAGCACACAAAATAACATAAAATTTCGTGAAAACTTCTCTTGTATTTTTCAAAAACTTCAATTTCGTATTCCTGTGTAATAGTTTCGTATAAAACTGACCGTTTTAAGGGGTGGCTGTCGAATAAAGGTTTCTTCCCTAATATTTACTCTGTGTCTTTAATTGGTTTCTGAATAAAATTTGGTCTTTTGGAGGGGTAGTCAATAGGCGTGGCCGTCTAGAGGGGTTTTACTGTATATATATATATATATATATACCGGGTGTCCCAAAAATAACCGACGATTTGAAAAATCAATTAAAGGAAAACAAAAGGTGATAGAAATGTACGGTTTGCTGCATTCTGTTTAGGTAACCAAGGAATTTATTCTCACCAATTTTCAAAATTAGTTACAAAGTTCACCAACAGATGGCGCTGCTGGCTGGGAAAAACTATAAAACAATATTTTCATAATAACCACCATTTGCAGCAACAACGTGGCGCAGTCTGAGGTCAAAATTCGCAGACGCCCGTAGTTCATTTCAGTTTGAATGTTCTGACAAGCAGCAGAGATGTATTGTTCCAGTTCATCTACAGTTTGTGGATTGTGACGATACACCTGGTCTTTCAAGTACCCCCCAAAGAAAAAAATCTCATGGTGTCAAATCTGGTGAATAGGGAGGCCAATCCATGACACTTTGCATATGCTTCTTGCTTTGAAAACATTGTTTTATAGTTTTTCCCAGTCGGCAGCGCCATCTGTCGAGGAACTTTGTAACTAATTTTGAAAATTGGTGACAATAAATTCCCTGGTTGCCTAAGCAGAATGCAGCAAACCGTACATTTTTATCACCTTCCGTTTTTCTTTAATTGATTTTTCAAATCGTCGGTCATTTTTGGGACACCCGTTATATATATATATATATATATATATGCAACAATGTAAACAATTCTTCACAAACTAAAACTTATAAAGAGGGCATAGACTGCCGAATAAATTTGCTGAACTCTTACCCTAGAGTTACAAATTTTAACTTTTTAATAAAAGATTACGCAGTTGCAACAAATCCTCTTATTGAAAACGGACAAATTTAACTAAAATTAAATAATTCAACAGCGCAAGACAATTATTATCCGTAAGAATTCAGACAAATACAAACAGAAATTACGCACTTAGGAATCAACGTACCATAAAGCAAGATTCTGCAGCCCTAACGCAGCGAAACCAAAAAATCGAGGAAACCGACTGGTCTCGTTATCAGGAGGCCTAACCAAATCAGTTACCAAGTCATATATATATGTATGTATGTATGTATATATATATATATATATATATATATATATATATATATATATATATATATATATATACCATATATAATATGCAGTGAATCTTCTCTATGGCGGCCAATAATGGTTCTGTATAAAAGTGGCCGTTTTAAGGGGCGGCTGTCGAATAAAGTTTTCTTCCGTAAAATTTTCTCTATTCTGTGTCTATAATTAGTTTCTGAAAGAAATGTGGTCTTTTGGAGGGATGGCCAATAGGCGTGGCCAATAGAGAGGTTTTACTATATATATATATATCTCTGTGTGTGTGTATATAAGTAGATTCACTAAAACGCCGGAAACTAAGATATACATCATACAAAGAATGTTAAAACTAGGCATTTTGAGTGGCATTCACTTATCATTCTAGGGAAAGGAGTTTAAAATTATGCATCCTATTTTTACCTATACTGAATAAATGATATATTTGTTTGAGTGTATTTACATGCATGATTTTATATATTCTTGCTTCCTGCCCACACACTCATACATACGTAATAGACTTGGAGGCACGACTGCATGATTACGCCTCTGATAAGATATTTGAGAGATGTTTTCATGGATTTCCTTTGATTTTTAAGTTACTATCTCAAGAAAGAATAGCGATACGAAATGGGAATGAGTTTTCATACCCGGAGGTCACAGAAATGATTCCGCATTTTATTCTTTTATTCTTTTTTTCCTGCGTGTGATCATAAGTTACTGTACGAGGTAACTACCCTGGAAAAGGTAAATCCATACAATAGATCTAACATTTTATTTAGTTTTCTGAGTTCTTTAAGATTTCAGAGAATAAACTTCAAGAGGGGGCACTACAAGGGGAAAAAAAATAAAACTTCTCTTTGAAGTTAAGTGGCTATTGTATCCGATCTTGAAAGAAATTTTATTCTTTCTTTGAGAAATAATGTTTTCAGCTTATTTAAAAGTGTATTTTGCAGCAAGTTGTTTCAAATGTCCCCCTTTTCCGAATCTCCAAAAAAAAAAAGATAAAAAAATAATGCCTAAACCATTTGCCGTATTTTTTTGAAAATATTTTATACATTAAAAAACGATTTGATGAAGTGACAGTGCGTTTTGAAATTTGTTTTTTTATTATATATTTTTCACTTAAATTTGAATTTTTAGAATGCGTAAATATGGGTGTTAATGTAACTTTAACGGTTTCCATAAAATAATTTAAAATCTAGGTGGAAATATTTTATTCAAAATTTAAAGAAAAGTTCATCTGTTTTAAAAAAATGAATTTTTGATCGATTGTTTAAGATATATTTCCCGAGCTAAAAGTTTTGATATCTGTTTCTGTTCGGGGAACAAGATATCGAAAGTAAATATTGTACCTATCTCAACTATAAACCCATCAATAAATTTATAAATTAAGCGTGGATTTCAACTGAATTGCATTACTGTAGAAAAAAATATTGTCTTTAATGTGGTCTGTGGGTAAAAATTCTTTTTAAAAAATATCTTTGTTTTGAAAAAAACATTTGAACAATTAATTATCGATGACCATGAACTCTCCACTGTGAAACACAACCTACTTCCTGAATTGGAAAACACAATAGGATCTCTAAAAGAAAATTACCGTTTAGCGCTAATAAATATAATTAAATATAGTTTATGCCTTCAGCATTACACACACACACACACACACACACATATATATATATATATATATATATATATATAACAGTTCCGTAACTGACTCACTGACTGACATACAACGCACAGACCAAACCGATGGACCTAAAGGGCTGAAATTTTGCATGGCTATTCTTCTTATAGTGTAGGGGTGCACTAAGAGAGATTTTTGAAAAATTCTTCTTAGATTTTTTTAAATTAAATTTTTAGGCTGTTTGCATTTAAAATGATAATTTGTGGGTTATAAAATTTATATCACGAGGAAGATCGTAAAAATTCCTTTGAAAGGAGATGGTTTTCGAGTTTTTACCTCCATTTTCTGATTTTTGGTGAATTTTTAAAAGATTAATTTTTAGAATTTAATTTATTAAACGCTGATCACGTGATTTCTTTTTCTTGTACTTTAAATAAATTTATAGTCACGTGTATAACAACTAAACAGACAAAAAAAATAATTTTTTTTTCTTGCTAATGAGGCAGACGATTGGACATATTAAAATACAGTAAAAGATATATTCCTCAAACTGTACTATATTAACTGTACTATATTCTTTAGTATTCTATTAGATTTAGTTTGAATATTTTCTTCTACATTATTTTGTCTACACAAATGTCCGTTCCAATTTTTTTATAAATATATATTTTTTTTCATCAATTGTATGCATTGATCATCGTATTTATTGTATATATATATATATATATATATATTTATTTATTTTTTATTTTATTTGTGTTTTTTTGGCATTAGTTGCATTCATTGACCATTGTATTTACTATGAATGTACTCCGTAGCGAAGTGCGGGTTTTCAGCTAGTATATATATATATATATATATATATATATATATATATATATATATATATATATATATATATATATATATATATATATATATACATATATATATATATATATATATATATATATATACATATATATATATATACATATATATATATATATATATATATATAAATATATATATATTTATATATATATATATATATATATATGTATATATATATATATATATATATATATATATATATATATATATATATATATATATATATATAAATATATATATATATATATATATATATATATATATAATAAAAACAAACACATACACTGGAAGAAGAAAAGAGAGAAGTAATTATGAAGACAGTCTGACATACTAAACAGTGTAAGAATAAGAAAGCATTGAATATGCAATTCAAATCTATATACCCTGGGAAAGAATTTTTCTTTTAAAGGATATATGTGGAATATCTTGTGAGGCACCTCAATGAAATTTTCGCAAAGTGTTCATTTGTCCCGTTTACATTAAACCATCATCAAAAGTCCATCTCTATATTCGTAATTATGGTTCCTCCCACGAAGACGTTTTCCCTTCGTTTTGTCTCCTTCAAATACATAAAAGTTTGTAAGATTTCGTAGTGACCACCTGAGGACAATGGCATTTGAGTCGGATTCTGGAGTTTTCCCAATTTGATCGAAGTGTAACTCACGCCAGGCATTCACTTCACACATCCTTGCCTCTGTTGGATATGATTTTGGCTGGCCTTTGGAAATACAAGCTCATGGATTTGGTTTGATGCTACTATCAAGCGAGATAAGCCACAAGGGACACAACTCAAAAGTTTCCACCGCACTTCATGACAGTTGAGGATTCTCCCGATTTGAGCTGGATTACTGCACATTGTTAGCTACACATTTTTAGCAATTTTAGAGATGCATTTGGATTTTTCCGCTCAGAAGCGTACTCTTTGTTTGTGTCTTGATATTACTCTTTGGTTATGTACTTACTAGCTGAAAACCCGTACTTCGCTACGGAGTACATTCAAATTAAATACAATGGTCAATGTATGCAATTAATGCCAAAAATATGTATAAATATATTAATAATAAATACAATGATCAATGCATGCAACTGATGTAAAAAAAAAAAACGAAAAAATATATTTATAAAAAAATCGTAACGGATATTTTTTAGACGAAATAATGTAGAAGAAAATATTCAAATTAAATCTAATAAAACATACTAAAGAATATAATACAGGAAATATAGTACAGTTTGAGGAACATATCTTTTACTGCATTTTAATTTTTTTTGGATAATGTCCACTCGCCTGCTGCATCAGAAAGAAAAATATACGAGGGTTGTAAATAAAGTAATGGTAACATACCCGGAAAACTTTTATTAATGTAGGTACAAACAAAATTACACTACATTCCTTCAATATAATCACCAGCAAAGTCATGTACCTTTTTCCAGATTTCAGGAAGCCGTAGGATACCGTTGGCCAGGTGTTGTGTGTTGATGTCAGCGGCGGAGCTCCCTAATGCGTCAGGAAAATCTGATACCTCGACGGGGTTCTTTCAAATTAGGAAAGAGGTCGTGTCAGGAGAGTACGGAGGGTGTTCCAACAACTCCCGGGTGCAGATGGTGCTGTAGCCACTGGCCAGGGCCGTTCCTAGGGTAGCTGCCGCCCGTGTGCGAGAATAATTTTGCCGCCCCTCCCCCCTCATACCCTATGGATTAATTGAAATTTCTCTGAAATATTTTTACCTTAAATGAAACAACGAATTACAAAAAATATTATAAATTCAGTTTATTTTTAAAATTTTACAACCTGACTTAATAATTATTAATGTATTGATATAATAACCAAATGAATGCGTTATATTAAATACATACAACACATATCTATTAATACATATACTTAATAAGACAGTCAAAAAGCTTAAAAAATCTTTGCTTTTCTTGCCTTTTTTAATGCAAATTCTGTTATAATATCTGATACATCTATATCTTCCGAAATGTCCTTTTCTATGCTAATAATAGATAAGTCTGAAAGCCTTTCTTGTCCCATTGTTGATCTCAAATAATTTTTTATTATTTTAAGTTTTGAAAAGCTTCTTTCCCCGCTAGCCACAGTCACGGGTAATGTTAAAAAATTCGTATGGCAATCACTAAATTTAGTAACAGATAGATGAGGTTATTTGTAAAAAGGTATTGAATCACATTTAACGCATTACTTCAGGGGGAAATAGGGTGCAACGTTGTCAATTTCATTGCATAAATCTTCAGCTATAATATCTGTTTCATTTTTAAATGGATCATGTAACATACTTTCCACAGATTTACATTTTGTAGACCTATTTGATTTATCTGTTTTAAGGAAATTATTTAGGTAGTTGAGAAAATTGAAAACTGTGTGATGTTGATTTATTTGTTGAAACTTTTCTTCTATTTTTGATATATTACTGCTATTCCATGATTGCTGAATGGAGCGGATCCCTAAACCGACCGGCTAGACGGGCGAAGCACGGCTAAGTAAATTTGACATTTTTACTTTTCAGATTTTAGTGCTACAATGATGAAAGGCTGAAATTCTGAGATGTGTATAACATTTCACATATATTTTTTCTCTGTTATTTATACTGTGTTAATTTTTAAATTGATTTCGGTTAACAAGCATTCTTAAAATCCCGGGCATCGCCGGGTACTTCAGCAAGTATATATATATATATATATATATATATATATATATATATATATATATATATATATATAAAATCAGTTTCAGGAACAAACTAATTTATTAAACAGTAAAGCAACACATCTTACTCGCTTCGAGCCAGTCCAGCGTCTCCCGCAAAGACCGCCAAAATAGAATTAGGTCAGAGAGGTTGCCAGAATTGGCAGAGGAAGTTAGTATGTGGGAAGGCGAAGCGTTTACTCCAAGACAAGAAGGAGGGGTTACCAGGACAGAGATGAATTACAGAATGGGCGATTATAGGTAGTTAGTAATATTATCACATATATATATATATATATATATATATATATATATATATATATATATATATATATATATATATATATATATATATATATATATATATATATATATATATGTGTGTGTATGGTTCGTTTAACTAGCTTCTATGAAAGAGCTCCTATAGCTATGTATTTAACATGGGAGTCTATGGGAATCTCGCCAAATATGAGAGTTTTCGCCGAATTGGCGATGGATTTTGTGAATTTTTTTGGTCTCCAGATTTGGAGATATTTTGCCAACAGAACCTTTCTGGAAGCTTCTAGAAATATCTAGCTGTCACTAACCTATGGAGGGCGCTTTGGAAATCTATAAATGTACCTGCCATTGGTATTGGAACTCAGTTCAATTTCCTAGTGAGAACTGAATGTGTTGAAACTGCGTCAATTGGCGTGTATTGTATTGAAAATTTTGGTATCCTGACATGTGTTTTTAGAGTTTTCTGCTGTGTAGAACACAGTTGTTTCGTCTTTTATGTTTGAATCTGTGTATGCATCTGAAGAATTTACAAAATAATAAATTTATTTTGTGTGAACTTTCGGAAGAGATTTTATTCAGTCCTAACGAACTCAGGAAGACGGAACAATATATATATATATATATATATATAAACATATCTATTATTCTGCATTATTTATAACAAAGTTTACTGATAATTTTTTATAGCTTATATAAATGCAATTAACAACCAAATATTAAGTATAGTGAAATACAAAAACAAATTCTGAGAAGAGGTCTTATCCTAACTTAACCAGCCTAAAGGCCAGCTGGTCTTATCCGAACTTAACCAGCCCAGCTGGTTAAGTTCCTAACTTAACCAACCAAAGATTATAGGACGGGTTCTTAGATTAAGAACCCGTCCTATAATCTTTGGCTGGTTAAGTTAGGAACATTGTACTTCGAATGAAGCTTTGTACTCCAGAATATGATTGAGCGCTGGAAGTTTTGAAATCGTTTATGTGTGGGGATTTTTTTGTTTCCCATCCGTTAACTGAGGGATGAAATTTAAATCCTATATTTTACAGTGCTCCAGAAAGAGTTTTTTCATTGGATTTTGTTAAAAATTTTCAATGTGTGGAACTAGACGACAACTTCGATACTTTTTATCGTAACTCCAAACTGTGATCCGGTATGATTTGGAATTCCAGAAATATTGTTTTCCAGATACAGTTAGAGTTCGGTTTGTCGCGCTGTCTTTGGAAGCCTTAAGCTGGAAAAATTCAACCCAGTTGTAAAAAACATAAATGAAGTGGTATGCAACAAGGAACGCTGCACTGAAACTGAGTAAATTGAATTTTAATAAAGCATTAAATTAAATACTTCTGATTGTTGGTTATGCAGTTAATAAAATAATGTTCTTTAGCGTATAAAAAGAAACAGAGCTAAACATGTCGCCAAATCTGCCAGATATTTAAGTGGAATTTAAAATTTTTATGTGTTAGTACAAATTGGACAGTGTTACATAAAACTTTTCAATTTTTCTATGCATCTTTAAAGGCAGTAATCATTTATGAATGGCCACGCTGTCAAAATATATGAAACAATAATCTAAATTATAGTCATAAATAAAGAAAAAATATTAAGCATTGTTCAGAGGATATCTTTCTTTCTCAGTGTTGTGTAAACTGCTCTTAGTATTGTTAATCATCAACAATGCTAATAATCATAAAGATTTTTACAACAGATCTGCTACGCAACAAAGGTTTTTTACAGTCGCCATTTTAAACCTAATACTTATGTGTGAAGGTTTAAGCGCTTGGAAGCTTATCGTTATTGCTTTTGTTTTAATTTGAGAATTCTTTGAAATTTTCTTATATCTCTTGACATCGAGATCTTTTTATTGTTCTTTGTTGAAGTATCTATCATTGGACAAGTTCGTTCTTATCGTATCTGCTGTGTTCTTGTTCGCTACGTCGGACGACTACTGCATTTTGTTATCAGGCTTTTGTATTTACCAATTTTACGCTTTTATTGAAAAGAAAAAATAAAGGGGAAAATGTCAAAAGAAGTTTGCCTGGCAGTTGAGGAAGAAGATGACGTTGATATTTATGAAACTGCCACTGAAAGCTCTATGGACGAATATGTTGATACTAGACCTCCTAAACCTCCCAGAAAGCCTCCTAATTCTGCCCTGGTATTGCGTAAGGCTCCTAAACTTCCAAACCCGCTCATGGAAAGGTTTTTGAATGACTGCGACATCAAAACTACAACTGATGTACCTCGAATTAGTTTAAAGAAAAGAATACGGCGACTTTTGTGCAGTTGTTTTCGGCCTTCAGCAAAAGATTAACCAAACAAGCCTACATGGACAAAATTGTATGAAGATTTTCCATCGATGAACTAAATTTCTAAAACAGCTTTTTTATTATGTGTAATCATCCACTGTCTCTCTATAGAACTTTAAATATCCGTACAATTTGGGATTTAAAATTTTTGCAACTCATCGCACATTGTCTTCAGTTTTTCCAACACTTTGTTGCCTACAACTAGAAATCATCGGTTACTCATGCTTATTAGTGTTACTGAAGTCTGCTTTCTTCTTCCTCTTCCCCAAACCACCTAAATATCTGCTTCATGTCTTTCTCATCTTCATCACAGCCGATATCACCTGGCTCGTATCATCCTCCTCACCAGAGCCGCTACCACCTGGCTCGTATCATCCTCTTCACCAGAGCCGCTACCATCTGGCTCGTATCATCCTCTTCACCAGAGCCGCTACCAACTGGCTCGTGACAAACTCTTCACCAGAGCCGCTACCATCTGGCTCGTATCATCCTTTTCACCAGAGCCGCTACCATCTGGCTCTTGTCATCCTGTTCACCAGGTCCTCTACCATCTGGCTCGTGTCATCCTCTTCACCAGAGCCGCTACCATCTGGCTTGTATCTTCCTCCTCACCAGTGCCGCTACCGTCTGGCTCGTGTCAACCTCTTCATCACAAATTCATTTTTTATTTCTGAGCCAATAACATCAGGCTGGGAAATGTATCCTCCAAACATCGTGTCTCCATTAAAAAAAAGGAAAAAAAAGTGAGAAACACGCCGGCCCACTGACACCGGGCCGCGCGGATGGTCTTGCTGTAAAGGGGAGTGTTCAACAGCCCGCCTCCAAGCGGTACTCTCCGGGCAACGTTTCTTCCTCTCAAGTGTAAGGAACGGCAAAAGGGCTGAACTGATTCGCATTTTTCAATTGTAGGAAAATGAACTTTGTCTTCTGTTGAGCAGACAAGAACCTTTATCAAAATATCCTAGAGAGGAACCTTCATACTACGATGTATAATTGATGATCGCTCGCAAATATTAGACTCTAAAAAACCCTTGTCAAGCTCTGTTAAACATTACAAGCGTTTCATTGTGTTTATGATAATCATTGTGTATTGTGTGCACTTATCAGACTTTGCAAAAATAAAAGTTTTCGTATCTTTGCAACATGTTTCTTCCTTAAATCTTTTGATTTAATTTTCACTGTACGCTGGTAAATATTGAATCCTGTTCCGAAAATTTCGAAAAATATTTCGTCAATGCCTTTGCAATTCTTAAAATGGAACAAAAGGTGTCGGTAAATTTGAAACACCCCAAACCTGGGGCCTTTTAACCAATCTCTGGACAACTTAGAGACACAGAAACCTGAACAAATTGATGTCAGGTCTCATTTTATGCGTTGCAATGTAAAAAACTGAAAAGAGTTGCTTTCTAGCCTGTCTGTGGGGGTTTCCTAAAAAAATATATTTTTTGCTGCGTTACGAATAACGTTACTAGAAATTTAATATAAAAATGACGGTAACTGTGAAATCAACAAGAAGATAACAAAATTTAATGAAAAGTATTAATTAACAGAGACATTTGTTTTTTACCAAAGGTCTTGCAAAAGAAATACGAGCTTAATAAATAATTCTTAATTAAACTTCCATTTATATTTCTTAGAAATTCTGTAATTGTTAGAAAATCTGTAACTTTGTAATGACCAATATTACTAAGGCAAATGAAGGCTTTCATTTCGATTGCAATGTGTATGAAACAGCTCCGGATCTAGGGAGGGTCAAGCCGGGTGCCAACTTCAGGGGGCGGCAAATTCAAGCGTAGCGTAGCGTATTATTTTATTTGTAAATATAAACGTGCATGATAGTAAAATTGTGGGAACAGATGTATTACACGCACCTCTCTTGGCGACAAATTTTTTTTTGACGCGAAATACTCGTCAAAAAAATTTTGTCGCCAACTTGTCGCCAAAACAGGCCTACGCGGACATTTTACACTTAAAATACACTTAAAATAATACACAAAATATCAATAACAACTGAAATATAAAAATAAATTCAAAACAAACTTACCAATGGCAGTAATAAACTTTCAAAAACATGTCACAAAACCACAACAGCTACTTTAAAACATACACGAATATATCTAAAAACGGCTGTATTAAAATTCAAAACCTAAACAGAAATGCTCAACCGCTACTTTAAAACACGCAAAAATATCTAAAAACAGCTGTATTAAACTTCAAAACCTCAGCAGAAATACTCAACCACTTATTTAAAACATACGCAAATATATCTAAAAACGGCTATATTAAAATTCAAAACCTAAACAGAAATGCTCAACCGCTACTTTAAAACATATGCAAAATATATCAAAAAACGAAGACATTAAACTTCCAAAAACATTACACATATCCGCAACATCTAACAATACTAACAAAACACTACACAATACCACAACACCTATTCAGGGTTGCAACAAAAAACAAACATCACGCCAAATCGGATGGCTGCCAGACCAAAAAAAAAATTGCTAAAAATAAAAAAAATCGCCAAATTGAAAAAGGTGCGTGAAACACATCTGTACCAAATTGTGTTCAGTATCTATTTTATTTATCTGTCTTGTCAGCATCAAGCCTGTCGGAAAGTGTCCATAAAGACCAAATTTATATGTTTAATTTACAGTCTTGCAGAGGCATCACGGATTATGTTATAACAAATATTTTTATTATTGTCACGGAGAATTTGTGCCGTGACACAAAAGAGACGAGAAATAGCTAAAGGGTGATAAATAGTGTGCCCGATCCTGAACAATAACCGCCTATTGCCGAGTTAGAACATCCAAAAATAAATCAGTTTTGGTTATCATTTCACGTAGAACGTGTGCCTTATTGCGATTCCATTAATTATATGCTAAATATATCAAAATCAAAGAAATGTGTTAAATAATACCAAATGTAATAATAAGTAATCAAGAATGAAATACCTAATAATTAAGTACTGTAAGTACCTTCAGTAAAAGGAAGTTGCTTCAGTAAAGTACTGTGTATAATATGCAATGTGAAAACCTATTGAGTGCTACCTTATCAGTAATTTGTGTTAAGTGTCAATGGTAAAAGTTAGAATCTAAAAGTAATGTGTAAAGTACAGTACTGTAAAATTTAATATTGTTGTTTGTTGTGTATAGCATTATAACATATCTTTTATGTGATAAAATTGTAGAATGGGAAATTGTTGAAATTTGTTAAAGGCACATTCATATTATAAATGTAAATACAGTACAAGATAAAAAGAGAAGTTAAAGTAGTGTACATTTATAGAATTAATTTTTAAATGATTAGTTGAGTGTTTTATTACGTGTTTGTGTTACTGTAAGCAATAAGGAAAGCTAAGCAAACTTACGTTACACAGTAGCCTTGTTCGCTGCTATAGATTGTAGCCGCTCTTACTGTAATGTACTATTTGTAAGTGTGCACGGTTAAGGCGCAATGTCATTTATTTGTCGATTATTTGTTGTTGTTCATTATCTATGTATGATTTCTGTTAGTTGGTAGTAATGTACAGGTACGAGTTGTACCTATGCATATTTTCTATTGCACCATGAAGCCTTGTTATTAATGTAAAACAAATTACTGAAATGTATTGTTTAATTATTTATGTACATGCTTAGTTAAAAAAAATTAAGATAGGACAGTCAAGTGGAACCAGGAGCGTGCAGCTGGAAACTTCTTTTTATTTTCTTTCATTTTGCTACTTGCTTTATATATATATATATATATATATATATATATATATATATATATATATATATATATATATATATATATATATATATATATATATATATATATATATATATATATATATATAATTTTTTTTTTTTGGGGGGGGGGTCTTCCGGGCTGGGGGCTGTTGCCACGGAGTGGTTAATGTGTTAGTTTGTAATTTTAATGTCTCTTGTTTGACGGTACCTTGTTTCGCAATGTCTTGCGATGGATGTTCTTAATTTGCAGAGTATGCTAACGCAGTGGTCGGCTTAACTTTTGCGAATACCTAATAATAATGTAAGATGAATGTATAATGATATTGAGAGTGTATATGCATGTAGCTGTACAGGGCGTTCCTAGGGTAGCTGCCGCCCGTGTGCGAGAAAATTTTTGCCCCCCCCCCCCTCATACCGTATGGATTATTTGAAATTTCTCTGAAATATTTTTACCTTAAATGAAACAACGAATTACAGAAAATACAATAAATTCAGTTTATTTTTTAATTTTACAACCTAACATAATAATTATTAATGTATTGATATAATAACCAAATGAATACGTTATATTAAATACATACACCACATATCTATTAATACATATACTTAATAAGTCAGTCCAAAAGCTTAAATAATCTTTGCTTTTCTTGCCTTTTTTAATGCAAATTCTGTTATAATATCTGATACATCTATATCTTCCGAAATGTCCTTTTCTATGCTAATAATAGATAAGTCTGAAAGCCTTTCTTGTCCCATTGTTGATCTCAAATAATTTTCTATTATTTTGAGTTTTGAAAAGCTTCTTTCCCCGCTAGCCACAGTCACGGCTATGTTAAAAAAATTCGTATGGCAATCACTAAATGCGTTCATTTCAGTGGAAATAAAGGATGCAACGTTGTCAATTTCATTGCATAAATCTTCAGCTACAATATCTTTTTCATTTTTAAATGGATCATGTAACATACTTTCCACTGATTTACATTTTGTAGACCTATTTGATTTATCTGTTTTAAGGAAATTATTTAGGTCGTTGAGAAAATTGAAAACTGTGTGATATTGTTTTATTTGTTCGAACCTTTATTCTATTTTTGATAATGCAGTGTCCAATATTACAAAGTAAAAATTAATTTTTAATTGGTCTTCTGGATTTTTTGGAGCCTCATCTTTACATTCGTAGTCAAATAAACGCTTTTTTGTTCGGGGTCTAACAATATTAACCAGAGGAAATGAAGGGTCGCAATCGATATCTTCTGCAATATTTTTTGCCTCTTCTAAAATATCACTAAAACCTTTAACTGACCTAATATTATATAAATATGTTTTGGTTTGCTCTAACATTAAAATAATATTTGGTAGTATAGCATCCGATTACTACATAGCTTTACTTACGATAATATTTTTTGTTAACACGTTATACCATGTAATAATGGAGCAAATAAATTTAAACGACTTAATTTTCAAAAGTAACGAATTTGCCATGTTTCTAGATTCAGAGTCTCTAGTATTTTCAGAATAGAGGGCATATAAAGAATCATATCTTTTTGTTAGATTGTTTCTAAGAACTTTTAGCGTATCTATTCTGCTTTCCCATCTAGTATCTGATAGGGATTTAAGCGTTAAAGTTGGGATTTCTTTTTTAAGACCTTCCAGCGTTTAGTGGATGCGGAGAAGAGAACGTATAGCTCCTGTACAATTACAAAAAAGCTTGTAATTTCTAAAGACACTTTTGCAACGTTATTAACAACTAAATTTAAACTATGGGCCGCACAAGGCACATAAAAAGCTCTAGGGTATAAGTCAAGAACCTTTTTTTGTAAACCATTATCGTGACACTTCATATTCGCAACATTATCATAACCCTGTCCCCTTAAATCCCCCAAACAAATGTTGTGAGTCTCAAAAAAATCTAATAAAAAATTAGTTAAAACCTGTCCTGTCGAATCTGATATTGAAATATATCCCCCAAAATGCTCCCTAATTTCTATTTGCTTTGATTTATTATTTAACTGATTTATTTTGCTTTGATTTTTTATTTAAACGAGTATTTTCCTTCAACCTGACAAAAACCGCCCGCACCGACGCGATGCCGGCGATGCGACGCTATTTGATGGGATGATGGGTTCAAACGTCTTAAAACAAAAACGAACAATGTATTTCCCAACTGGTTGCGACGTGGAGTAGCGCTTTTAAAACCAATGTGGTTTTGTTTAAGTAAATTTCTTCATGGCCGAATTAAATTATCATTAAAATATAGGCATTCTTGCTTCACTAAATAAAAACGAAGGCTTAATTTAATCAAACACATTGGATTATATATAGAGACACACAGAGTTACAAAACGAAATCACAATAAAAATAACATAACGGGAATGCAATTGGTCTGACATGACCTCACCCTAAGACAAAATCTCCCAGAATAACCTTGTTTCAACATTTTTCGCGCGCAAACCTCATCACATCCGGCATGTGCCGAATAAACAAAAATTCCACTAGGTCAGCTATGTCCTGTAGACACACTGGCTTCGAAAAAGCGATAAATGTAAGACGTAACGTCACTTCCGCTTCTGAGTCCAAACCTTACTGTTTATTTCCAGTTATACTTGTAAAATCATTTTTAACTCTAAGTAGTTACCTAGCATAATGAAAATATTTTTATATTGATTAATTTACTAATGAATTAGTTTCAAATTTTTTTTATCACTTGCCGCCCCCCTTGATTTGCCGCCCGTGTGCCCCGCACCCCTGGCACCCCCTGGTTGGAACGGCCCTGCCACTGGCAACCTTGATTTTAATCCCCGACCGCTGATCACTTTTTGTAAACATGATTTAAAGCGGCAGAGACGACACTGTCCACTTCAATGTCACGCAGCAACTACCCCTTCTACGGGATCCACGGTTTTATGGACTCTACACATCGACTACAGCTCCACCTCAGTCCTCCCAAATCCTGTTTGAGCATGCCCGATGTCCAATGACTTTCTGGGCGACGTTGCCACTACTTTATTTACAACCCTCGTATATATTTTTTGTCAATTTATTTCATAGTTATGCACGTGACGCAAAATTAGTTTAAAGTATCACAAAAAGAAAAGAAACCACGTGATCAGCATTTAGAAAATTAAATTCAAAAAATTAATCTTTAAAAGTTCACCAAAAATCAGAAAAGGGAGGTAAAGATTCGAAAAAGATTTCATTTTAAAGGAATTTTTATGATCTTTCTCGTGATATAAATTTTATAACCCCCAAATTATTACTTTAAATGCAAACTTAAAAGAATGTTACATAAACAGCATAAAAATTCAATTTTAAAAAAATCTAAGAAGAATTTTTCAAAAATCTTTCTTAGTGCACTCCTACACTATAAGAAAAATCGCCATGCAAAATTTCAACCCTTTAGGTCCAGCGGTTTGGTCTTTGCGTTGTATGTCAGTTTGTCAGTCAGTTACGAAACTGTTTTATATATATAGATTACGCGGACATTATGTATATCTAATACTATTGCGAAGACTGCTGTGGATTATGGAGTTGCATACTCGGATTTTTAAATCAGTTTAAAAATTGTGAAAAATATATCCCCAGAGGCAAAAATTTACCCGAACAAAATATTAGTTTTCTTTAAATTGAATAAATATTTTACATACACATAAAAGCTTTATAAATTCCAAAGACAAATTATCTTTAAAGGTACGATAGTGCGAATATAAATTTTTTTTAAAATATGAAAATAAAAATTTATAGAGTAAAATGCATATAAGTTGAATTTGGAACGAGGGATTCAGCAGATTTATCAAAAGCTAATCAAGCAAATTTTGAATTCTGAGTTTTGTTAAAACTCAAATCCAAACCCTTATACTGTTTTTATAAGCACAGTGATCTTTATAGTAAATGCATATTTTATAAAAAAAAAATCCCAAAATGCAAGTAAAATTTTTTTCTCTGTTCCGGACTCTTTTCAGTGCATCCCCCACCAAGGTAAAATCTTGTCCCTGTCATATCAATTTACATATTAAAAATAATTCTCGAATAGTCACGAATTATGAAAGTAATTACCATTTGGTCCCTCTTCTGGAAGGTCATGATGTGGGTCACCGGAGAAAGAAAAACAAATTTAATGTTGACTTTGAATGTTAGAACAGAATACCCCTTTAAATTAAAAAGTATCATTTATGCGTTGGTATTTCGCTTTAAATTATTTGTTGTTGCTTCTAATCCTATGGCATCCGATTTAAATTCAGATGATATCCATGAGATTTTTGTCTCGGGCAAAATCAGTGATTAGAAGGGGTGTTGAGAAAGTTTCAGTTAGGTTACGCTACTGTGCTTAAATGATTATAGACGACGTTTGATGGCGCTGGTTGACTGAGATAATCTCGTACTCCCTCAAATATGTTTATATTATGATTCGTACTAGATAGAATAAGATTTTGATACGGGATGATAGGTCCTATTTAGAACGAGCTATGCTCATATTCTTGATTGGGTTTTTAACCCTTATGTTCGCCATTTATTTTGTGTGTTATTAAAATTATTTGTAATGTTTAGCCGTGCATCTTATTATTTGATTATTCTTTGAATTTAACCAGTGGCGCACCCAGGGGGGGGGACCCAAGGGACCCTGCCCCCCTAAAGAAATAGAAATTGCATTATGAATATTGATTTTGCATTATAAATATTTTTATCCGTTCATCTCGCCCCCCCCCCCCCCCCAAGGAAAAATCCTGGGTGCTCCATTGAATTTAACACTGAACCACTTTCGATTTTGCAACAGGGGGTTTGTAATGATATTTTCTTTGGTAAGGTCCAGGCCATCCAAAATGTGCTCCGTTGAGGCCCGCCGGACATGGCATCTATTGGAGATGGAACAGACCTCTCTTCCCCCATCAAAATAAAGGCTCCTGCGGTGTCCACTAGCAAGCCAAAAGAGTGAAGTTTGGGAGCTTCTATCTCAATTAAGGTAAAAAGGATTGCCAGGAAGACTCCTCTAGTACCCGTGATGGGTGGGGGAGTCAGCCAAGAAATCTTATCTAGGGCCTTTCTGATAGAATATAGTTCAAGGTAAGTAATTGAAGCTCTAGAGAATGACGCATCCTCGCAGCCCTCCTTAGCCATTTTGTCCGCAACCTAATTTCTATGAATATCCCCATGGGAAGAGATCCACTGGAGGTGAACCGCTTGAAATTGAGAAATGCTCTTCAGCCTGCTTAAGATAGATATGTTAGTTCTATCACCCACAGAGGTCCAAATGCTAAGATGATGCAGCGAGCTACGGCTGTCGGACAAAATCCACAGATCTCCAAAATCTCTCTCATGACGGGATGGCTGCAAGACCCTCTTCAATTACAATCAATTGATTTCTGATCTAAAGTGACAACCGTATGTTCTTCAAAATTTTGTTGCTTTTTGGACTGTTTTAATTCGAAATTCCATTTTTATGTTAACTTCGCTTATTTCCGTTCGTAGTTTAAAGCAAACTCTTTTTGAAATTAGCTAGGTACTTCGTAAAACTAACTATCTTGACCTTGAATTACGATCAATTCACATCTGAAGACAGAGCAAGAGTCCTCTTTCAATTGAAAACTGAATAAACAAATATTTGGGATTTCACTTGATGTGTAAACTTCGCCGTGTGACTTCTAAGATTAATAATATGGATCTCGAAAATAGTATGTATATTCAATGTTTTATTAGGTTTTTGTTAATTTCCCCGAGAAGCTAATTTGACACATAGATATTCGAAAATTCCATCATAGAGAGTTTATATCTACAATCGTTTAATTGTGGCTTGGGGTGGCCTTGAGGTAACGTGCTGGCTTTCGGGTATGAGGTTGTTCCGATCGAATCGAGGCGCGTGCCATTAAAAATAACTCCGTATCTAGGCGGATATGGGCACGTTAAATCCGTAGGCTGGAAAGTCCATCTATGAAGGTCAGAGAGGGTGGGAGAAGGTACGATCCCTCCAGATGTCGCCCCTAGGGGGGGGGGTGCTCGGTCGAAATTGAGGTGACAACTAGCTAAAACGTATTCCAACCCTTGTAGTGCTATTCAAAAACCCGAGCCACACAATTCAGCCCGTAGCTTATATGGACTTGGTCTGGAACTGCGTGCCAGCCAGGGGGCATAAGAAACAACAACGCATAGTTTAACTGTAGTCTTTTAAGAACGTTTTTATAATTTCTTTTGCTGTGTTCCAGGATCCTTTGAGAGCTTTTAAGTATGCATTTATAGCTGTTGAATTCCGTCTTTGATATGCAAGTATTTCTGAGAGTATTCCTAGATCCCTTGACAGTTTTTAAGTATGCATTTTTAGTTGTTGAATTACGTCTTTGATATGCAAGTATTTCTGAGAGTATTCCTTGATCCTTTGAGAGTTTTTAAGTATGCATTTATAGCTATCGAATTCCGTCTTTGATATGCAAGTTTTTCTGAGAGTATTCCTAGATCCTTTGAGAGTTTTTAAGTATGCATTTTTAGTTGTTGAATTTTATCTTTGAAATGTAAATATTTCTGAGAGTATTCTTTTATTTTTGAGAGTATCCTTTGAGAGTGCTCAAGGACCCTTTTAGAGCTTTTTTAGCATGCATTTATTTACAGTTGTTGAATCCTATATTTGAAATGTATTTATTTTTGCTCACTTTTTTGAGAAAAAGAACTCAGATTGAGCTTTCCTTATCCAAAATGCCCGGGACCAGAACTACCCTGGATTTAAAATTTGTCCCGATTTTCCAATAGTTGCTTATACAAAACGCATAGTATATTTACACTGAAGCATTGACCCCGATTTATAGGCATAAACGCAATTCCTTATATGTTTTCCTTCTTTACATCGTATTAAATTCAGATCTTAAGTATTACACTCAACCTTTTTCTCTTTCGCTTATGTTTGAGAAACTTTAAAAAAAAATTAAGGCTGCTCGGCGTATACATTGAAATGCATTCTTAACGACGTACTTAAGTTGGAATTTTGTTTAATCGTGAACGCTCACAATTAAAAAGTTTGTTTCTTTTGGGAAGGAAAAATTTTTTTTTCAAGATTTTAAATGTGGAATTCTGAATCTTTTTTTCCTCTAAAGCTTAATCCTGATGCTCCAGTCTATTAAAAATAAAGCGCATTTTGTGAGTGAAAAATTTTTAATTCATACATTTCACATTAAGATAAATAAATATTTATACTTTTCTCTTTACTTTTACAACTATACATAATTAACATTTCACAGTTTGAAGGGATTAAGATTTTATTTTTTTAAGCTTAGGGAAGATAGTCTAATTAGACTGTAGGTACTGTAGCTCATATTAAACCACGCCTCTTGTTTTTATTAATGGAAAAGCGTTTAACAGTCTACTCATGTATTATTCTCTTGTTTTAATTTATAAAATGTCGTTATTATTCCCTTTTCTGTTTTCTTTGGGATACGTTTTTTTTCAGTTCATGATAAGCTGGGATACGAATTTTAGTTGTTCGGATTTTATGCCTTTTTAATGGAATTATATATATTTTTTTGCGCCTTAGAGCTTGTCGCTTCAATCTAAATCAAGGTAGATTATAACTTAAATATTTTAAGTTCTTTCATCTCATAAAGTAACATTTAAGACTCTAATAAGATGCATGTAAGAAAATTTTGTTAAAAGGAGTAGGAATTGAAACTCAGTGTTTTGATTAGAGATCGAAATTCAGGATTTGAAGCAGTATTTGATGTTCTTATTCGATTGAAGGATCAGTAACAGAAAATAAATATTTCAGGTGTGTATACCTTGTGGCTGTTTAGTATAGAGACTAAGGAGTGAAGGGACGAAGTTAAAAGCTTATTGAGAACTCGTCTTTTGTCATATTAATTTGTCAAGGATGTTATGTGATATTAGTTAGTGCTATAAAATCGAATATCAGCATTTATGTAACTGTAAATAGTAGACAAATTTTATCCATAGGTGTTATGAGGGTACCAGAGATACCCCATTGCGTTGGGTGCAAAATTGGGAGATGAACTCCAATTTTAACTAACCAGTCGATACGTTTTTATACATAAAATAAGAACATTTATTTACAATACTAGCTGAAAACCCGCGCTTCGCTACGGAGTACATTCAAATTAAATACAACGGTCAACGTATGCAATTTATGCCAAAAAATAAATATATATATATTTATAATAAATGCGATGATCAATGTATACAATTGATGTAAAATATATATCTATCTATATATATATATTTATAAAAAAATCGTAAGGGATATGCATTGTTTTTGGATAATATCCAATCGTCTGCTGCATTAGAAAGAGAAAAAAATATTTTTTTTGTCTATTTAGTTGTTACGCACGTGACGATAAATTTATTGAAAGTACCAGAAAAAGAAATCACGGGTTCAGCATTTAATAAATTAAATTCTAAAAATTAATCGTTAAAAATTCACCAAAAATCAGGAAATGGAAGTAAAAATTCGAAAAAAATTTCATTTTGAAGGAATTTTTATGATCTTTCTCGTGATATAAATTTTATAACCCTCAATGTATTATTTTAAATGCAAACGTAAAAAAAGTTTAAAAAACAGCTTAAAAATTTAATTTAAAAAAATCTAAGAAGAATTTTTGAAAAATCTTTCTTAGTGCACCCCTACACTATTAGAAGAATCGCCATGCAAAATTTCAGCCCTTTAGGTCCAGCGGTTTGGTCTGTGCGTTGTATGTCAGTCAGTCAGTCAGTCAGTGAATGAATGAGTCAGTTACGGAACTGTTATATATATATATATAGATTATACAGAGATTAGTGTACATAGTATAATTGAATTCTTGGCTGTATGCATTATATGTATTAAAAAGAGCCATGCTGTATCCACTTCCTGCGAGAGAACCATTACGGATCGAGCGAAATAAAATCGTTGATAAAATACCAGCTCCTTGTCTAGCATTATTTTAAAGGGGAGAAATGACCAACCTGGGGACCATTGAAATGGCAGCAACACGTAGCACAGGTAATGATGTAGCACATCTAGAGGTGGAAGCATCAGGCACGTCGCGGGAAGATGAAAACGAACATCTCGACGGGGCTTTATCGGGGGCGCATCAGCCCTCTCCTGGTCATCAGGCAGCAGTCAGAGGTATTGCCACAGCTCGCGAACATCGAATCTCGTTCTTCGACCTCAGTTCTCGTCGCCGATACCCTAGAAAAAACTCGGGGTTCAATTTTCCCCTTTACGTATTGGCCCCTCCCCAGGCTGGTCTTCCCCGTAAATTTATTGCTGTTCCATGCATTTTATTCTTGAGCAGGATGATACGACACCCCCACGGTTGACTCACGTGGGGGTTGTTACCACTCAAAACTCCGTCTGTAACTGTTTGTCCCTATAAACGGGGAAGTTTGGTTTTACTCTCCTTACGGGAGGGAAATACTGTATGTGTATGTCACGTGTAAAAACGAAAGTAACTTGTTGTCGCGTTGGAGAGCCGATTTGCGCGGCTCTTAGAATCCTATGATGGCTCGACGTAGTCGAGTGGGAAAATGCGGGCGGCATAAATGAAAAGCCGTGATTAGTTATTGTAAGAATACTGTAATTGTGCTGTGATTGTGAATGTTAATAAATGTGCAGTGTTTCGTAAAGGATACGGAGTCGGATACGTTTAATTTATGGTACAGAGGTGAGTCAACCGTGGGGATGTCATTTTTTATTTCCGTGGAAATTGGAGGGCCCTTGTATCTTCGTGGAATTTTACTTCCTCTCTTCCTAAGGAATTTTGTGGTGCGCTGATTCTCAGAAGATGATGGCCCTACCCCTTCGGAGTAGGTGTGACACAGGCCCCTTCCAATATGGCCGTTTTACGACCCATAAATGTGTTGACGGAAAAATGGCGAAGTCGCATACTGTTGGAAGGAGTCAAAATGTTCCAACTGTGAATCCTTCACAACAATAGGTTAACCCTGAGGGCACCGGATACATTAGGGTTAGTTCACAGCAGCCTTGACGGGATAAAAGTATGGAGGACTTTGAATTTTGAATTCTAACAGCAAGAATTCTGACAGCAAGTGTTAACAGCTAACTCACTGTATGGCCAATACCAAAGGAAACTTCCTCGCGAGGTCTCTTTGTGCTGTGTCTAATGAGCAAGCGTTTTTTCGTTGTTTAGTGTTTTTTAACATTTTTTAAGTGCTCGGATTTCCCTTTCCCGGAAAAGGCAAACTTTAAAAGCCTTACATCCGGATCCCAAAGTACGCAGCCTCCCTTTCCGTTATTTAAGAGAAGTTATTTAAAGGGATGTTGCTAAATTTTATGAAGAGGGCAGAAAATGCTACATTCTTGTAAGATTTCTCAGAGTCTGACTTGTGTCAATGCATGTTATAATCGCTTGTTGTGTTTTGGAATCTTGTAACAGGACTTGAATATATGTCGTACTCGACATAATAATTTTACTACAGTAGAGGAACGAGCAAAGTCCAAATATCAATTCTTCAGTGTAGGTAGAGCCCATAACAATAGGGCTGTCGAAAATTAGATAAATTTTAGATAGCAATCTATCGTTGGAAGTTGTAACATTTTTGGGGCATTCTTAAGAAAGCTACTTAAATTAAAAATTACTTATTGTATACAGTAAAGTTTATTTGTTTCAAGAGGGAGGTTAAGGATTTAAGAGTCTGCTTGGGTCACATATATTTTTCCCCTTTTTTCATTCACTCGAGTTCCCTTTTTGAAACTGTTAAGGAAACAAGAACTGTTAATCGTAATCGTAATATTTCATTTCTAAATAATCAACCCGTGTCCGCCTAGCATATATGAAATAAAACGGACATTTTGAAGTTAAACGAGTGAACTTCTAGTTAGTTTCAATAGTGTGTGGATATTTCTAATATGCCGCTGATAACACAGAGGAATATTACCTGGACAGAGATTTGGCAAAGAATTCTGCGTTTCTTAGGCAGTAAAAAATGACATAAGTGTTCTTTCATGGGCAGAGTTATATAGTAAGGGTCATAGAATAATGTTTTCTTGCCCGAGTAATACAGAACACAAAATATATAGATCCCTTTTATACCTTAGGGGTACACAAAATTTTATTTTCAGTTCACTGTAAAACTGATTCCCCACCACTTTGTGTCTTAAAAGCTACACAAAATTTCATTTTCCTTTCACTGAAAAACTGATTACCCACCACTTTGTGTATTAAAAACCACACAAAATTTCATTTTCAGTTCACTGTAAAACTGATTCCCACCACTTTGTGTCTTAAAAGCTACACAAAATTTCATTTTCCTTTCACTGAAAAACTGATTACCCACCACTTTGTGTATTAAAAGCCACACAAAATTTCATTTTCAGTTCACTGTAAAACTGATTACCCACCGCTTTGTGTCTTAAAAGGCACACAAAATTTTATTTCGTGAGCATTTTAAATACAGTTCCCCTGCTTTACATCCGAGAAATTTTATTTTGTGTGTTCTTTTATTATTTTCACTTGTTTTGTGTCTCAAAGGGTACACAAAAGTTTTATTTTTTGATTTACACGCTTATCAGATCATTCTCACACTAATGCTTCTTTTATAAAGATCCTTCTACATGTAACAAACACACGAAAAAATTTAAATTTTATTTAAAAAATCGGAAAATTTAAAGTTTAAAGCATGCTTGATTTTGACTACGTCTGCTAAATCAATAGCTCTCATTACACGTTTTTTACACTTTTCTACACATGAAAAGCTTCAAAAGAATTTGTCTTCGAAATTTGTAAAAATTTTACTGTAAAAAGATTAAACACTTTAAAATTTTAATCTTTTTTAGGGAAATTTTTACTTCTAAGAATTTTTTTCAGAATTTTTACTTCTAGCTAAAAGTTCTGGAGACGGTTTAATGAAAACAGAACAAAGGAATGCTATAAAAAACTTCAAAGAGATATTCCGAAAGAAATTTTAGATGTATCTTTTTAAAGCGGCTGATCGGGAAAAAGTCCATTCCGAAAGTTAAAAAGACCTATAGTACAGGTGGACACAAGGGTAAGCTTAGACAGTACATCATAAAATAATTTATTTTATCAAGCTCGGTATCGATCGATGAAACATGCAGTTTGTGTTATGTGGTTCTAAAAGCTCTAAAGTTAATTTTAAGCCCCCCCCTCCACTGAAAGAAAAAATAATTTAGAAAATTTTGCATTTTAGATTACCTTCGTGAAAACAATTTACACTTATTTAAGGAGCCAATGGACCTTCAACCTCGAATTTTTTGATTTTCAGTTATTAACTTTATACACAAAATGAGAATAATTAATGTTCTTTTTGACTACATTGAAGTCTCTTAGAATTCAAAGTGAAGATGTTTTTTGTGGCAGAAACATGCCTGTTTTTCAAAATATTTTTCAAAAACGCTGCCATATTTCAAAATGCACCAAGCGCAATCCATATTATTTGAAAACCTTAAATTTTTTAATAAAAGTTTACTATATATATATATATATATATATATACAGTGGAATCTCTATCTATCGTTTTTCAAGGGACCGATTGAAATGAACGATAAATGCGGGAAAACGATAGATGCGGAAACATAACAAAGCAATATGATCGTTGGGACTGGATAAAATGAACGACGCATACGGAAAAACGATGGATCCGAAAACGATCGATCGAGATTCCACTATATATATATATATATATATATATATATATATATATATATAAAACTGCTCATTAAATTTCTTTTGTAAGAATAAAAACATAAATTTATATATTTTCTGAATCAACCTGTTACTTTTGATGATTTTTAATCTTTTTACTTTATTTCATGGTCTACAAATATTGAAAATATTTGGGGTTTCAAGGAATGATGCACACTTCTGTGACAAACACTTCAATTAACTATCCCGAGAAATTTGGGAGAAATCAGAAGGAAAATAATGCGAAAGAAGCATTTTCATAAATGCTATCTTTTTTTTTTGAGAAACAGACCTTATTCTTCCCCAAAATACTTTTTGAGGAATTCTAAGTGTCTTAAGTGTTGTACAAAAAAGAATATTAATAATTCTCATTTTGTATATAGAACTAAAAGTTCGAAATAAAAAAAAGAGGTTGAAGATCCTGCAACGGCTTTACCGCCTTGTGTGGGAGTTTTTCCATGCGAGAAACAGAGACGACACGAATAAATCTTCCTTATTTTGTCCCAAGATTTTATTACATCCTTTTTAAGGGACACATCACAGGCAGATACAAATAAAGTAATCAAAAGAACATTGATCTGCCATACAGAGCGATATTCGACAGCTAAACCCTGCCGAGCAGTGTTGAGTTTGATGAGTGGAGTGCCTTGGTGAAATGACTTTATCTCCTGTCGCAAGATGACTTATAATCAATGTTAATGTGCTCAGTAGTTAAAATAATTAAGATAAGTTAAGTTTAAAGTTACAAGTTACTTCAATAATAAAATTAGTTTAGAACATTCAAATTATTGAAGGATAAGAAAAAAATAAAAAAATAAATAATATTAAGATTAGGTAAATTAAGGTTAAGTAGTAAAATTAAAAAATTTAAAGATATTAAGAGGAAAATAATTAACAAGTTAAAGAAAAGGTGGCAAACAGCAAACAAGATGGCAAGTTTGCAAAAAAAGAAAAAAGAGGCTTTCTGCAGGGTCATACAATTCGTAACGACATGATTGCAGATTTCTGCGGGGGAAACTTAAAATATCAAGATAGTGAAATTTGGAAGTGCGACACCACCTAAGACCGAATCCACAACGTAGGGTTTTACAGGTCAGCGCGATGGCACTGCGCTACGGCAGCACATAAGCAGGTGAGCAAGATGAGAGAGCTAAACCCTGTTGGCGTTCCGAGATGACCTATGTGTACTCGTCTGCAGTTGAACTCTAACTGCCTCTCTCCAGCAACAAAGCGCTCCCACCGGAAGTAGGGTTGCCACACGTCGACCTTGACACGGGTTTTACCAGACCTGGCGTGCCTTAGAGGATCCTTGTCCACTTAGCAACTTATACTGAATGAAAAATATTTATATTAACGCAAAACTTTTACAAGTTGACTAAATTTATACTACAGATAGAGATTTCATAACTGAAATTTATATTTAGTTACTTTTTATATATACGCAAAAAGATATGAGTTGTTTGAATGAGTTTCTCTCTTTTGCGCCAGGTCCGTGGAGATGATTGCCTTAACCCAATAATTTAACTGCTTACATTAGGCTCTACCTACGCTCAAGAATTGACATTTGGACTTTGCTTTTTCGTCTACTGTATTAAATTTATTATGTCGACTATGACATATATTCAAGTCTTATTGCAACGTGCTGAAACACAACAAGCGAATATAACATGCGTTGACACAAGTCAGACACTGATAACTGCTTATATTTATGTAAGATGCCTTGTACTTCCTGCAGATTTCTTCAAAATACGATGGTCATCGGTCAGTAAATTTATTGAAAGGCTCAGTCGAGATTGCTAATCTTTAAGTTTTATTCTTTCTTATATTATCAGTTCTAGACATATTGATGGTGCACGTTTCAAATAGAGCATAACATCTTCATATCAGTGCCTGGTATGGGCACGTTAAATCTGTAGGCTGGAAAGTACTTCCGTTTGTTAGTAGGGGATGGACGAGGGTATGGGCCAAATGTCACCCCTTGTGCTGCTCGGTCGAAATTGTGGTGGCACCCGGCAAAGTTGACTCCAACCCTTGTGGTGCCATAAAACCTCATACTTTCGCAATGCAAGGCTTCTATGTACTTGATCTAGATTGAATCAGCCTGGAGGCAAAAGCAACAACAACGGCAACAACAGAGCAGCAATTTAAAACTGTTAGCATGCTTTTTAGAAAAGTCTAATTATCTGGAATTCCTGTTTTTTTTTATTTGCCTAATGCAAAAGCACTTTGTCTGAGACATTCGCGAGGAACCACGGAAATCGTTGACTACTTTTTATCTGAGAGCTCTAAAAAGGTCTGGAAAATTAAATAGATTGGCACTGCAAAAAAGGACGTGCATTTTTTTTTAGCATTACACTAACAGTTATTACAACTGACTTTCAAAGATAAAGAATTTTTTTTTGCGAGGTCGAAGGGAATGTTGATGCAGAGGCACGTCTGAGACATTCGTATAGAACCGGAGAAATTACTGACAAATTTTTATCTGGGAGCTCACTATACAGGTGGGTGAACATCGTTCCCTTGGGGCCTCTTAAATTTTGATCGAGGAGGGGCGACCAGATGTCGTCCAGGGGTGACATATGGAGGACTCTCACCTTCCCCTCTACTAACTGACTTCATAAAAGGACTCTCCGTTCTTACGGATTTAACGTGCCCATACCCGGCCAAGACACGGATGTATCTAATAACGGTCGTCGGGGTTTGAACTGAGCATCCTCAGTCCGAATCCTTACGCGCGACCACTAAGCTGCCTTGGACCCTGAATTCATATGAACATCAACTCGTCAGTATGAACATCAACTCATCAAGGGTGAAACGCATACAATCCATTCTAACAAAAGTCTGATTCGGGAAGGAATCAGGATAGTGAATCAAAAGCAGGAAAGAGACTTTGCTAGATTTCTTAGATCGAAATTTCTATACAGTTTTTGACTGGTGACTGAAGAATGCAGTCAATCCAACCGAATTATTATTTTATCCATGCACATGCATCTACGAATGTATCCTCTTTGAGCTATCTGAATTTCGCAGTATAACCGTAGAAAATGCTTGGCTTGTTCCGTTGTGAGCTAGACTGAGTAGAAATTTCAACCCGAATGCAACCAATCTAACCGTCCGTTAGATTGATTTAAACAATCCGTCAGCGTCAGCGTTATTCGTATTAACATATTTTAAACCAATCACAGGCCTTAACAATTTCGTTGCTAATCTTTTGGAGGTTTGTAATTGGTTAAATATATATCAATACGAACAACGCTATAACGCTGACGGATTCTATGTAAATAACAAGCACTAAGGGCCTGTTCACATAGGAGTCCGTTGCGTTGCGTTAAGGGAAAGAGGACGTCGAGATGAAAATAAACCAATCATAGGCGTTAAAAATTTCATTGCTAATCGTTTGGAGGCCTATGACTGGTTTATTTTCGTCTCAACGTCATCTTTTCCTTAACGCAACGCAACGGACTCCTATGTGAACATGCCCTTAATCCGCGCACACGCATCTACGAATATATCCTCTTTGAGTTATTTTAATTTCACACTATGCTTGGCTTGTTCCGTTGTGAGCTAGACTGAGTAGAAATTTCAACCTGAATGCAGTCAATACAACCCAATTATTAAAGAATCCGTCAACGTCAGCGTTATTCGTATTAACATATTTTAAACCAATCACAGGCCTTAACAATTTCGTTGCTTATCATTTGGAGGTTTGTAATTGGTTAAATATATATCAATACGAATAACGCTATAACGCTGACGGATTCTATGTGAACAAGCACTTAATCCGCGCACACGCATCTAAAATATATCCTCTTTGAGCTATTTGAATTTCACACTATGCTTGGCTTGTTCCGTTGTGAGCTAGACTGAGTAGAAATTCCAACCCCAATGCAGTCAATCCAACCCAATTATTAAAGAATCCGTCAACGTCAGCGTTATTTGTATTGACATGTTTTAAACCAATCACAGACCTTAACAATTTCGTTGCTAATCGTTTGAAGGTTTGTAATTGGTTAAATATATATCAATACGAATAACGCTATAACGCTGACGGATTCTATGTGAACAAGCACTTAATCCGCGCACACGCATCTAGGAATATATCCTCTTTGAGCTATTTGAATTTCACACAATTAGTATGAAATTCAAATAGCTGAAAGAGGATATATTCGTAGCATAAAAAAATACTTGGCATGTTCCGTTGTCAGCTAGACCGAGCGGAAATTCCAAGTCACTATTAAAAATTTAACGACATTTCTCTCTTGAGTTTTGCTACTAAATAGAAATGCCGAGAAGTCCTAAGTGCTAAACCTAACCTAAAAGTTGCTGGGTTCATTTGAGATGTCAATACTTGTAAAAAAGAATTCTTATTTACACATTAAGTTCTACATCAATTATTTGAATGCTGTGCATTTTTCCATCCTCATTTTTTTACATTATACATTGCAATCTGTAGATTTTGTTAATCGTCACTCTAGACCGCATGACAAATGAATTTCCATTGTATGAATACACAGATAACGCATGCTTTGTATCATTCAGCAATTTTTCTTATTATAACGTTTTAAATAAATACACTCAAGAGCCAAAACATTATGACCACCTGTCAATAACGAGTTGGCCCACCTTTGGCGCGCAACACAGCTTCAACCCACCTTGGCATGGATGCCACAAGTCCTTGGTAGATGGCCAGAGACAGATTGTACCAGATGTTTAAGCAACGGTCACACAAATCCCAGATATTGCGAATTGGTGGTCTTTGAACTCTGAGCTGCCGTCCCATGACATCCTAAATGTGTTCTATCGGATTGAGATCCGGTGAGTTAGGCGGCCAGGACATTAACTGGAATTCAGCATCATGTTCCTGGAACCACTCCAACACAATTTTAGCTTTGTGACACGGGTCGTTGTCCTGTTGGAACATTCCATTTCCAGCTGGAAAAACAGAGGCCATGTAAGGGTGCAACTGGTCCGCAATGATGTTCAGATACCCTGTAGCATTCATGGTCTGCTCTACCACAACCACGGGTCCCAGAGACGCCCAAAAGAAAGAACGTCCCCCAAAGCATAATACCGCCACCACCGGCCTGTGTATGACCTACTGTACATTGAGGGAGCAACAGTTCGCCTGGAAGACGGCGTATCCTGACACGGCCATCGGCGTGATGAATGACAAACCGTGATTCATCTGACCAGGCAACTCTCTCCCACTGATCCATGGACCAGTCGCGATGTTCCCTGGCCCAGCGCAGGCGCAGTTGGAGATGACGCTTGGTCAGCAAAGGCACACGAGTGGGACGTTTGCTGCGTAGCCCCATATCCAACAGTGTCCGCTGAACAGTGTGCTGCGATACTATTCTACTTGGCCCTGCATTGTATTGGGCTGTCAGCTGAGCCACTGTCTGGCTCCGGTTTTGCTTCACCATGCCAGACAGTCACCGACGACTTTTTTCTTTGATAGCGTGTGGACGTCCAACACCATGTCGTCTACTACTGGTTTCACCGTCATATATCCACTTTGCATAAGTACTAACAACTGTAGGTCGCGAAAAACCCACGAGTCGTGCAGTTTCGGAAATACTTGTTCCGAGCCTTCGAGCCACTACAATCTGCCCTCTATCAAAGTCGCTTAGATCCGCAGCCTTTCCCATCACACACAGAAGTAAGTGAAAGAATGATTCTTCAGACTCTCCAGCAGCAGTTAAATACCACTTCCACCTGATCACGTGCCTTCCACGTCATCCAGGCGAATTCTTTGCAAAATGTAGGGGTGGTCATAATGTTTTGGCTCTTGAGTGTATTTCGTCATCTCTTGGCATATTTACAATTTTAAAGGCAATGCTGAGGAAAAATTCAGGTGCTGTCTGCACAGGGGTGAAAACGACTGCTTTGTGACTAGGTCTCATGGAATAAAAAAAAATCTAAAAATATTATAGCATTAATAATAAAGCAAATATTTCTGTTAGCATCTACTATTATTAAAAACTTCTATTGGATCATTAAATTACAATAAATGGAATTTTATTACTTCGAGATATGAATAAATCTCTTAGAAACCAGATGTTGAAAGGAGCCTGATTATTCCGGCTGACAAGAATATAGAAAAGAAGACCTCTAGTATATGAGTAAAAGCCCTCTAAGTTACTTCAAATGTGTGTCCTATATTGATTTACAGATTCAAAGTACAAAAGTAAATATTTCTATTCATCTATTTCTCGAAACTTAGAAGCTACGTGCCCTAACAAAGTTGAAATGATATCAAGTAAATTTATCGAGTTTTTTCATCAATGCTTTAAAAGATTTCAAATGTATAGAATCTAAATAAAAAAAGATCGTATAGAAATTTCGTGGAAATAAAATCAGTGTCGAAAAAGGAATGAATGTTTGCTTTGAATTTTGATTTGAATCGAAACATTATAAAGGGTAAAATTTCTTGAACATGAAGTCTGTTCAAAAAACGATATTTGCCTTACACTTTTATTTAGCCAAGGGGAAAATATTAGCTTTCATGTTTTACTCGTTGTTAACATCTCAGAAAACTATAACGAAATATTCCTTGAAGTTTTATTTTCTAAGTAGAAAATTTCTTTGAAAATTGCGTGCTGCTCAATTCCTACAAATTTCGTTAATGTCTCTTTTTATGGGACCTTTAATTTTTTTCCTTTCATGGCAAGTGTAAGTAAGAAAAAGCACAGTTTTGCATTCAGTCGTCAAGGAATCCCAAACAGTTATCTCTTTACTTCAATATCCAAACTTAGGTCAGTTTTGTCTCTGTTTTGAGAATTGTTTAAAGATTTTGTGCGTATGAAGGCGTTTACTTAAACGTATGTTAAAAGGCATGTAAAGTAAAGGACGAGCGTCTGTGTGACGCAACGGCTCTTTGATATGCTTATAAATGCGCATGCTCAGAGACTGATTTTTTTCCCGGAGCCGTTATGCTGTGGCAACCCACGTATTCTTGGCAGAGTATTGGCGAACATGGCTGTTGTGGCAACCGTGTTGGCGTGGCTATTTTTTTGCCAATATATCGCCATTACATGTTATATGCATTCGTATAGAGTTTTTAGCGTCACTGCGCCCTGCGGGTCAGAGCTCGTATTTACTTTGATGAATTATTACATTGAGCGTTTATTAAAATCGAATAATTTAAATTCGTAAACTCAAGATTGATAGAGAGGGTGGAACTGTATTTCGTAATTTAAATAAATACTTGATGTTAAAGTTTTGGGGAAAATGAAACAATAAACCACTTAATATAGTTACCCTCTATCCTGATGCATGAGAAAAAAAGGCGAGAAAACACGCCAAATATGACAAACCAGCGATAACTTGGAATTTTCCTTTTTCTGCTCGAAAATAAAGTCCAAGTTCTTGAGCATGCGCATTTATGCACATTTCAAAGAGCCGTTACGCCATACAGACGCTCTTGTGTAAAGTCTTGTCTTGTATTATTAAAATTCCTCAGCTGCCCACATGCTTATAGTAGTTTGCGTCGTGAGTTACACCAGAGTGGGTCTGGGTTTGAAACCCGACTAAGGCATGGCCGTTCTTGTGCCGTCTCCTCCTATGGGCAATGTTGGTTCACATGTATGGTGTTTCTCATAATAATTTCGCAAAAAAATTCACGTTGTGGAAGGTTCAGTGGTCTCAATGACAAAGGGATTCCTGAGTTGAAAGAAAAATTCCCCGGAAACAGTAGATTTTATTTAGCCGTCTTCAAAGAGACTAATTTTGTGAATAAAAGAATAGGTTATTGTATGAAAGTCCCAATGAAAGTAATGGCATGGTAAAAAAGTAGAAGGTGATTATCTATAAAACACTGACACTGACATATAACGTACAGACCAAACCGCTTGACCTAAAGTGCTGAAATTTTGCATGGCGATTTTTCTTTTAGTGTAGGGGTGCACTAAGAAAGATTTTTTAAAACATTTTCTTCGATTTTTTTAAATTAAATTTTTAAGCTGTTTTAGTAACTTTTTAAAGTTTGCATCTAAAATAATAAGTTGAAGGTTATGAAATTTTAATAACGAGAAAGATCATAAAAATTCCTTTAAAATGAGATCTTTTTCGAATCTTTACCTCCATTTTACTGATTTTTGGTGAATTTTTAAAGATAAATTTTTAGAATTCAATTTATTAAATGCTGATCACGTGATTTCTTTTCTTTTACTTTAAATTAATTTTGCGTCACTTGCATAACAACGATATAAATTGGACAAATTTGTTTTTCTTCTTTTTAATGCGGCAGACGATTGGACGTTATCCAAAAAAATATTAAAATACAGTAAAATAAATGTTCCTCAAACTGTACTATATTAACTGTACTATATTCTTTAGTATGTTCTGTTAGATTTAATTTCAATATTTTCTTCTACATTATTTTGTCTATAAAAATACCTGTTACGAATTTTTTTAGACAAAATAAAGTAGACATTATAAGACAAATTTAATATATTAATATATTAATGGACTTTAATATATTAATATATTAATGGACTTTAATATATTAATATATAATAGAGATTTAATATATTAATAAACAAATTTAATAAGACATTATAAGACACATTATTTAGACAAATTAATGTAGACTTTTCTAGACAAAATAAGAATATTTTTTGTTTTTTGGCATTAATTCCACGCATTGACCGCTTTATTTATCATAATTTTTTTTGGCATTAACTGCATACATTGACCGTTGTATTTAAGTTTGAATGTACTCTGTAGCAAAGCACGGGTATTCAGCTAGTTTACTTATAAAATTAGAAGTGGAAATTAAAAAGTATTTTCTGTTGCTGCATAAACTCAAGCAATGAATTATAAATAATTCCAAGTCAGTTTGAAGTCTCGAGCATAGACACCTCGACACATAATAACAATTAATTAAACCGAAAAAAGGAATTTCAATTTCCTTAACATCTTCGTAATTTTATTGGTATCATGAACCATTTAAAATATTCTTGGTGCTACCAATTGTATTAAAAATTATTTTATTAAATACACTTTAAAAAATTACGATTACAACAGGATTAAAAAAAGATTCAATTGTTTCATTAGCGCCCTTTACGCGTACGCTCTTATCCGCGTGAAACAATCCCGCGCGATTGAGTGCTTTGAAGTTATGAGTGCTAAGCTGCTTTGGGGCGTACTGCAAGTTTTCCCGCGCGCAATCCCGTACGCTCCAAGCACTCGCGAAAGAGCGTTCGTGTAAAAGGGCGCTAATAGCAAATGCCATTCCTGTTGTATAGCTCGGTTTTGCTGTATTGCTCTTTTTACATAGCAGCTAAATATTTACCGAAAGTTCACTTAATTGAGAAAAAAGAGAGGTACTTCAGTCGTGATGGGAAAAACGAGATGCTTAACATTTCTCAGGCTACCGCAGAAAGGATGACGATAGAGCGGGAAATGGAGTAGAGTAGATAGTTTCTAAGCCGAGTGTAGAAACATTGAGCTGAAGTGGATAATCTAAATGCCGTAGCAATGGTTAGAGAAAAGGAGTAAATGCGTCCGTATGCTTGCCATTACCACTTTCGTTAAAAATGTGGACGCTGGTAAATGAAAAAAAAATCACATACAACAATATATTAGCGCGTAATTTTGATACATAAGAACAATGGAAGATCACAATTTAACGGGTTCAAGAACTTTAAACCTATTACAACCTCACAATCTTCATTTTTCAGGTAGTAAAAATACTGTATGTTATAAAGCCATTGTCGTATCCTGATTCAGGAATAGTTCATGAGCTTTATAACTGTTGCTCAATTGCAAAACGTAACGGTATTAAAAAATATCGAGTGGGATTATTACCACTAGGGCCAATGCAAGCCAAATACGGCACCCCTTTGGCTCCCTTGCGTTTGCGTCTTGGCGAAATATTGAATAACGCCCTTTACACGTACGTTCTTTCCCGCGTGTAACCACGATCCCGCGCGATTGAGTGTACATGTGAAGGTGTCGGAAAGGAAGGGAAAGGGGGTGTCCATTAATTACGTGAGGCTTTTAGGGGGGGGGGGAGGGAGTCAGGCCGAATATCACTCAGTCTCACGTGGGGGAGAGGGGGGGGGGGTCTCGGCAAATATAATTTTTTTCCGCAAGAAACAGTGTAAAATTGATTGAAAACTTGGTTATATTAAGTAAAACATGTTTCTACACTAAAATATGGCTAAATCCTACACAATAGTTCCAGTAGTCACTCGAGACCACACATGAGTCCCCGTGGACTGAATTAGAATGAATATTCTTTTACGAATTTTAGTAGTTCCTATTTATGTATTTTATTGTTCGATTTTCTCACTGTGATTCTAGACTTCGTTCCAAGTAGTCTTAAATACTAGTCTTAACTAGTCTTAAATAAAAATAATTAAACAAATTATGTTTTTTTAAAAAATAAATCCAATCTCAATCAAGCACAGATTAACGTATTTACACTAAAAATACGCATTTTGAAAAATCTCACGTGAGATTAGGGGGGGGGAGGGGGTCGAGCCAAATCTCACGACATCTCACCAGGGGGGGGAGGGGTTCGAAAAATCGCCAAAATCGCCTCACGTAATTAATGGATGCCCCCAAAGCTGCTTTGGAGCGTACTGCAAGTGTTCCCGCGCGCAATCCCGTACGCTCCCAGCACTCGCGAAAGAACGTACGTGTAGAGGGCGCTAATGAACTGAATCTGCGACTCGACAGAAAGCGACTCTCTCTGATTGGCTGTGTTAGAAGAAGAACGCTATTTTTCTGTAGGTGAAGAGATTGGGAGTGAAGTGGGCTTGAGGCCTAATTTGGTAAATCTTAATTTTTTTAATAATCTTTACAACAAGTGCTATAAGACAATACAAATTAAGTCCTTCATGGAAGTATTCTTTTGTCTTTGCTTCCTGTTAATTGTGTGATTCAGAATTACTTTATTATTGCTTATAAGTATTAAAACTTTTGTCTTTGTGCATCCGAGCCACATGGGGCTATTCATAAAGTAATGGTATGAGTTTCCTTTTTAGACCCAAGTTAAGTCAGAACTTTTATCTTTAGTCAGAACTTTATCTTTTATAACTTATGCACTGTGAGAAGTAAACCGGCGTTAACTGCCAGTTTACCAAGTAAACTTAATTTCTTAATTATACGCTATGTATTCTATACCAATCTGGCTTATGTAACATTTGGTTATTTCCTTAATTATCTAAGAATTTTAATCTTTCAATGACAACGCTTGTACTATTTTGCTGCTGCGATCACGGTGCTAACTGCAGTTAGCAAGTGTATGGTCTCGTCACTTGACTCGGTTAAAAATTATGGGACCGGTCCTTTAGCCAAGTCGCACTCCGACCCTTGTGGTACTATTAAAAACCGGAACCGCACCACTTCGCCCAATAGCCATTATGGACCTGAACTGACAATATACTGTCGGTCAACGGGCATCATCACATCAACAACCACAACACACAACAAATTATCGTTCACAGAAATTCTGATCTAAAAATTTATATTTAATTAATATGATACTAAATTATATGCATGCCACTGGGATGCAATAGCCATGAAATTCTGAGATAAACATGCTGTCAATACGAAGCCATGACACTCCTTAATTTAGTACTTAAAATACACTAATGGCAGAAATAACTAGTAACTGTGAAAGTTCACGATATATTATGAACTGAATTTAATGAACATTAGTAAAAGCAATCATCACTCAAATGCACAATTGTAAAATTTTGAGACATTTTATCGATTCCAAAACATAATTGTATTATATCAAACTGAATTAATGTTTTTACACCACTTTGAACAGATCAGTATTGCATTAACTTAGTTTGTCTTTGCATATAAAAATGTTCAATATTTCCTACGGTACTATGTAAGCAATGTAAGCTAATAAGTACTGAAAAATGATAACATTACTACTATGATAAAATAGGAATTTTCCTCATTTTATCATAGTGAAAACTGTCTTACATTTAATGGCTGAAATGGCTCGGAACATTTTTCGGCTGTAATTCAAGCACATGTATGCCGAACGGCAGGATCTAGCAGCTCGTATATTAGCATTCTACATAAGTAACTCTGTGCTACATAAGTTGCGTCACAGAACTGTTTATATCAATTGCCAGCGATATCAGAAAATGGTCATTTCGAAAATAATGACTGAACTGTAACTAGAAATCATAATATTGGAATTCGGGATTACAGTTTCGATTGCATAATGTCGCCTGAATATAAGAACAAGTAGAACTGCACATAAAAATAAGGCATGCTATGATTATGCCTAAGATTAGAAACTTCAAACAAAACTGCAGACTTTGTAATGTTTGTAATAACTGGAAGGAATTTTTAACTACAAATTGGGCTGGTGGCAATTAGTCAAGCGAAAAAAAAGAGACACAAAAGCAAACCAGTGAACTTATTTTTACAAGTACCAAATAAAAAATAAATGTTACATTATTTTTAAATAGTTATTTTTTTAAACCCTGGTTTATGAGTTTTTAGATTCAACGAGTAAAAGTATTTGTTCCTTAATGCTTGTTATTAGTGAGTTAGAAAGTATACACATTTGAGATTTTTGTGGTTTCCTAAAGAAGTATAAAATATGCTTACCTTTTCATTAGATTACTGAATTGTTTTTAAATTTTAATAAAAATAGTACTATTTGCCTTGTCTTAAAGTGAAGAATTCCATTTTAAAGAAAAAAGTTTCAATAGTATAAATTTCAATTTAAAAAAAAAAGAAAGAGATTCGAATTTTTCAGTTTTGTTTTTGACAATTCCCTTAAATTTTATGGTTGTATTCATGCATATGAAATAAAATATCCATTAAATATAATATATTCTGTCTGTGTAGGTAAATTATTAAATCGTCTAAAGAAAATTCGCACGAGATTTATTGAATAAAACTTACCACTATGTCTACTACACTGTAACATCGGATAATACCGATGTAATTGAAGTACCGATGTATCGATGTAATACCGAAGTTTCGAGGTAACTACAAACAAAGTCCAATTAGAACCAAAAACTTATTAAGTACTGTGTTGTAGTGAGACACGACACGTTTCTTAGAAAAGAGGGAGAGTCAAGTCCCAGGTGCAGAAAACGACATTGTTAAGAGGGAATAGAGAATAAGTAACATGAGGAAAGCAGGCAACGGGGCTTGACCAGGTGAATTTAATGAACTAAGCAGGCGAAATTGGAATCTAAAAAGGGTCACCAGTGAGGGATGAAAAGGGAGAAGGAAAATTTATGATGTTGACTTCGTTAAGGGGCGGAGTAGGAGATCGAAAAGACTCGTGAGAATTTGGGAGTGTGAGAAACCCCAGAGTGAACCGCAGAAGTAACAGGGGCTGACGCCCCCTTCAATTTAGATTGGAGGAGGTATTATTATAAAAATATATGTACAACCAATAATGTAAGTCCAGGTTGACCCATTGGGCAGACGGTGGCCACCAATGGAAGCCCAGAATGAAGAATTGAGATTAAGTTGAGCGTAAGAAAAAGAGCATAACAGGGCAGAGCAGATTGGGCTCAGAAGTCCAAAAGACGTAGACCGCATCAGAGGCTGAAAGGTACGTAATTACCCTGGCAGATATGTAAGCCCCAGAATTAATATAGAGCGAGATTAGAAATAGTTGTGTTGGATAGACCGAAATGATTGAATGAGGTTGTAAGCTGACGTTAAGATAGGGAGCTGATGATGATAAGACTCCCAGTGGACGGATCCAGGCAGATGATTCGAAGTGCGTAAGACTTAGCCCCGTGAAAACCCACGTTAGATCCGATCCCCGCATCCAATTGTTCGCCAGCCGATTTGGAGGGATGGCAAAGAGCAGTGGCGGCCGCCGCATCCCCAAGCCCAGAGATGCCCAGATGAGAAAGAGTGACTACAGTTGAACTCCCCGACAAGCCTTGTCCAACGAAGCCGCGATGACCCCCAGCCCCAGCGAAGCCTGACCAACGCCCAGCCGCAACGAGTTTGTGTCGACGGGAAACGTCCTCTGGTTTACGCCGCAATCGTATCGAGAGGTACCCGCTACGAGGTGCAGGAGATGTCCGACGATCTAGTTAGAACAATCCGGACGAGGCGCAGAACAACCGGTTGAGCCGTGACAGATAATCCTCTTTTGTTGAAAGGAGCGACGGTCTATTGTTATGCTGCCGCAGGCTTCCAAGGTAGGGAGAGAGTTTTGTATTTGCTTTTCTGCCAATGCCCAGCGCGTATAGTAAATGAGTTAGTTAGATGGGGTTAGGTTAATTTTGACTGATAATTTTATATAGATATATATCACAGAGTAGTATTAACTGAAATGATATTTTGCTTAAGATCTGAGTCATAATGAAGTGTTTATATATGTGTATATTCTGATGTTATATTAATAAATTGATTGATTAGAGTACACCTGAGTAATCATTTTTAGTAACATCCAAGTACTACCACTACTTAACTTCTAGATTACGGTGACAGACTGAAGAACATGAAAATTATATTTAGTTCAAAAATGCATAACAGATCTTAGAATTCTTAGAAATCATTGATTCCCAAACTTGTTTGGCCTACCGGCCCCTTTTCCGAAAAAAAAATTACTCTGCGCCCTTCTGGAAATTTTACTTCTTAAGCGAACAAACAGAGATGCAATGACAAATTTACGTCCTTTTATGTACCTATATTTCTACTTATGTCTTTCAAGAATGTAAAGAAAGATACTGTAGATAAGACACCTTGAAGCTTGAAATTATAATATAGGGTGTTTCAAAAAGAATCACCCGATTTGAAATGTGTATATTATAAAAAATATTGAACATAGAAACTGTAAACTAATTTTATATTACACGGCTAGTCATAAAGTTTTTTTTACAAACCAAATTAAAGGTGCTCAATATGCCCGCCTTAGGATGCACGACATATGTCTATATGGCAGGCAAATTCGTCCCAAACTTTTGCGAGATGTCTGCATACACCGCTTCCACGGCTGTTATGTGGACATAGACAAACCCGTATCTTGAATTGTTTATGCCATTGCCCAATGCTCTAAGAGGTAGGAACTTCAATCTACCAGGGTTTTGTCGACGAAAATCACTCTGAACAGTTGTTACGGACTCACACTTCGCAAAGCGTAGACCACAAAATTATATCTGTTATGCAGTCGCCATCTTTACAAACACTGAAGTGGCGGGCGAAGGAAGAGCGTTAGCGCTACTTGTCGGCAATTGAGTGAAATTTGAATTTCCCTCTTTCTACGTATACATTATTCGATCAAAAACGGATTGAAAGATGAAAAGTTATTGGTTTTTTTTTTTAATCGGATGATTCTTTTTTAAACACGCTGTATTATTTATCAAAACCAATCATAGTAACATTCGCATTACACACAGAAAATGAAGAAAACGTAGGACAATAATAAAGTAAAAATTACAAATAACCTTAAAACTAATCCTAATGAGAAAGATGAACTTCGTACTCTGCTATCAATTTATCAAGGCTCGGCTCTATTTTTGGCTGCAGCATTTTTAAATGATCGGTTTCTGTTTTCAGTAAACAGATTTGTGGGTACATTGAACCCATATTCCACTAATTAGGATTAAAAAAACTTTTGTACTTTCGCCTATTATTTAGGGTAAAGTATCAGTATCTGTTTTTTTTTCAGTCAGAAATGTTGGAAGCTGAGTTTAATTTAAATTTACAGCTCCTCTGTTGTTGCTGTTGCTAATGCCACTGTCGTAATGCCTGTCCTTGTTTTATTTATCTGGGCATGATTCGTAATTATGTGGTTTAGTACGTAATTATTTCAATAAAAGGTAGTTGGGTGCGTTGAGTAATATTATTTTTTTTTAATACAACCCAAAGCTCTAGACATATAATTGGCATACGAACAAGTTGTACTTTACCTTGACCTTAAATTAACTCTTCTTTCAAGACCACAAAAAATTAACAAAATTAAAAACAAACTAATTAAGTTTAAATTTAAAATCTTAATTTATTTACAAATATATTATTTACAAGTTATTTTTTAACATTATATCAACATGAACACTTTGCAATTTACTCATTTATTTGATTTAGCTTATTATTTATTTTATCCTACTTTGCGAGGATTAGGGAGCGTATCGACACAAACCAAAACTTATGACTGACTCTAACCAAGATATATATTCTATTCTCTCCCGCTCTAATTACACAAAAACTCACTCAAAAACATGCGGACTGAACAAGTCAAAGAATGTTAACCAATCACTCAGATTTGATGACATTCGATGACCGTTAACTAGGTTTGTTCACCACGCTGGGGTCCGTGGGTCGAATCCTTCCTTGGCATGGGGCGGTCACTTCTTGCTTCAAGCTGGGGAACCCTTCTCGTCGCATGGCGGGATGTCTGTACTGTCTCCACTCGATTAACTTCCTTCAATTAGAATTTGGGTACGTCGTGCTTCCTCGTTGTGATGCAACAGTGACTCCTCAGTTCTTTTTCTCAGTATCCTGAGTGATGTGGGGCACTTTCAACTCAAACAAACGAAATCAAAACTCAGGGGTGCGGGGAACCTTCAGCTCCACCCGACAGATATCTCTATCCTCTCTCTTAAACTCAGGGGTGCAGGGAACCTTCAGCTCCACCCGACAAAATATCAATCACCACCTAAACTCACTCTGCTCATCTATATATATAAAACAGTTCCGTAACTGACTCATTCATTCATTGATTGATTCATTCACTGACTGAGTGACATACAACGCACAGACCAAACCGCTGGACCTAAAGGGCTGAAATTTTGCATGGCGATTCTTCTAATAGTGTAGGGGTGCACTAAGAAAGATTTTTCTAAAATTCGTCTTAGATTTTTTTAAATTAAATTTTTAAGCTGTTTTTTAAACTTTTTTTACGTTTGCATTTAAAATAATACATTGCGGATTATAAAATTTATATCACGAGGAAGATCATAAAAATTCCTTCAAAATGAAATCTTTTTCGAACCTTTACCTTGATTTTCTGATTTTTGGTGAATTTTTAAAGATTAATTTCTAGAATTTTATTTATTAAATGTTGATCACGTGATTTCTTTTTCTGGTACTTTAAATAAATTTATCGTCACGTGCATAACAACTAAATAGACAAAAATGATATTCTTTTTCTTTCTAATGCAGCAGACGATTGGATATTATCCAAAAAAAATAAATATCCCTTACGATTTTTTTATAAATAAATATATATATATATATATATATATATATATATTGGCATTAATTGCATACATTGACCGTTGTATTTAATTTGAATGTACTCCGTAGCGAAGCGCGGGTTTTCAGCTAGTCATATATAGATATTCTTCATCAGCTTTCTCTGCCTTGATCCCACCTTCTCATAAAATCCTCCAGCCATTCCATACACTGAAATATTCTTATTTGCCTGCCCATCACTTTTACCTTCTGATTGGATGCTCCTCTCAAACTGTACACACCCACATCAGATCAATTACTAGACCTCCCACGTTATTTGCGGTCCGACATTGCGCCCTGTCTGCCATAAATTGTTCTACAAAGAAGTATTGTGGTATTGTGTGAGCCACGGCTCCAAGCTCCGCATATCTTGTCTGGAATCAGAACCCACAAGCAAACCGCTGTCGTAAACTTCTTATCCCGCCTAAGTCATAAAAAAGACCGTTCTCCTCTGTAATTAAATTGTCTTTCTAAGTCGGCGTTCCCATCCTATCAATAAATGTAATGGTGAAGCCTTTGATAATTTTCTCCTCAAATTTTAATATAATATTTTATACAATTCGAAGGTGCATCATTACAGCCACCTGGTTGGAGGTTCCATTCACCAGGTCCTAATAGGCTATTGGGCTGAAAGGGGCGGCTCCTGTTTTGAATTCGCACCACAAGGGTCGGAGTCCGACTTGGCTAAATGACCGGTCCCGTAACTTTGAACCGAGTCAAGTGACGAGACCGGAACACTTGAACCCGCACCTTCAGAGGTAAATATGAGAACCTGGAGGACATTGCAGCCACGACCTATTTTACGTGCCCTCGGCCACCATTAGTGAACACGTCGGGGGATTTTCAGCGACGAGCATCGAACCAGGGACGTTCCGTTCACTGGCCCGCTGCTCTTGTCAACTGGGCCACCACACCCTTACAGCCCCTCTGGATCATTCCAGCAATCCCCGGCGAGCGGTATCGCCTACTTTGTAAAACCCTGCTTTAAATAGATCACCAGAAAGGATTTAAACCCTTGTGTTGAATCTGTTTATCTTCATCCCTCTCTTTCATTTAAGAACTATCTCGTACCTGTCCTAACCTCTGTAGAGTAAATATCTCACTTCTACCAGCACTTGGGTGTATATAATTTGAAGTGGCACTCTAAATGAATTTGATACAAACACAGTTTATACATGAAACAATGTTTATTGATTTCGTTGCACATATAGAATTTGCTTTTACAGCAATAAGCATACGTACTACTTGTACGGAATATATATATTAGCATTCAATAAAAATACACTTTGCCATACTCACAAACCAGCAGTTCTGCCTCGTAAACTTTGGGACTGCTAAGCACAAGCGCCGGTTAACACCTGGAACTGCTTACCTCGTAGCTCCCTCTCACTTATCTATCAACTTTTACAACACCTTTTTCAACCTCTGTATTAATCAAGCTGCCTGGTATTTATACCAAGCGCGTATGCCGAAATTAGCATATCTCAAGCAGCTTCTTTAATTCATTCACTCAAAAGTTCGATTCTTGTGAATCGAATCTTATGTATACCTTGCACCTCTTGGCAAACTACAATATTTTATCGTTTTTTTATTATTGGAGTTCTGTCATAAATGCCATGAATCTCTTTTGTCACACTTTGTTTAATTTCGGCAAGCACTTCGGGTATGGTGACAGAGAACTGCCCGGATATAAACACATGCTGCACCTTTTTTTGCATCCCTCGCTCCTATATCATTGACAACAGTTGTGAAATTATACATAATCTGGTTTACTTTCTTAATCGCTTGCAGAGGTACAAACGGCATCGGATAATTATGAAGGATTTTGTAAGGATTTCACCAGGAAAGAAATAACAGCAAAGAGGGATAACAGCCAATCCTTTTTTTGCTTTCAAATACGTCCTTCTCTATTAGTATTACAGGTGTTCTGTCTAGAATCTGAAATAGTTTCACATTTCTCTTTTAAACTACTGCAATTACTAATTAGGGTCTCCATTAGAACTAATTTTAATATATCGGGAACTGAAGGGGAAGTTTGTTTTCGAAAATAAGCTTTTGAAAACTTTGGGTAGCTCATTCGTAAAAGGATTTTAAACTATTAGGTTAAAAAGTGAAGTAGAACGCCCACTGAGGTTAACTTCTTATTAATGAGGACAAATTATAGAGTCTAGACAATTTCCCTTTTCTTCCAAAACTAGAATGCTTCACATTGGAAATCTTTACATATAAATTGCTGCAGTAAAGATAATATCTTTCAGTTATATTCATACTGAGTTTTAAAGAATTTACTTTCATTTTGACAATCATTCTTGATTTTGGTTTAA
>OU015502.1:126758267-126768267 GCA_907164885.2 Dolomedes plantarius
AACTATATATAAATATATATATATATATACACTGCTGGCCACCCAAACTGCAATACCAAGAAAGACAAGAGATATCACAACAAAATTTATTTTGTAGATAACATGTTGACCAAGTATCAAATGATTAAATTTATAGACTTCTGTGAAGTGTGGTTCCTGCCAAAATCAGTAGCCAGAGTAGCTGCCATTGTTGGAGATCACCGCTGCCACACGCCTCGGCATTGATTCAAAGAGACTTTGGATGAGTTCTTGGGGTACAGCAGACCAAGCAGCTTCCACACGTTGCCAAAGTTGATCTGCTGTGGCAGCTGGGGATGGAATCTGGGTCAATCGTAGAGCAACCATGGACCACATGTTTTCTATCAGCGAAAGATCCGGAGAGCGAGGCAGCCAGGGAAGCAATTCAATCTGGCGATTGACGAAGAAACGTTGGACAATGCGTGCTACGTGTGGTCGCGCATTATCCTGTTGAAATATGGCTGTGGGCAAGCCCTGAAGGTAAGGAAGGACAAGTGGCTCCAACACCTCGGAGATGTAGCGCTGTTCAGCATCCTCTCTTCACGGTGTCTCCAGACTCGAATGGGACCATCGTTGTGTTGCAGACAGAAGCGTGACTCGTCAGTAAAGACAATTTCATTCCATTCTGCCGTCCACATCCTTCTGTAATCGCACCATTGGCGGCGGAGACGTCTGTGGTTCTGCGTCAAGGGTAGACAAAGCAATGAACGTCTTGCGGACAGACCACTCTGCTGTAAACGGCGTCGAATGGTACGCGCAGACACTGGATGATGCGTTACAGACTGCATGTGCTGTGCTATGGTTCGTGATGTGACTGAGCGATCCGTCACTGTCATGCGCACAATTTGCCTGTAATCACGTGAAGTGGTGCGCTGAGGTGGATGCGATCGAACACGCTGGTCCGTCGTACCCTCCTGCATCCAACGATCACATATCCGCATTACAGTTGTTTGGTTTCATCCAACACGACTATCGATTTCCCTGAAAGATAATCCACAATCTCTGTAGGCCACTATCCTTACTCTGTCGAACTCGGATACTTGATCATAAGATGATCGCTGTTTTCGACGAGGCATAATTGATCGTTTTTTTGAAAAAAACCACAAAAAAAAACACAATTGCCGAACTTGAAATCGTCGAAATCTCCAAGCCTTAAATAGCGCTTTGAAGTGGCGTCACAGGCGCGCGTGATGTGCGTCTGCGCTGAAATTCTATTCATTTGCATATCTCACCTCCGCTAATGCATGTTGTAAATTTCATGTTATTTGCATGTTTCCTTCAGGGTGTTGCATTTACAGTGGCCAGCAGTGTATATATATGTATATATATATATATATTTATAATAAATACGATGATCTATGTATACAATTGATGTAAAAATATATATATTTATAAAAAAAAATCGTATGGGATATTTTTATAGACAAAATAATGTAGAAGAAAATATTCAAATTAAATCTAATAGGACATACTACAAAATATATTACATTTAATATAGTACATTTTAAGGGACATAATATCTCTTACTGCATTTTAATATTTTTTCGGATAATGTCCATCGTCTGCCGCATTAGCAAGAAATTTTTTTTTCTTTGTTTATTTAGTTGTTATGCACGTGACAATAAATTTATTTAAAGTACCAGAAAAAGAAATCACGTGATCAGCATTTACTAAATTAAATTCTAAAAATTAATCTTTAAAAATTCACCAAAAATCAGAAAATTGACGTAAAGATTTGAAAAATACAGATTTGAATTTATAACCCTCAAATTATTATTTTTTATGCAAACTTGAAAAAGTTACTAAAACAGGTTAAAAATTTAATTTTGAAAAATCTAAGAATTTTTCAAAAATCTTTCTTAATGCACCCCTACACTATAAGAAGAATTGCCATGCAAAATTTCAGTTCTTTAGGTCCAGCGGTTTGGTATGTGCGTTGTATGCCAGTCAGTCAGTCAGTCAGTCAGTTACGGAACAGTTTTATATATATAGACTAGCCGCTGCGCGACCAGCATGGTCGCTTTTAGATTTATACTTTCTTTTGCAGAACTACGCATCTGAAAGTAACATATGTCAAGAATATTACCATTACCTGCCGTCATAAATATACGTTGTTAAGGGGTATTCTCTGTAAGGCTGATTCTAAAACATCGTGATTAAAAAATATGAATTTCCAATACCTCAGAACAGAGTAGGATAAGACTGAGAAACCCAACACCAGGGATTTTAAAAATTACATCCCTCTTTGTATGTACTACTTTTAAAAATTAGGATATCTACACTTTATCATTACATCAAATGAAAAATTGTGGGGGAAAAATTTTTTCACTTCAAAAATGGAGAAAAAAATTCAGCAAGTACTAAAATATAGTGTGGATTACATCACTCTCAGTATGTACTATTGTTCCCAATTCAGATAGCTACAGTGAACCATATCAAATAATAAATTGTTGGGAAAATTTCTTCATTCATAAAATGGAGTAAAAATTCAGCAAGTACTGGAAATACTGTAGAAAATTAACTATTACTGGCTGTCAGTTGCTTTGCCGGCGACGGTTGAGCCTAACCTCGCGATCATTTATGCTGTCTTCTTCACGCCTCTCTTTTAATGAAAAATTTCTTGTTCGCTTTCTTTCTTCAGACTGTTCCCAATTTTCACTTTATAGTGCAGTTCACTTTCGAGCATTCCGGATTTCAGTGCGTAAATCCATGTTGACACGCGGTTGCAAATTGCGGACGGCTGCTAATGTTTACATCTGGTAGTTGCAGCCGTTGCCATTCGGAGTGTAGAAATATCGTCGATTTTTGTGCCGCATACCTACGCATTATATATATATATATACATATATATATATATATATATATATATATATATATATATATATATATATATATATATATACATATATATATATATATATATATATATATATATGTATATATATATATATATATATATATATATATATATATATATATACATATATATATATATATATATGTATATATATATATATATATATATATATATATATATATATATATATATATATATATATATATATATATATATATATATATATATATACCGGGTGGCCATAATTAAACTGACAGTGCTCACAGTGTTCTGTAGCGCGATCTATTTGCGAGAATGACGCCACATTTTGTGGGAAGATTAAACAAGACGGGGAACGAAGAATTCCGCGAAAAAATGAATTAGTTCCAAAAGTCACCGATAGGGGAATATTTGGCGCTGTGTAATAGAAAATAGAGTGTTAACAAATGCAAATCAATACGAAATTACCTTTTATTTTGCATTCAAATGAGGTTCAATGTGGCTGCCGTTGTTGTGGACCACATATTGCATTCTGTGCACAGTATGCACAACAGCAGAAAGTAACATGTCTGCAGGAATCTCTCGTACAGTCCGTGATATGTTATCCTTCAACGTAGCCAGGTCCTGGACCACTCCTTGATAGACCTTGGACTTAAGGTATCCACATAGCCAGAAGTCGCATGGGGTAAGATCAGGCGACCGAGGTGGCCATGGAGTTGGAAAGTAGTGGCTAATGACTCTTTATGTTGTGAATTTCTGTCGTAGCAGCTGTTGCACCCGTACAACAACGTGTGGAGGGGCTCCATCTTGCATGAAAATGATTTCCCCCAGGCATTGTCTTTGCTGAAGTGCCGGAATGACAAAGCTGTTCAACATGTGGCGATATTTCTCTCCGGTAACAGAACAGGTTTCCGGTCCTGTCGGGGTAATGTTCTTATAGAAGAATGGACCTACAATAAATTCCGCTGTGAACCCACACCAAACAGTTACCTTTGGTGAATGTAAGGGAATTTCTGTGACTGCATATGGTGATTTGTCATCCCAAATTTGGCAGTTCTGGTTATTCACAGTTCCATGTAGGTAAAAGTGGGCCTCGTCTCCCCATAAGATTTTCCACGGCCAAGCATCATCCACCTCCATTCTGGCAAGAAAGGTGAGAGCAAAAGTCAATCGCTTATCATGGTCGGGGTACAGTAACTCCTGTACACGGCTGATCTTGTACGGATAGAAGTTGATAATCTTTCGTAAGATTTTCCATACCGTACTGTAAGGCATATCCATATTCCGAGCTAATCCACGAGCGCTAGAGGTGGCAGCAATATTGTCTGGTCCTCTGTCGACAATCGCCGTGGCAACTGCTTCGATTGTATCCTGTGGTACAGGTTTTTGTCCACTGCCTGACTGAACCTTCAGAGAACCTGTTTTCTCAAACGTCGCAACCATTGCTTTTAGCCCATTAACTGACACAGGACCGTTACCTTTACGCATTTTTTTGTGCGTTCTAAAAGCACGAAGAGCGGCTGACGCGTTGCACTGGTTGAGGTAAAAGAATTTGACCAGTAACGCACGCTCGACTAAAGAAGGAGACATTGCACATAAACTTTCAATCCGATTGATTCGAAACGTAACACATTGCCTTTTAAAACCCAAGCAGCTGGCACTGTGCCAATGGATGTAACGTGAAATTTGAATAAAAAACTTCTTCTGCTCAGCGTACGTGATATTGCAGATCACGAGACTTTATCGGTGTTTATGTAGATTTTACGCTTTTTTAAAAGTGTTGCCATATTGCACTTGAACTAAATAAGAAAATGTGCATAATAAAAGGTAATTTTATTCCGTATTAATTTGCATTTGTTAACACTCTATTTTCTATTACACAGCGCCAAATATTCCCCTAGCGGTGATTTTTGGAACTAATTTATTTTTTCGCGGAATCCTTCGTCCCCCGTCTTGTTTAATCTTCCTACAAAATGTGGCGTCATCCTCGCAAATAGATCGCGCTACAGAACATTGTGAGCACTGTCAGTTTAATTATGGCCACCCGGTGTATATATGTATATGTATATATATATATATATATATGTATATATATATATATATATATATATATATATATATATATATATATATATATATACAGTGGATCCCAAAAGTGTTCGTACACTTACGATTTTGAATGAAATAGGGGTCTATCCATTAATTAAAATGAATATTTCAGAATAGGTATTTAATAATATGATCTATAATCTATTCTTAACAAAACTACATGAAATATTTTTAAAACATAGTAAAACTTTATTTTTAAGAAACTAATAATCAAAAAGTAACAAAAACTTTATCTCACAAAATTCTCCGTACACTTGTAAAAAATCTCTACATATTAGTTAATATTCTAATTTTTCATTAAATTGATATTTAGTAGGATACCTTTAGCATCCACAATAGCTTTTAAACGTCTGGGAATAGATTGCACTAGTTCTTTTGTAATTTCTGCATCAATGTTCATCTGTTCTTCCATCATATTTGTTTTTAGTTCGCTTTTCGTGGGAATGTCATGTTTTCGTACTCCAACCTCCAGTTCTCTCCAAATATGTTCTATTGGGTTTAAATCTGGCGATTGAGGCTGTGTTTTCAAAACTTGTGGGCAATTATAGAGACACCAGAGGCGAACGTTGAGAGCCGTGTGCTTAGGATCTTTATCTTGATAAAAATCAAAGTTGTTTCCAATACCCAAATTTTGGGCTGATAATTTTAAATTGTCTCTTAAAATATTTATATGAACAGCATGATTCATTATGCCATCAATAAATACCAAATTACCTAGACCTGATGTTGACATGCACCCCCACTCAAGGACACCTCCGCCGCCATACTTTACTGTTCCTAATAAGTTCTTGGGTTTAAGTTTCTCATTTTTTCTTCTCCATACAATTATACTCCCATCGGAACCAAAAATGTTAAACTTGCTTTCATCGGCAAATAAGACATTATTCTAATACGTTTGGGGCTTTTTTATCATTGATAGTGAGAAGGAAAGCTTTAGCTTTCTGTTTCTCTCACTCACAAAAAAATTTCTACGGGCAGAACGCCCATGTAATCCAGCTGTTCTGAGAAATCGTCAAAAAATTTCAGGTGAAATTGAAGTAGAAAATGTTTCATTGAATTCTGCAGAAACTTTTACAGCACTCAAACGTGAATTTTTCACAAATTTTTTAATTATAAATCTCTGATCACGTTTTGTTAACTTTGCTGGACTACCTTTTCTTACCTTGTTTTCGATCAGATTTTCTTCTTTAAAGCGTTTTAATCACATACTACACAGTAGAATGGGATAAATTAAGTAATTTAGCAATATTCCGAACTGATTTACAACTACTATGAGGAAAAATAATCAATTTTCGAATGCTGTTTCTTGTTTCTTTACGACTACGAGCCATTTTTAAATAATAAATAGAATATTACGGAGTAGGTAAGCAAAATTTAAAGCCAAACGATAGTTTAAATGCCACCACAATTCAAAAATAAAAATAAAGCGCCAGAAAATAATTTTAATTATGAATTTAACCTAAAATATTTCAGTGTACGATGACTTTTGTGAGATAAAGATTTTGTTACTTTTTGATTACTGGTTTCTTAAAAATAAAGTTTTACTATGTTTTCAAAATATTTCATGTAGTTTTGTTAAGAATAGATTATAGATCTTATTATTAAATACCCATTCTGAAATATTCATTGTAATTAATGGATAGACCTCTATTTCATTGAAAATCGTAAGTGTACGAACACTTTTGGGAGCCACTGTATATATATATATACATATATATATATATATATATATATATATATATATATATATATATATATATTTTTTTTTTTTTTTATTTATTTATTTTTTATCATCAGAGGATAATGAAAGATTTGTTGGTCATTGGTTCCTAGGTTTAGAGTGTCATGGACATCTTTCGAAACATGAGGACTGATTGGTACCTAGACTTTAAAGCCGATTCTGAACGCTTCAGACATCGAACATCCATGCCAACGGTGGGATATTGAAAAGGGAGTATTGGAAACGGCCGAAAATATGTGCATGACATTCCCGTATGTAAGCTAATAACTGCTGACGTTTCCATAGTGAAGTCAAGCTGGATTTTTCTTATGTCATTATGTTTTATTCTAGAGTTACCTTCGAAACAAAAGAAACATTTATTTTTATTGCCGTATATGAAATTCATTGGTTGAGTATGTGTAGCAATCTCCTGCTAAGCATCATTTCATTTCTCCCTTTTAATCTAGTATTACGTTCCTCCATAACGGTCCGCCGGAAAGAAAATTTCAGTCGCTAAAACCGTTTGTCCGTACCTCGCGAGTTATAATTTTGTCAGCACGCCAAACCCAGTCTGTATCGCTTGGACAAGCAGTAAACAATTTAACAGAAAAGTACCAAAATGCGTCAAAATTTTGACACACATATATGTACAGTGGTGGCAAAGTCCTGAACACACTCATTTTTTGCTTAATTTTTGTGTTCGACTTAATTTATTTTTATGAAATTAATGATTCTGATGTATTATTTCATGCTGATTTCAAATCTGTTTGTAGAATTCACGTAAAGTAAATAGTTCCATCGATATTTTGAAAAAAAACCAATGATAAGACAAGCAGAAGGTCACTGTAATAATGAGCGACTGTTTTTTCAACAAATGAAATGCTCCGTTATTCCAACCAATCATGACCAGTAGTGATGAGGAGTTGAAAAAAGTAGAATGCGCAGTATGCTTTAGTGTATTGAAAGCAGTTGTGTGTTGTAATTTGAAGTGCGTGTGTAGAAAATATTGGAATTATGGGTAAATTTTCATTTTGCCTGATGATAAATGGTACAAAATAATATTTTGAAGGAAGAAGGTTATATGTGCCAAATTGCTGCTAAAATACCATGTGGTCTTTATACTGTCGTGAGAACGTTGAAAGATATCATAAAGCAAATTCTATTGCGGATAGCGAGTGATCTGGACGACCGAGTAAAACAACTTTGCGTGAAGACAGGGTATTTACACAGGATTTCACTTTCAAACAGAAAGGTCAATTCACCACAAATTTTGAAACAATGGACTTTGACATCGAATGTGAATATGTGTCCAAGAACTGCGAGAGGAAGACTGCTGGAAATTGGATTACAAGGCTGCAAAACTTGCCCAAAACTATTACTGACCGATTTTCAACGCAAGAGGAGATTTGCGTGGGCAAGAGATCATTCGTTATGGGCTATTAAAGACTAGTAAAAGGTAATATTTAGTGATGAAAGTCAGTTTGCATTTCTTGTAACCAAAGTAGTGCCTATGTAAGACGACGTACTCATGAGGAATTCAGCCTTCAGTGACTGAAGCCCACAGTAAAGCACCCGACGAAAGTGATAATATGGGGCTGCATGACTTCTCGTGGTGTTGGAAGATTTCATATCGTGAGCGGAACGGTGAAACCCAGGGATTACATTGAAATATTGCAAAATGAATTGCTACCAACAGCAGGGGGCCTTTTTGGGGATCAGTCATTGATTTTTCAGGACGATAATCCTCCATGTCACCGTGAAAAGGTACTCTAGAAATGGTTCGAGGACCATACTGTGAATAAGATGAAAAGGTCAGGACAGTCTCCGGATCTTAATCCAATAGAGAACCTATGGCATAAAATTGGTTATGATATTTCAAAGATGGGCTTGTGGTGACCCAGTGGTACAGCGCGCTGGTTTTCGGTGCTGAGGGTGCTCAGATCGAATCCCGGCGTTGCGCCACGAAAAAATGCCTCCGTTTGTATTCGTCCCTTCGTAGGGGGTAATGCTGTCCACCTATATGGGGCCCCTATAATAAAATGGACAGTAAAACTGCCGCCTAGTATAGGCGAATGTTCAACGACAAATGCCTCCGCATTGGAAAAAAAATATTTCAAAGAAAAACCTTCAAACAAATGTGGGTTAATAGAAGCTTTAATATTTTCCTTCAACCATGTTGTCACGAAAGAACTTCTTGTGAAATTGGAGCATTCCATGCCAAAAAGATGCAGAGCCGAAATTAAAGCAAACGGCTGGCCCATAAAATATTGATGTTCAAGCATGTAACAACCAAATTTTCAAATTGCATATTAAATGTACCGTATTTGTAAGTTTTTGTGTTATTCTACTACGTATATTATGTTATTCTACATTGTGTTATTCTGTACATACTACACATTCTTGTGTTCAGGTATCTGTACTACAAAAATACTTGCGGCATTAAAAAAGTAATAACATATTTGAAATCAGCAAGAAAAAATACATTAGAATCAATATCAATAGTTAAGATATTACAATAATTTCATAACGAACAATTAAGTTAAACACAAAAATAAGGCAAAAAATGAGTGTGTTCAGGACTTTTTTTCACCACTGTATATATATACATACGTACATATATATATATAGATACTTATATACATAACACATGCATAAATATATACATAAAAAAGAGGTAAGCAACGATAAGTAATCCTACGTTAATAAACCGCAGTAGTTTCGTTAGAAGAGACTACCTGAAATTTTTAACCACACCATCGTTTAAAACACGATGGGCTGCAAACACAAAAGATGCAACATTAAATCCGTAGACTGTAGAGTCCCTCTATGAGGCCTGAGAGGGTGGGAGAGAGTACGATCCCCCCAGTTGTTGCCCCTGGGGTGGATCGGTCGAAATTTAGGTGGCACCTGGCTAAATCGGCCACCGACCCTTGGGGTGCCGTTAGAAACCATTAGTGCCATTAGAGCCGCACCATTCAGTCAGCCCACTTATATGGACCTGCTGGAATACTTCCGGCCAAGGAGCATTAGAAACAACAAGAACGACAAAAGATGCAAAAAAAGTCTGTGCATATATACCTTTGAAAATTGATGTGTCAGTTAGTGGTTTTAAGAGCCTTAGTATGTACACTTATTAACAGAGACGTCCCTTACAGAACGCCACCTAGCTTCACGAGACGCCTCACTAAGCGCATGAAACCACTGACTGAATACAAAAGAAATTACAAAGTGAAAGAACAGAAAGCCAAAGAGAAACAAAATGAAGTATGCTTGTGTTTTCAGAAGCTACATAATTAAGATGTTCATTAATTGATTGC
>OU015502.1:126773267-126805767 GCA_907164885.2 Dolomedes plantarius
GAGCCATCGTTCATCCGACTGCGAAACCGTTAGGCAGCCGAGATTAAGCCATCGATGCGGACAGATACCCGGAGCGTAACCGGAGGTTGACGAGCCGGTTACGGGAGCAAGAATTGGTGTCGACATACCCGTCAATCTACCCATCTCGTAAACAGCAATGTGCCGTAGGTCCGGGCATCATGCCAGCATTCTACCAGAATCGGACCGCCGGCAGTTTTTCAAAGTTTTGCGTAGGCCCTTTCGTTTATATGCTTATATTTATTCCATTGACGAATAACCTCTGATATCAACCCTTTCACTTTTATTATTATATTATCTTTTTGTCTTCATATTTCTATTATCTTTCCAGTTTTGGCCTTATGTATTTTTAAGTATTACCAAATACTGATCTTTGTTATTACCTAAAAATTTGCATATGAATCACAAGTTTACTTGTTAGAACAAAACCTCATTTGGTATTAAGATACATTTACCCAAATTTGAAAGTTAAGATAACATTATACCAACCATTAAAGCTACATCATCTTTCCATTCGATCTAAGGTTCCAGTTTGTTTTTTTTTAATTTAGAATGAGATTATAGTATGTAAACAGTACTACTTTATAATTAACCCAAAAAATTTGTACTTTCCCAGTATAAAATTTATTAACATAATTTGATAAATTATAAACATAAATTTGATACATTCATTTTCCAAACGTGAGTAATGTGTAGTGTGTATGATGAAACCCATCATTGTGAGCTTATGAAAACTGCTCATATTTATTTAAATTATTTTTTGGTGTAGAGTTAATAAATGCTCTACAGATAAGAAAATTATTTTTTGCATAGTTTTGTGAATTAAAGAGTAATTTATTAAATTCTTATAAGTCATTTTTAAAAAATATTTTCTTTTATATTATATTGGACATTCAATACCAACACTTGATAGTATTATTTTTGAGAAATAGTACTATGATAGTAATATTTCTCAAAAATAGTACTATGATAGTAATATCTTCTATTGTAATTTTGAGAAATAATTATAGACACACATGTTTTAAATACAGAAAAGAGCTGGTTAAAGTAAAATAGTTTATTTAGAAAGTACATAGCACATTTACACTATTTATTTTTATAAAACAGGATCCTTTCGCTGTAGCTCTGTTCCATCTGTACAGCATCTAGGGAAAAAAAAGAAAGAAATCAGTTCATAAATTTATGTGAAAGGAAAATGACTCCCATCCCCTGATATAATTTATGAATCAAAAGAATTTATTTAAATTAGTTTTTGATGTAGAGTTAGTAAATTCTCTGCAGATAAGAAAATTATTTTTTGCATAGTTTTGTACATTATAAGGTAATTTATTGTTGTAAAAATAGTTGATTGTTGAAAGTAGTTGAAAAAATTCATTGTTGATAAAGTAGAATTTAAATAAATCCAATTAGGAAATATAATTCTGAGACAGGGGTTTAAAAAAACTTGATATAAAAACAGCGCCCAACACACGAGTGCAGTGTTTTAAATCTGTTGTCATTTTATTGATAACTACTTCCAAAAAGTAATTCCTACCACATTTTTTTGTAAAACCAATTACATACTGTGAAAACTACATCATGTAATAAATAATTACTTGATTAAATAAATATACTAATAGAAAATAGTTATAAAATATTTGTTAAGAGTATTCCCCTTTCACTAAATTTCTCTCTGTACAGTAGAAAATCCAACCATGTCGATTAATTTGTTATTATAGATATAAATAAAATAGGGTAGATTGCCTTGATAAGAGTACAATAATAAGTTTTTAATATTGAGCATAATTTCAGCTCAACATTGAAAGCTGAATCAGAGACTTGTCTAGAATGACACCAAAATTTCCTCTGTCACTATTGACAATAATGGCTGTTGAAAGTAGAGAAACACAAGAATAAAGACTGAATGCTAAGTAAAACATTTGCATACAAAATCTTAAATTTCTAAATTTGATTACAACATGCCATAGAGAGCATTAATATAGATGCTGGGTCAGATTTAGAAATTTAAGATTTATATGCTAACATATTATTTAGTATTCAATCTTCATTCTTGTGTTTCTTTACTTTCAATGTGAGAGTGATTCACGATAGTGAAGAGAAAATTTTGTTGTCATTCTAAACAAGTCTCTCAGTCAGCTTTCAATTATTGTACTCTATCAAGGCATTCTAATCTACTTTATTTATATCTGTAATAACTAATCATTTAATTGACAGGATTGAATGTCTTACTGTACTCAGAAAGTTAGTGAAAAGGGTGATCTTTTTAACAACTAATCTATTACTATAATAATGAATAAAGTAAACATTTATTAGATGATGTAGTTTTCACAGGTAATTGGTTTTACAAAAAATGTGGTAGAAAGTACTTTGGGATACTAACTTCTGCATAGTATTTAATAGAGCAGATCTTTGTTACTTAATTGTCAAATTATGGTGGAGATCTGTGTATAAAATTTTTTATTTGCGAGGCAGCTGTTATTAGGGATAACCACAGTAAGAAATTATTCAAAATATACTATTTAGATTCAGTAATTACTAAACAATTGTTATGATATATTGTTTGATTAGTCTAGGTTAATTTGAAAAATGAGGGTGGGTAATATTGACTAGCTGTCAATGTTGAGTGAAATGGCATAGATTATATTATAAAGCGTGAAGAAACACTTAGACTTTTTGAACCAAGCTTCTAACCCAAATTTAAATTTTTTTAAAAATATTTTGCTAGTGAGAGTATTTTTACAGATCTTAACAATGGAATAGAAAACCCGTATAGTCAACAAATTCATGGAAAAACGATTCAGTTCTAAAAGCAAAAAGCCTGGTTTCTGTATACTGTTGTAACATGATTATTATAAAAGTATACAGAAACCAGGCCTTTTGCTTTTAGGGCTGTAGCATCTTTTATCCATGAATTAGTTGACCATACAGGTGGTTCTGTTAAATTCTTTAGATCCATAAAAATATTTTCAATTTAAAAGTTTTATTAAATTTTTTTTAAATTCTGGTTAGAAGTTCGGTTTGAAAAGTTAAAAGTATTTTATTGCACTTGTAAAATAATCTATGCCACTGCACTCAACATTGACAGCCAATCAATCTTTGTATGCTTGCATCCTTTTTCAACTTAACTTAGATAAACCAAATATAAGACCATAAAAAAACCTACACACTTGCAAACATAACCTTATTATAGTCAACAATTGTTTAATAATTACTGAACCTAAATAATATATTTTGGAATATTTTTTACTGCCCTTATCCTTACACTTTATAATAACAGCTGCACACAAAAATATATTTTATGTAACAGATCTCCACCAAAATTTGACAATGAAATAATAAAAAATTAAATACTAGGCAAGAAGTTAGTATTCCAAATGACATTCAACTACCTATAGCTCATCAACGAATGATCTATACATCTATAAGCATTATTATTATTATTACTTCTGTAAGGAATTATGAATGAACCCCTAACTACTTCTCATGAAATTCTGATAATTAAATTTAAAATTTTTTAACATTAACTATCAAGAGTAAAATAACCCTTGGCATTTTATATCTTTATAATATAAAAATATAAAAATTTTTTGGTAAGCAGTTATGATAAAAGACTTTCACAAGAGTCATGGTTACTGAAGTCCCTGAACTGCACTTTCGGACATACCTAATACTTTAATAACAGGCTTGCCAGTTAAAAATATAATGATAAGGGAAATCAATATCAATCCACAAATTACTGCAACCAAAGTTTATGAGAATGTTCGGATTAGCATATATAATATACAATGAGAAATTTGAAAATTTGAGTTGTTTATTAATTAAGAATTATGTAATAAAAATATTTTTTATGGTTTTTCATAGAAAAATTCAAATTTAAGTACAAAAAATAAATTAAAAAAATATATATTCACAACTTTGTGATTTTGCCCACAAGTTCACTGCTGAAAAAAAAAGGATATCTACAGAATAAAAAAAAATGGGTTCAGTGAGGTTAAAATCAACTTACAGATTATGAATCGAGCACACTGCCAAGTGAGTTGTGGAATCTTTTCATGGAAATCACAATGAGGTGAAGATGGATTCCAATTTCAGAATTCTGTAAAGAAACCAATATTTTCTTATAATGCCATAATAAAAATTAGAGTCATTTGTGATACCAAGAAGCATTGAAAAGCAGAGTTCATATAAATTGCTTATCAGTGAAATAAAAAAGGTCGATCCTTAAAATTTGAAATATTATGATTTTTTTAAATTGAGTAACAATAGACTGATGTTTGAGTAGTATTCAAAAGTTATACAATGAGAAAATAAATGTAATATAAATTAAAAAAAAAAAAAATGTAGCATCGAATTTTTGTTATGGATCATATTGTAAAAACTATGTTAGGGCTAAAGACATAATCGGTATTTTCAGTTTCACAGTTTGAAAAAAACGGGAAAAAAACCAACTTTCTTAAAAGTTTTCTAGCAATTTTCTGATTTAACCGAACTTCTATAACCGTTTTAATTTATTTCAAGTTAAGTTGGGGGGGGGGAGGTCTATGCTTTGGGCCAGTAAGTTCTTATTTATTTTGCACAACATGACAACTAAATACTCTCTAAAAGTCTTGAAAACAAATAGCTTATAAATCAGTTATTGAGGACATTCTCAATTTTTAATGACACACACAGAATGCAAAAGTTTACCTAAAGTTTTAATAAAAATCTAGCACACATGATGTTATCTAAATAAAAGGTTCTCATCCTTGTCAGGTTATACAAGATTTTAAAGTTGAAACTGACAAATTAAATTATATAAATGCATGATGACCAGCAATTTAATAACTTAGGAATGAAAAATATAATAACTTTCTGCATATATTATATACATATGATTATGCAATACTAAAAAATAAAAAACACTATAAACATTAATATTCAGATGTATGCTGATAAGTGCATGACTTTTTTTTCCAGTTGCTTCTTTTCTGCACTCATACAGACTGCATGATTGAGCATAAATCAGAATTATATAGTATGTTGTGTTAAAAATATGCATATCAGATATCTGATCTATAAGTATAAAATCAATAAACTTCTGTTAGAATTTTTAAAAAATTATAGCATGAAGTTTGAACATATGCAAAGAAGTTTAGAAGTAAAAATTTTGAAGAAAAATATTAACTTTCTTTTTATATAATTTTCTTGCTCTGGTTGACTGGAGGTTGGGAAAGGAACGAAGTCTGTATGCTTAAAGAGAATACTTTGATAGACATAATTATTCTAAACATTCAAATATTTACTATATATATACTACAAAATATCATTGATTCAGAACTATAATGAAAGGCTTTTTTTTGGTTAATAATAAAGTCGTTGTTCAGTCAAGAAGTCAATTATTGTATTTGGATGATCAGAAATTTTATGTCGTAGAACATCAAGCAATTCAATTACCACATTTAATACATTTTCACCATCACTCATTACTGTTTTCATTTAATCCAAATTCTTTTAAAATGCTTAACATATTATTTATCTTATTTGTTTGCAAGGAAGTGTTATAATTATTAAATTTTGAAATCTTACAATTCTTAACAAATGCCACAATATTAAGTTTAGAATAGCACGTTACCTTTGATGCTTTCCACAATCCTTTAAGCCAGGCTGATGTTTTGTGAATCTTTTCTAGGAACCTAAATACAAACAAAAAGATATTTACTTTACTACAAAGTAAAATTACATATTCCTTTAAATACAAAAGAATTTGCATAAGGAGGGAAATTACCAGTCAAGAGCCAAAGAGGCTCTTGGCCTCTTTCTATTGAAGGGTTTCCTATGGTTCATAGTCTGAAAGATCTGTTAGGAGAGTAAGCTCATTAGCTTCAATGCTGTCATAAAATTTAATATTAAGGGAGTGGATGAATTTAGTGAGGGGGGGGGGAGTTTAATTCTTTATAAATTTTATAATTTCTAAAATAATAGGGGGCATTTACAATTGTTCTAATAGTACTATTTTGAGCAGCACAGATTTTATTAATTTGATACTCAGGACAGTAAGACCAGGCCTGGCAAGCATAAGTTAAAATAGGTCTAAGGAATGCAGTGTAGATGAGCAACTTCATATTTAAGTTCAAATAACTATTTCGAGCAATTAAGGGGAAGAGTGTTGTTTTAGCAGCTCGAAATTTATTAATAACGTGTTTTATGTGGGGGCGCCAAGTGAGATTGTCAAGAGTAATACCAAGATATTTACAGGATTTGGAACAGGGCAGAGCAGTGTTGTTAATTATGATTTTATGGTCATTATATGAGATAGGTGATTTTCTGGAAAACATGACAGCAACACATTTGTCAGTATTGAGTTTCACTTTCCATTTGTGTGTCCATGTTTGAATGTGATGTAGGTGGATGTTAAGCTGGTTGACTGCAAAGTTAATTTTGTTGTAAGACATGTATATAGGCTATGTCATCTGCGTAAACAGCAGTGTGTGTTCTGAGTGTGTTGGGAAGTCGTTTACATAAATTTAGTACAGAGACTGGGCCTAATAAGCTTCCTTGGGGCAGGCCGCAGAGAATGTTGTGTTTCTGTGAGAGTGTGTTTGTAGTTTACTTGGAATGTTCTGTTGTAGGTAGCTGTAAAATTCAGAGTGAATAATGTTAGGTGTGAAATTGTAATTAATGAGCTTGTGAATGAGACCCTGTATCCAGACGGAATCGAATGCCTTGCTGATATCCAAAGACAGCAGCAGATAGATTTACTGTAAGTTTTGGCTTTGGCGAGATCACTAACAACTCTATATAATTGATGGGGGGGGGATGAGAGAGAACGCCTGAATCCAAATTGGTATGGGGAGAGGATGTTATTATTTTCAAGGTGGGTGTTAATTAAGTTTAGAATGAATTTTCCTGCTAGTTTACTAATAGTTGAGAGTAGCTAATGGGTCTGTAATTAGAGGGGTCAGAGGGAGCTTTACCAGGTTGATGGATGGGGGATATTATAGAGTTTTTCCCAGGGAGAGGGGAAGGTAGCTGGTGCGAATAATAGCATTAATAAGGGTGGTAAGATTAATTAAGAGCTTCGGTGGCAGATTTTAAGCATAATACTTGTGATTTTATCCGCACCAGGGGCTTATTATTTTTAAGTTTGCTGATATGGTTTATAACTTCAGAGGGGGGAATATGAGTAGTCAATAGGAGGGATGGGGGAGTCAAGTAGGTTTCAAGATTAGAAATTACTCTCTCTCAGTGGGCGGGTGGGATAAGTTATGGGGAGTGAACTGATTTACTAACTTTTGAGCAATTAATGCTGCTTTGTCTTCCTGGGTAGAGCTTGGGTACCTGTAGTGTTATGGTAAAGTGGTGGCATGTTAAACTTCCTAGTTTTAAGTTGTCGTTGGCATTCCAGATGGAGTTGTTTTGTTAGTTAAGTTAGAGACATAGAAATTCCAACTGGTGTTTGACTTGTGTCTGATTATGTTTTTAAGTTTCTTGTGCCTGGTTTCATTAGTGTTTTGTGATGAGGAGTCTGGATTGCTGCCATGTTTTCCTGGTGCTGTTTCTAAGATTTTAGATGGTTGAGTATTTTGTCTGTAGATTTTCTGTTAATATTGTTGTGAGTTGTTTGGGTAGCAGTGTTGTAGGCTGTAGTGATGGTGTCGGTTATGGTATTTAGTGTAATTGTCTATTTCATCTGGTGTGTTTGGGATGTTAAAGTTATATGGTGTGTTCTTAAGGTAAATAGTTAAAGTGATTCCAGTCAGTGATAGTTTTATGGGTGGTGTGGTTGAGATTTATGTTAAAATTTATGGTTAGTTGGACAGGAAGGTGATCAGAGTTAAGTGCATTGAGTGATTGAATGTTCATGGGGTAAGGGACTCCCTTAATGAGAGCAAAATCAATAATGGAACCATTACCTTGGTGGCTGTAATGTGTTGGTGTGTCAGGTGGCAAGTATGTCTATGTCATAGTTGTTTATTAAGTTATAGATGGTGTTCCATGAGTGTTGTTAGTGTTGCAGTTCCAAAAGTGTGTGTGGGGCGTTGAAATCTCCAAAAATTATTAAGTTATTGTCAAGTTGGGCAATTTTAATCAGGTCATTATGTACGTCAGAGTGGTTTTGTTGGGGGGGAATGTAGTGGACACTATTCATAGTTCACGTTTTTGTAGTTTGATTTTGTCATCCCTTTGTTTTAGGATGCAAATTGGTTTTATTTTTGTGTTTTCAACTGAATTTGGAATAGTGGTGTAATTTAGCGTTTTTTTCTGTTAATCCACTGAATTTGTTATTAGTTTGAATATAGTAGGGGTTGGCTAGAAGAGCTTGTACTATCTAGCAGTGTGCCTGGCGTTAGGGAAACAAAACCATTATTTTGTGTGTCTTTGCTGTGGTGTTGGTGATGTTTTGTTAGTTCGGTAAGTGCGATGTTTGCCCTCTTATAAATAATAGTCCGGCTTACTTCCCAGGATTGAGTACGCTGATTCCAAACTCGGTACGTTGACAGCAGTTCTTGTCGTATCTCGTCATTAGTGATGGGATTCAGCACTTTCTCGAGTAGGTACGTTTCCCCATGTTCGTCCAGCGGGGGTGAAGTGAAGCTACCCTAACTACGGTCACGCTTTAAAGTGAGCAACGCCGTGCAAAAGCGTGTTCTCTACGTCGTTCATTGGTCCACGTGCTGCCATTCAACCGAAGACTTTGCCTTCTTCCCAAATCTTTCAAAAATGGCGGCGAATTTAACCAAATATCAAATTCGATAGCTGAGCATTTTTTTCTTTTTCATAAGCTCTGGGAAGCTAAAAAAACACAGACGACGACCCCCCTTTTTTATATCAAACTACTGAGCTACTCTTACAATGACAAAATTTTTGTTAGTTGTCATTATAAGAAATCTTAGTCATATGAACAGTATTACAGTTTAAAGAATTCAAATCATAATGAAATACATCTCATTTCATCATATACATTTTACAGTAGCATATTCTTATACACATTGGAATGAAAGAAAAACAATTGTTAATTAACGGACCATAGTTAAAACAAACAATCACACCTATGTAGTTCTTGCATATTTTTCAAGTTTATTCTGTTGCTAGTTTATATTGTCGTTTTCAAGTTATATTGTTGTTTTGTTTTGTTTGGTTCCTGATCCTTTGTAGTACACAAAAAACATTCATGTTTTTCAGTTTTTCAAAAGTCCATAGTAATCACACATGGTTTCCATCACTTGTTTCACTGACACATTGAATTTTTTTTTCTTTTTGTTTCAAATTTTGGTATTAATGTAATTTTGTTTTTATCAATGCATGTCTCGCAGAAGTGCCCCCGAACGGACAACGATGACTCGCTAAGTAATTAACAATCCTTCTACTGCTTCAGTGTGACATGGAAAATTATTGAAGTCAATAACGTTGACTCTCGTGATAGGTTCCTTTATAAACGGCTTTAGTTTTTTCACAGAATGCCTCTTCATAGGAGATCCTGTTACTTAACATCATTCCATTCATCATATCAATATAATCCTTGGCATCAAAGTTATACGTTGAATTAAAAACTTTCCTTCATTTGCAGTCCTTGCTTTTAGAATCCTACGTAATCCAAGCTCTCTTACATGACTGCGATCATCTGATTAGCATACAAAGGAGGAATTTTCTGAAGCAGTTATTGTCACTGGATAATGTAAAAAGATGGCATAATAGCACTTTCAACCGGCAACAAACCAACACTTAAAACATTACTGTAATTGGATGTGATGGAACTGGCTTGAACACTGGATTGAATAATGGTGCGATTCCTTTATTGGAAAAGGAATTAAGAAGCCACTGCAGTGGTTGATTTGTCTATTTCAAGTAATGAACTGCCCCTACCATCCTAATTAAAGGTCAAATGAATTTGGAGGAGAAATAGGTAAACTACTAGAAAACTGCTATGAACTACCAGTAATTGAATTTGCACCTATTGAAAATGACATTCCATTACTAGAAATTAAGGAAGATTTACGTGTGGACCTAAAATATTGTTAGAAATGAGTAATGCAATCTCTGTTGGGAGGTGGTTCTTCTGATTTGTCCATGAGAAAACAGGAAAACTTTGTCATTCAAGATGGATTAGATTAGCAAACAGAATACTTCCCTTGTATGCGGGAAACAGAATATCCTGCAAAAAATCTCCGAATACTGACTGAGTACATTTTGAAAGTTTATGCAGCTGTTTAGTTTAACCTAAAGCTGAAAGCATCTTGTATCCATGGATCAAAGCACCTGTGGAAACTTGTAAGCTATTTACGTTACCTCCATCAGACTCTTAAAAATTTAATTCACCCAGTTATTCAAAGAAATGCATACTTTGCTGCTTCTGAAAATCTCCTCCTTTGTATGATATCAGATGATCGCAGTCACATAAGAGAGCTTGGATTAAGTCTGATTCTAAACGCAAAGGCTAAAAATGAAGGGGACATCAGAAAGTTTTTAAACCAACGTATAAATTTAGATACCAAGTATTATATTGACATGATTGAATGGAATGATGTTAAAGTAACAGGACTTCCTATGAAGAGCCATATTTCAGATGACAAACTAAAGCCGTTTATAAAGGAAGCAAAAGAATCTGATCACGAGAGTCAACGTATTGACTTCAATAATTTTCCATGTCACACACAAACAGAAAGAAAGGATTGTTAAATTCGATACCGAGTTGTCCGTTCGTGACACTTCTGCAAGAGATGCATTGATAAAAACAAAAATACAATCTCAAAAGAAAATGCTAAAATTTCAAACAAAAAAAACAATTCCATGTGTCAGTGAAATAAGGCAATGGAAACCATGTGTGATTACTATGGACTTTTGAAAAAACATAAAGTTTTTTTCAAAATAACGTTTGCTTTAAAGACATTAATCCTATTATATTTTTTCTAAATAAGTGTGATTTGTTTATTTAACTAATGCCCGTTAATTAAAAATTGTTTTTCTTTCATTCAATTGTGTATTATTAAGATATGCTACTGTAAAATTATCTGATGAAAATCGCGAAATTCTACAATCAGTTTGTTCGGTAATGGCATTAGAGAAACAGTTAGAAATACTTAGAATTGTAAGTTTCCTGTATAAAAATATCGTATTTGAATATTTTATTACAATATATATATGTATATATATTATTTTAATATACTATAAAAGAAATAAAAAAAATTCAAATTTTATCACTTTTTCATAAAAATATCCATTTTGAAGCACTTTGCGGTACTTGAAAAGATTTAGTAGAACAATAAATTTATTTTATATTCTGTTATTCTAATCCCAAGAGGCAATTTTGAAAATATAACATATTTAAATTTAAAAAAAAGTTTTTTCTTTCCACCCTAGCGAACATGCACGAAGATTATCTGAAACCGCCAACATGCTCTGGTTTGTTATCGGTAATTCACAGCATTTATCTTGAGTGGTTCGTAGCATGGGGGTAGCGCTCTGGGTTTGTAACCTAGAGGTGGCGGGATCGAATCCCGCGGCTGGCATTTTTTTCCTCTCTTTCCCTGCTTCAAGGCTGGCAAGCTGAAGTTCTTAGATTATTTCCGTCATGTTAATTAAAAAAATATATGATATTAACATGTAGATGTTAGTTCGACGAGCAAAAATAAATTTAAATGTCGTAAAAAAATATTATTACATAGGCTATTATTTATGGCAATATAAACCTATAAGAAAAAATATTTTGTTTACAAATGTAACATTTTAAACTCTCTTGCAAACTCTCTCGACTGCAGAAATTCCAGGAACATGCTATCTCTTTTCTATATCTTTTACTAACAATTCTGCTACCAAGGGTGTTAGGCAAGCTCCACAAAATAAGAACTATTTTCAGAAGTAGAGGGCATAAATATGGAACCTCTCCCCACATTGGAGATCTAGGTCTATATCCGTTTCAAAATCAAAATCATACCCGTCTGAAATATGTGCTTGAAAATTAGCACACTGCAAATATATTTGGTAGCTAAGGGACTTTCTTATACATTTAGTATAATTATAATTTGGTTACATGCACTAAATATAGCATTTTATTTTTGCAGTGCAGGTAAAAACAAAAAGAGAAGAGTTGATTAAGAAAAAATATCTTTAATATTTACTAGGAAATTCATTGTGGAATTGTACGTAAATGTGTGACATCCACCGCTAAAAATAAATGAGTAGTGAAATAAGATAGATACCACTAATTCCTCTCTTTTAAATAAAGAGTGGTGCAACAAGGCTCCATTTTTAAGTAGATATTTTTAAAATTTCTCCAGTAATAGATAAAAAATTAACAATGAAACTACTTTTTGATTACCTTAAACTTCTCACATAATATAATCTTTACATACCAAGAATGTTATGTAAATTTTCCTCGTAAAAGAGGTTACACAAAAATAAAAGCCATTTTTCTGAAAAGTATCTTTTGTTTAATCATCACCTTCCCTTTCAAATCCATAATTCTGATACAGATTTCTGCTACTTATGGCTACGAATCGGACGGCCGATTAAGGTACGATGGAGCCATGTCGGTATCGGCGCGGTTCATATCAAACCATCACAGGCCCTGAAACACGTAAACAGCAAAGCGTTCCTCTTCGAGGTTCGTAAACAACCCGCGAACGGCCCAGAAAATTTCTCCCGTACTTGTCGTTCTACCGGCGCTTCCAGCACTGGCCCGATAAGCTGCCGTCAGTCCTGTGTTTGTTGGGTATATATATATATATATATATATATATATATATATATATATATATATGTCACGGTGCTTACACCACTTTACTCTTTATCTAACTAGCATTCATAAATAATAGGCATGTACCAAAGAAAGATATTTAAATCACAACCAAGGACTTTATTAATTAACATTATCTGAAACTCAATTTAATCCGCTAATGCTTGCAACATACCAACGGCGTCGGAGACGAAAATCATGTATCTTTGTTGTTGCGCATGCGTATTACAAACGAATTTTCATATCCCCGGTTCGTTTCCGTCTCTGGTCTCTGCGGTTTCAAGTTAAACTTTTGTCTCTGCCGCCATGCTCGACAGCCAATCAGAAAAGAAAGAGAAGATTATGCGCATGTGCAAATAAATTGCCTCGTCTCCCCGTCTCCTAGCGATGTGAAAGGCTTTTATGACATCCACAGAGACAGGTGGCAAAATGTGTCTGTTTTTCGTTGCTGTCGCCGCTGGTGTGGTGTAAGCATAAGTTGCTATTTCCCTCATCACTCAACTCATGACACGCCCGTCCACAGCGAACGACAAACGATTCTAATATGCTTTGTTCTCTTCGTGCGGTATGCAAAAGCGTGGGCGTTCAGCGTCGCATGATCTGGTGATATCATATTCAAGCGCTTCCTGCCTGTACCTTTGTTGACGTAATCGCTTTATGCAAAACAGCCGAGCACGCGGTAGGCAATTAATTACAATTAATTACTGACGACCTAATGGTCTTGTGAATTCTCCGATGCATAAAAAGCAACGCTACTTACTGAATTGGAAAAACACCAGAATTTCTAATAGTAAATTACCGTTTAACGCTAATTTACCTAATTTTCATATATATATATATATATATATATATATATATATATATATATAACGTAAGTAACCCAAGTAAAACACATTCTTCACCTAGTTTCTGCAAAACCTACTCCCTTCCTCTGAATATCCCTCGTGCCCCCCAGGTTGAAGAACATTGATTTACGGTGAATTTAAGTAACGTGAACGACGGTACCTTCTATCTTTATTTCTAAGAGCATCCTAAACTATTTTATTCACATTTATAAAAATAAAAGGAAAACTCGTTTCCCAATCTACTTAACCTTAGAATAATTTTTGCTGTAATTTTGCTCACAGATTGAATTACTTCTTATTTTAACAAATTTTATCGTTAAAGCACTTTAGTTTTTAAATATTAATTTACATCAAACAAAGAATTTGACAGCCCATTCATAAAATGTATTTAATCTTTAGATAGATGGTTGTCGAAGATGGAAGTTAGTTGCAAAGGCAAATTTACTCCAAAAGGAAAGAATATTACGAAAATGCGGTTAACACTAATTTTTATATTAGTCCAAAATTGCAAGTTGGACTTTAAATGGAATAAATTTCATATAAAATACAATGTGAAGTTATTAACTACAACTGTCTACCAGGAAAACAGTTTTTAAACAAAATTTTATAATTTTGGTTTTAATATTCCCACTGAAAATCTCATTAAAAATTGAAAACATTGCTATGAATATTCATTTTATTCAAAATCTATTTGCCATTAAATTTCGTAACGTAATTTTTAATTTCAAGTTTATTTTCATCATCGACTTGTTAGTAAGACAAATACATTTAAGGCTAATTAAAAGGAACAATTTAGTATCATAACTGAAAGGTGCAAATATAAAATTTTTCAGTGACTAAATGTAGATAGAAGTTTTGTAAAAATTTCTTTTTGCTAAATCTACGAAATTTTTCTTAGTAAAATTTTTTAAAATATATGAAATTTTTTGAGTTTGGAGCTAATAAAACTAATTTTTGTGAGTAAAATTAAACGAAATGTTAATTTTTATGTTCTACTAATAATGTAATAAAGTAAAGTCAGAATTTGGAAGTGACTGACTATCAATAATTTAGCGAAAATTTATTTAACTGATAAAATGAAATTTGAATATACGAAATCAGTAAAAATTTTACGAATCAAAATGTACATATTGATATAACTAAGTTTTTGTAAAAAATTTAGAAAAATAGTTACAGTTTGGAAAATAATCTAATAAAGCAATAAAAGAAATGTGCCAATATAATTTGTCTTTGAAAGGGGCTGAGTGTTAAATGTTTCATTAACAAATTTTGGCAATAAAATAAAATTCTGATAAAATAATTTTATTAAACAGCTTGATAACTGAAAATATATTTAATAGTAACTCTAAATTTTGATAAATAAAATAAGATTAAAAAATTTTCTACTTTCAAAACCATTTTGATTTCATGCATTTATTATTGAATTGCCATAAAATGAAAATTATTGCGTATAAATTATAATTTATAAATGGTGATTTATAAATATATATATATATATATATATATATATATATATATATGCAATAATATCGCCACCAGATTTAATTCCAATTCAATTTTCTCTTTCACATTATATAACTAACTTCCGCGTAGATTATATATGCGCTTGGACGTTTCCTGGGCATATGGCACCACAGGGGCCACGTGGTAGACAGAAACTAATTTTCATAAATGCTGATATGAGCGTCTGTTCTATGGACTTTGAGAATGAATCGGAGATTGAGTGGATGCCAATATCCATTCTTTCTACTTGTAAATATGTACATAAATTCTTCTCGTATGTACTTGTAAATATGTACATAAATACATTTCGTAAAATATAATGAACTGTTCGATAACCTTAATGTGTTTAAAGTAATAAAAGTAGTACTGAGTTTAATTCATTAATTGATATGAATTTATGTGCCCAAGGCCCGACTACCAAATGCCCGTTCGGCTGTTTACCCGGATATCGTTAAGCGTTGTCTATAGATGCGGTATATCACTACACACACACACACACACACATATATATAATATATAATATATAATATATATATATATATATATATATATATATGTGTGTGTGTGTGTGTGTAATAATATTACTAACTGCCTATGATCGTCCATTCTGAGAATTTATCTCTGTCCTGGTAACCCCTCTTTCGTCTCTGCCTCGCTTTCCCACACACTAACTTCCTCCGCCAATTCTGGCAACCTTCTCTGAGCTAATTGTATTTTGGCGATCTTGCGAAGAGACGCGGGACTGACTCGAAGTGAGATGGACGTGTTGCTTTACTCGTAAAAATAAATTCGATTGTTCCTAAAACTGACTTTTTTATTTTCCAGCCACGATGATTACTTTACTTCATGAGATGACCCAATTCGGGTCATTTCAGAAAGTCGACAGGATTTATTCTGTGATAATATTACTAACTGCCTATGATCGCCCATTCTGAGAATTTATCTCTGTCCTGGTAACCCCTCTTTCTTCTCTGCCTCGCCTTCCCACACACTAACTTCCTCCGCCAATTCTGGCAACCATCTCTGAGCTAATTGTATATTGGCGCTCTTGCGAAGAGACGCGGGACTGACTCGAAGTGAGATGGACGTGTTGCTTCACTCGTAAAAATAAATTCGATTGTTCCTAAAACTGACTTTAATATTTTCCTGCCACGATGATTACTTTACTTCATGGGATGATCCAATGCGAGTCATTTCATATATATATATATATATATATATATATACAGAGAGAGAGCAGCCATTTGAGAACGGAAAATGTTATCATATGTGGTCAATTAGGAATAATGTGGGTCATTACCATGATTCCGAGATTTATGTTCCTAGAAATATGAGTACAATTTGTCTTTATTTTTCATTTTTGTCCAGTGGATGGATAGTAATTTAAAAAAATTAGAAATTCTGAAACTGACGTTAAATATTTTTATTATAAAGAAAGAAAAGAAAAGACAATGCACTGATCAAAAGAGAAAAAATGTAATTTTGAGGATAAAGATTTCCTTGATTTTTTAAAATTACGTGCCTCCAATGTTTTTTTTTTAAATTTAAGTGATATCCAAACAGTTTCATCTAACTATGAAGCAATATTTTAATCATTTTAATGACATTTTATGCAGCAAAAAATTTGCAATAACAAAGCTTAATGATCTTTTAACCCATGCAGTTACGGATTCATGGTATGATTAAAAAGTCAGACATCAGACTTCGAAATGGCAGTTTAAGTCTCAGGTATTAGAAACGACACACTAATGACAGAGAAAAGATATAAGACAGTAAATTGCTGTCTAGAATTAAAAAAAATAATGATACAAAAGACTAGATATTAAGAGGATGCGAGTCAGATTACTTTTCAGTTTGGTACACCTTTATCTGTGTGCAATGTGATATGCACATATTATCGTATCATGCATGCTTTTATTTTTGGCCATAATTAATGCCCTATTTCAGATTTGAAAATTCATAATTTCTGGAACGGGAAAGAACGCACGTAATGCTGTAAATGAGAAAGCAAATCATTTCCAGGCCAAATTTGAATTTAACTATCATTATTAGACTTTTTTTCGCATAATCTAATAAAATAAACTATTTTACCTTAGTAAGACTGCTCAAATATATTATATCGTAATTAGGGAACCTAATGGTACCATAAAAATGATAGATAAAAAAGTTATGGATCAATTTTGAAAGTAATATAAATTTTGGACAGGAATAAAATTTCAGATTGTAGACTTTTGCGAAGAAACAATATATTTTATCTTTTAAAAAATTTGCTGATACCATACATTTACTAGTGGTATATATATATATATATATATATATATATATATATATATATATATATATATATATATATATATATGTATATGTATGTATATATATATATATATATATGTATATATATATATATATATGTATATATATATATATATATATATATATATATAGATATATATTATATATATGTATATATATGTATATATAGTATATATATATATATATGTATATATATATATATATATATATATATATATATATATATATATATATATATATATATATATATATATATATATATATATATATATATATATATATATATATATATATTTATTTATGCCGTGGTACCTCGACTTACGAGATTTTCGAGATACGAGCATTCTCTCGGTAGATTTTTTGCTTCGAGTTACGAGCTAAAATTTGGGTTACGAGCAAGTTTCAGATACCCCACCGCTAGTTTGAACAGCGAATGCCACGTTACGTGCTCATCAAATGAGAACACAATAAACATATAATATTTACAACCTTTATGTACAATTATTATACAATTGTATAAAATTATTCTGAGACTACTATCCAGTCTTAAACCGAGAGATTGGATTCTGAGAAAACGTTCTTCGGATTCTCAGAAAGAAGTATCTGGACATTACAGCCACCGTGAACGATGCAACAATCGGCCAACTTCCGTGTCTCACTCGTTCAGTTTAAGAGATAGCTGGTAATAAAAGCGAAAGTCAGGAAAGCGGGGCTCAAAAATCAACGAATAAGATTTAATTATTGAGTTCAGCCTTTCTCCTCCTCTTCCTTCAGCATCTTCAAGTCTGATCTCCTAGGTAAATGTTGTACATTACACTTAATAAAACACATGTATTGCAGTACATTCTATTGTATTGCATTTTTATACAATGTTTGTCGTGTATAAGCACGTTTTTCTTATTTAAAAACATGTAACAAAAGAATTGCGGTATTTTGGGGGAGCCCGGAACGAATTAATGGCATTTCCAAACATTTCAATGGGGAAAATTGTTTCGAGATACGAGTATTTCGAGTTACGAGCTAAGTCATATATATATATATATATATATATATATATATATATATATATATATATATATATATATATATATATATATATGAAGTAATAAGATCAATCGGTGGCGATGAAACATCAGTTTTGGAAACTCATGATATTCCACACAGTTCGGTAGTCATGGCACGAGGTAGGAAGGCAAATAGAGAGGAAAATATAAATGGGCCGGATCAAGTAAGAGGCGCTTTCAATTAGACGAATCTTTATTTTCAGTAATTTCCGGGGAACATCCATTTGAGATGGACGGACACATTGCGCTGTGGACGGGGACGGGACCCCGCTCGCAATTTAGCAACTCGAAAACCTTACATCTGTTCTGGTTGAGAGCAAACACACAAAGACTACAGCAGCGCTAAAATTCTCGCCTGCGTACGGGTCTATTAAACTCCTAAATGGTTAGAAACGGACACGTGATTATGTCGCGTCATATCGGATGATGATCTCGCCAGGCTTCTACAAGTTGTCCGTTATATAACGCATATATAAGGCTATCCGCACGTGACGTTAGGGGAAAAACTACTAGAGTATTTTGGTTGGATTTGAGGGGTTATGCTTTATTGCAAAAGGGTCAAAGAATTTGGATTGGCGTTTTAATAATAAAAAGGTTTGAAATTTATTTCATATATATATATATATATATGTATGTATGTGTAATATCTCCATTACATTCTTACAAAGTAACCTGAAAAGGAAAACTAGCTCATATTTACATGGCTGGAGCTAGACTCAGCCTGTAAAGAATAAAATTTAGATGCAGTCTGGCCGAACCGTTTATTAGAGCGACAAAAGTAGATCTGTCCATTCAAGAAGACAGCTGGGGAGCGAATATCACCTTTAAACCTTACGCGAATAAAACATGAGAGGGCGAGAAAAGCATGTAGCTGATATTTTGAAGGGTCAGCAGAATATTGGGGCTGGCGATGCGAACCCACGCCTTTCACCAGATGTATATACGTGTAGAAATGCAACGCTTGCGATTAATGGGAAGTTTTGTTGCTCTGGGTTTTAAAGCGATAAAGTATTGTTACTGGGAAAGGGAATTTAAATGCTAGAATGGAGGGCCTATTATTTATATTATTACACACACACACACATATATATATATATATATATATATATGTATATATATATATATATATATATATATATATATATATATATATATATATATATATATATATATATATATATATATATATAAATAATTTTTTTCCACGCATTTGTACATTTTAAATTCTTGATGCTTTTCATTCATTAAGGATTTTAAATTTACTTTAATATTATATTAGTGTAAGAGTGAAAAAAAATGTTTAATTTACTCTGTTATTAAATAACTAATAAAGGAAATTATTTTTAAATTTGTTTGTTTAACTATTTCAGACACATTACATTTTGAGCACTACTATCTAAATGTGTTCTGTTGTTGCTTAGTTCTCAGATATCAATGCAAAAGCTATCAAACGTCTATAGACATACTCCTGACTCAGATCGCATGTGTTTAGGAAGCTTTAAAAATGATGGTAGGGGTAAAGATACGTTGAATGTTCGTAAGGTATACTTGCAGTATATTCTTATCAATTTTCGTTAAATTATGTATATATATTTTTTCCAATACGGGGCACTTGTTAATGAAGACATTCGCCTACCCTACGTTTTGACCGAACACTCCATGGAGCGACAATTAGAGGGCTCATATCTTCCCTAATCTCTCTGACCACACAGAAGAACTTTTCGGTTTACGATTTAAACTACACCTATCCGGCCAAGACACGAAGTTATTCAATACACGCGTGGGAAATTGAACATCCTCTGTCCGAAGCCCTATATATATATACAGTCGAACCTCCATATATCGAACTTCCATATATCGAAATTTTCTATATATCGAACTCTTAGCAAATCTCCATGTTCATTACATAGAAAAATTGCTTCTATATATCGAAATTTTTTTCAAGACAAATTGGGAGATTTTATTCCACTTTAGAATAAAATCTCCCAATTTTTGGCATTTGAAACAATACGTCGTGGACTTCAATTCGCGGATAATGTCTCTCATGAAGTTTTTAGTGGACTGAATAAATGCGAACATTTCTTTGAACTTTCCGCAAAACTAACTGTTCGGCAAGATATCCGTAGTTTTTTTTTAAAGAATGTAACTATGATCATTGTAACCACTGTCTGCATTATTGTTTTTTTTTATATGTAGTAATCAATAAATCTTTCATATTAATTCATTTTTTAGTTATTAACTTTCATTTAATGGTATTCGTATATAAATTAGAAATGGAGTTTCGTATAAAAAAATTAGCTTTAATTTCTTCTTTTTAGGAGAATTATGATAAGACTAAGCTCAATTCTATATATCGAAATTTCTATATATCGAATTTTTTTCGCGCATTTTGCTACTTCGATATATGGAGGTTCGACTGTATATATATATATATATATATATATATATATATATATATATATATATATATATATATATGTAAGCCTAAAATATGGGGGGGGCGATCGTGCGAGCTTAAAACGGGAGTTTGTTTAGAAAGTATAGGGATTATCAATTAAAGTCTGGGATAAACATTCAAATAATCGGAGTAAATGCATTGCAGTGAAAATAGTGTCTAAGGTTCGACTTTATTCAATTCCGAAGATCCACATAGGAGAATTTTAAAGTAGACGTATAGCCTTGAGCTTAGCGCTAAGCAAGAAAGTGTTTAGTCAGCATAGAACATTCGATATGACATCACGCATAGGCAATGAGCGTCATAGCGCGTCAGTTGAGACATGCGTAGTCAATTAAAATCTTAAGAACAAAGGGGGTTAATTTTAGAGCCATGGGAAGGTAGCAACGGGAAATGACATATGCCGTGGGGCGTAGGGATTTTAATTAGGATGGGGAGTAATATTAATGATTTGGAGCTGGGAAAGTCTAAGGATTAATGTATAAGTTCAATATGTTTAAATAGGAGTCGTCTTTTAATCGTGTCAAGCTTGATTTACTGCATTTGATGGAGCGTAATAAATTATGAGTGTCCACGCCACCGCTCCACGGACTGTATTATGATTCAAAAGATGTTCGGATGAATGTGTAATAAGATGGGGCGTGAAGACAAATCCGACACATATATATATATATATATATATATATATAATCTGTTTTCACTTCATGACTTAATATAAGCTTTTTATCAAATTCACATAATAGAAATCGAAATATCAGTCTTTGGGGTAATATTATAATTTCCTTCACTATATTAAATTACAGATAATACCTTTCTTAATTTTAATGTGATTTAATTTTTGCTTGTAATAAATAAACGTTGTAAAAGATATATCTGATTCCCAGTCTGTCAAAAATAACACATTTTCTTCTAATTACGTGAGTTGAATGAAGGTTCTAAATGACAGGAAAGTGATGTAGGAATGTTAATTACTTTCTTCTATGGAAAGAAGTTAATGAAATTAGAATATTCGTGACACATTCCTGATTGTCTTTTTAATCTGGATAATGCACCTTGTTCACTTCGAAGTTCCATGTCTCTCGCATCTGATTCGCTCATGATATTCCTTCAAAAATTTTATTTCTCGCATATAAATGCTGTTGTGTTTTCTGTTTCATATTTTAAATAGTGTAATATGAAGTCGAATCTAGAGATCACTGTTATACAGACTGAATTATCCTAGATACGTCTAGAAATGTTATTTATTATGACTTTCTTCATATATATGTCTTATTACGTTTTGAAGCCAACGACACAGGATATGGGCCTATAACAATTTGGTTAATTATTTTATGTTGTGTATTTTTATTCTGAAGGAATATTTGTCATGCTTCCTAAGAGTTCGTTGTCTGTCATTTTTATGAATAAATGCTAATGAAACGAGCACTTTCCGCGACTGGGTTCGAACCTGAGTCTTCAAACCTCGAGGTTGGTATTTTACATTCTGAACTACCCGGTTAAGTAATAAAATGCTATCCTAAATGATACCTTTTAGATTTTCTTGATTTTTTTTTACCAGGCAGTTAGTATGGTTTGTGACAATTAATTTAGCTATATTTAACTGATTTTTTTCCACAACGAATGATCGTCATATACTTACTATTCTTTCTAATGGTTTGGTGTGAACATAGCGACCGCTTTCCAGAACACTTCCAGTACACTTCAAACCGGTTCCCACACTTCAAGTTTGGTATTTTACAAAGTGGGAGGCCCAAATTATAGTGAGACTTTGTTTAACCGGCAGTGGTTCAAAGATTTGCGTTTGTGACAGTAGATGACGTTGTATGTTGTGAAACAATGATATCGTCGGAAAGTGTCAGTGTACTGTTTGAACGTGTTTTTGAGAGATCACTATGTACGGTCGTGACATCGATTCGTCCAACCAAGAGTTGAGTTATTTAATTTTGGACCAAAAGTGAGTTTAACCCAAAGTGAGTTATTTAATTTTGGATGGCAGAAGGTGATAGTGAAGCAGAATTTTATTGTCGTATGACGGATGTGTATAGATATGAGTGTCTGTTACAGTGTACAGTGATCAGGTTATTTAGGGATTTTCGCAAAGGACGTGGAGCGCGGGATATGGCAAGACCTGCTCAAGCACACTTGGCCATCACCATGGAATCGATTGCTTCCATAGACAATATTTGCTGTGGCGTTTCCACTGGGAGGTCTTCGACTATCCCTCCTATATTCCCAACCTGACGCCTTATGATTACGACATTTTCGGCCCACTGAAAAAATCTCCTAAGGGCTACTGGTTTGCTAACAATGCAGAAGTCCGGGACGTCGTCCAACACTGGATCCGCATTCAACCACAGACATTCCACGCTCAGGGTATCAAAAATCTAGTTAGCGCTGGGATACTTGCTTGAACCGACAAAGCGACTATATTTAGCGGATATGTAGCTTATGTATCCTGTTACTTCGTGTATGTTCCCGTATTCCAACCAATTAATCATTACAGAAAAAAGTATCACTTTCATTTGGACCGCCCTTATAGCATTTATAAGGGAGCAAAAATTTCTTCCGGTGTCCGGTCTCGTCATTTGACTCGGTTAAAAATTACGGGATCGGTCATTTATCCGAGTCGAACTTCGACCCTTGTGGTGCTAATTCAAAACAGGAGCCACCCCTTTCAGCCGAATAGCCTATTAGCACCTGGTGAATGGGAAGAAAAAACTATCCCACGTTTGAAGAATTGGACAAGGCCTGAATCTAAACTAGCTCTTTATTATAAGTGTGTTTACATGTTGTGTGATTACAATTAGGTGGAAAATACAAATCGCATTCTATAAATATTTTTTACGAATGCAAACAATTATCTGGACCAAAATGTTATCTATACTGCTTCACTAGTGACTCGAATCATTTGGCAAAGCTTCGTCTGTTTGCTTCTGCTACAGATCAGATTGTTCGAACATCTGTTCACTGGCGAATGGAACCTCCAACCAGGAGGCATTAGCAACAACAACAATATCCACATTTATAATACCTACTACATAGGCATAGGAAGAACAAGGGATAGTATATTATAAATTAAGATATTTATTAAATAAAAAAGTAGAAAATATTTTGAATAATGTTCTATATTACGTAAGTATTATTAAGAAAATAATGTGCCTTATAGGGAGATAAAGGAGTGACGTTAAAACTTACAAAAGTTCCATGACCTCGCCAAGTGCTCGTAGTTTTACAGCAAAGAAATATCGACGAACAGCCCTGATTCTCGGTTCTCGTGAACATTACATTATGTTCACGATATTCTAAATTAAGATATTTATTAAATAAAGAAGTAGAAAATATTTTGAATAATGTTCTATATTACGTAAGGATATTAAGAAAATAATGTGCCTTTTAAGGAGATAAAGGAGTGACGTTAAAACTTACAAAATTTCCATGACCTCGCCAAGTGCTCGTAGTTTTACAGCAAAGAAATGTCGACGAACAGCCCTGATTCTCGGTTCTCGTGAACATTACATTATGTTCACGATATTCTAAATTAAGATATTTATTAGATAAAGAAGTAGAAAATATTTTGAATAATGTTCTATATTACATAAGGATATTAAGAAAATAATGTGCCTTTTAAGGAGATAAAGGAGTGACGTTAAAACTTACAAAATTTCCATGACCTCTCTAAGTTCTCGTAATTTTACGGCAAAGAAATGTCGACGAACAGCCCTGATTCTCGGTTCTCGTGAACATTACATTATGTTCAGGAGTTTATATAAATAAGTACATAACTAAGTTCTGAATGTAAATATCACAATTAAAACTGTCTAGAACACACTGGGTTGAATTCGAATAAAACGAACATTTAATTCCTAAAAGTAACAAACAGCCCAGTAAATTTTAAGCAACGTTCTATAAGCACGTGATAATTTTTAATTTCCAAAAAGATCTCTAACATTGAAATCTAGAGATCCTGTTCTCCTTAGAAGACCATTTAATTCCAGAATTAATTACTGTCTGCTCAAAAATCCTTTAACCTTTGTAAATTATTAATGCTGAGAAGGAAAAATTTCGCACATTCGAGACTCTTTAAAATTACTGTTTACATTTAATAGAGCCATTAAAACCGGGGGATAATGACAGACGAGTGAGATGTAAAGGTTAGGTACTTTGTAAATTAATAGAGCTTTTAATGAGTGGAGAATTACATCGGTGAATATTAATGCTGCTAAACCAATGTTTTGTTAAACCTTGATGCAACTGGCTTCAGTTAAGTTTCGGTTATTGGATCCCTAGATCGTGTGAAGCTTATGTTAAACATTATTGTAATTATTTACTTATCGAGATTTATAAATGTTTGTGCGTGTAGCTTTTATTCTGGCATAGTTTGATGATTTATTTTTGCTTTATTACTGGCGGCGCGATGGCAACTTATAAAATCCCATGTTTGCTGGTTCAAAAATAAATAACTATGGACTGTAGAAAAAACAAGGCTTTTATTTTCTTTATAGGAGGTATGATAGCTCTATATACAAACATTTTGTACAATTTAACGAATTTGTGGAGGAAGTCGATACCCGTCCTTTTCCAATTACAGCTTATAGCGAACTGAATTACACTAACAGAGGGCACTGTACATGACGTCACTTTGACGTATAGTCGGACGATGGCCGAACAATGGCCGAGTGGATAGGGCGCTGGCTTTCGGTACCAGAGTCTGTGTGTTCGAGTCCCACTCTTGGCACGGATGTTTGTAGCCGTTCGGAATCGGCTTTAAGCAGTAGGTCCCAGTCTAATTAGTGCTCGTGTAGCAAAAAGATTGACCGTAGCGCTCCAAACCTAACCAAACCAAATCATTGACGTACAGTCAGGCTCTAGCGTATACTATTTTCCAAACTATGATGTTCCTGCCGGAAAATTGAATCCCAGATTTCTTCATAAAAAATGGGAATAGTTAAAGCTTGATTCCCGATTATCAGTGCGTTTTTAGAGCTTTCCCTTGGTCTATAAAAATGTTAGCAAAACTTGTCTAAGATACTTATTCTTTATCCAGTTGGACTGAGGAAATGTATGGGTTTTTGAAATAGAACTCGTGTGTTCGGAGCTTTAAAAATTAATGTTCATTTGAGTTAATTGCATTCAAAGTATGCCTATAACGATGATTCATAGGACCTGCTCACATAGAATCTGTCAGCGCAAAAAATTTTAGCCAATCGTTTACCAATCATTGACCAATCTATCATTACCAATCTATCAGCGCCAACGGAATCTTTAACGCTGACGCTGATGGATTCTATGTGAGCAGGCCTTTAGTCATCAAAAGGTCGTTAAAATTAACAAAACCATAAATGATAGGAAAATCCTATGGTTTCTGGCTCTGATAACAAACTGAAGGAGAAATTACAGTTTAACTCCAGTTTTCAAGTGCGTTTTTAATGGACTATTGTCCTGGTCTTAGAGAAATATTAGTTTGACAAAATTTTACCAGTATGCTACTTCTTTATTCCCTTGGACTTACAAATTGTGTTTGCTCTCACAAAAGGACAAGGGTGTTTTAAGCTTTACGGGTCCAAGCCCATTGAAGTTTCCCTATTCAATTTAAAATATGCTTTTTAAAGTTTATGTGTGGTGTATTTAAAGTAACGCTTATTAACATAATATATTGATACTCATTATGATCTCGTTATGAATTCTTGTCTCGTTAAGAGACTGAAGGGGAAACTACTGTTTGATTACCCTTGCATTTTTAGAGAGATATTTGCCTGGTTTTGAAAACTGCAAGTTCTTGAAACTTTTACTAATATCCACATATATGTATCCTCAATACTTAACTTTAACAACTGACTAATATATAAAGGTGGCCCAAATGAAAAAGAGACTTTTGTTTTAGGGTCAGCAGTTAAATACCCAGAGTTTTGCATTATCGCCAGTAGATGACGTTGTATGTTACGAAACAAAGCTGCTATCGTCGGAAAGTGTCAGTGTGCTGTATGAACGTGTTTGAGGAAGGTCACTACGTACGGTCGCGACGTGGATTCATCCGGACAGGTCCAGCGACTGTTATTCAATTTTCGACGGCAGGAGGTGTTAGCCGAAATTTATCGTATCTGAATATGTATAAGCATGAGTGTCTATCACAGGGCATAGTATTCCGATGGTTTAGAGAATTTAGTAATGGTCGTGTGGGCAAGGAACTCGGCGATACCTGCTGAAGCACGCATGGCCATCATCATGGAATCGACAACCGTGGACAAGATTTACTGCGAGGCTTCAGTTGATAGGTTCTCGACCATACCCCCTTCCCTTATAGCCCCCTGCGACTACCACACCTTTGCCAACTGAAAAAGGTTTTCAAAGTCCACCAGTTTGCTAACCATGCCGAGATCCGGGGCTTTCTTTCAAGACGAGTTCCGCCGAGAAACATGGACGTTCTTCACTCAGGGTGTCCACAATCTAGTAAGCGTTGGGACGCACTCTTGAACCGACAAGGCGGCTATGGGCAGTGGATATGTAGCTCATATATAACTATTACTTCCTGTAGGTTCTTAAATTCCAAACAGTTAATCATTAGCAACAGATCACCTGCAACAGAAGTCTCACTAGGTGGCAGACTTCTGTTGCAGGTGGCGCGGCTGTACTGCAGGTGTGAAATACGTCATACTTTTTCACAGGTGTTCGCATTATTTTGTACTCCATCTGTATATATATGTGTATATATATATATATATATATATATATATATATATATATATATATATATATATGTATATATATGTGTATATATATATATATATATATATATATATATATATATATATATATATATATATTTATATAATTATGTATATATATTTATATATATATATATGTGTGTATGTATATATATATATATATATATATATATATACACATACATGTATATATACATATATATATATATATATATATATATATATATATATATATATATATATATATAAAACTTTAAAACACACATTTAAAAACACAAAGTCTCACTTTCATTTGGGCCACCCTTATATGTCTTCACAATAGAAAACGAGTGTATATAAAGTCAGTACAAACAAATGTTGTTCTCTTATATTCATATCCTGTTATGTTCAATATTTAGCCGCATCAACGGTACTCTATCACACATTTTTCTTGATTTTTTTTGCATTTAAAACAACTCTGGTGATAAACCTGAATTTCCTGTTTTCAGGACGTATGTGCTGACCATTACGTTGTGAAGAAATGTCCTTCTAACGATCCTCCCCTTCTTTACTTCAGAATGCTAGACCTCGATCAAAATAATTTTTCTGTTGTTAAGTTTTATCAACCACCACTATGTTATATGAGACATAGATTGTTATCATAGTAGTCACATAATGGTGTTGTTGTTGTTGTTGTTGCATATGCCACTTGACCGATAACAACAACAGATCACGTCCCGAAGGCTATGGACAAGAAGGTGCGGCTCCTGTTTTTGAATTAGCACCACAAGGGTCGGAGTCCGACTTGGCTAAATGACCGGTCCCGTAATTTTGAACCTAGTCAAGTTACGAGACCGGAACACTTGACCCTGCACCTCCAGAGGTAAATTTGAGAATTTGGAGGACATTGCAGCCACGCCCTATTTTACGTGCCCCGGTCACCATTAGTGAACACGGTAGTGAATTTGCAGCGACGAGCATCGGACTAGGGACGTTCAGATCACTGGACCGCTGCTCATGCCAACTGAGTCACCGCGACCATGCATAATGCTAGTGGTACATAGTCGTTGCCACTCAGTGGTCATATCTGTCGTTTACTATTTCCCTTTAAAATACGTGCGCAGCATCTGGAATCCTACAAGTAACTTCTGCTTTTCAAACAAGTATTTTGAAGTTTATATCTAACGGGCCATCTTCTTTGATCAGCATTATAACGACCGACTACTAGGCCTAACTCTGCTCTGAACCACAGACCTCCTAAGTAACAGATGATGCTGTATCCAAATTAGTTACGACGGGATAAATTTGTGATATATATATATATATATATATATATATATGTTATTATGAAGAAAGCTTTGTAAAGAATTGAAGAGTTAGAAGCGCAAGAAAAGAGTACAGCAAACTAAGTACAATGAAGAAAGAAATTTTGAACTTAATTTGCGAATTCTGACTGAAAGAAATCCTTTAAAAAAATTCATGAAAGAATTATTGATTGGAAAAACTGGAATTGTCGTATCAGACTCTGAGGCAATAAACTTATCTCCTAAGCAGGATTTAATTTAAAAAGCAAACATAAAAATCGGGTACATATTCGAATGTATACACATGTAAGGTAAATGCTGTCACAATTTCTTTATCACAGAGAAATCCAAAATAACATTTTATTTCCAATTACATGCTATTAAATTATAGTTTAAGTGACAGGAGAATGAGTTGGAATGTTAATTACTTTCTGTTAAGAAAAATTGTTAATGAAATGAGAATAGGTGGGTGGGAAAATGGCATTTTCCCCCACTTAAAATTACCCCTTGTGTATTTGCAAGTTTCATATTTTATGTCTCTCATTAAGTTTACTATTTTCAGCTCAAATAGTTTTTATCACTCATTTCCCAAGATTTTTTAATTTGTTGTCACTTCTGAACACAGAACGTGACACATGTTTCATGCTGTTTTATTCTGTGGTGATATATGTTGATTCAAGATTCTGACATAGAAATTTCTTTAAAAAATCAGAACTAGTAAAAATTAAAACAAAGAAAAATACTTTATAGTGAGCTAATTTATTCAGTCTCACATTTTGTTCAGTCTCATATTTTGTTATCAGCCCCAAATGTCAATTCATACACAATCCTGATGTTATTATTAAAAAAGTAATTATAATACATCTATCTATCTATCTATCTCTCTCTCTCTATATATATATATATATATATATATATATATATATAAAATATATATATATACAGTCGAACCTCCATATATCGAACTTCCCTATATCGAAATTTTCTATATATCGAACTCTTGGCAAATCTCCATGTTCATTACATAGAAAAACTGTTTTCTATATATCGAAAAATCTCTATATATCGAAATTTTTTTCGACATATTGGGAGATTTTATTCTAAAGTGGAATAAAATCTCCCAATTTTCGGCGTTTGAAACAATACTTCGTGGATTCAATTCATAGAAAACGTCCCTGATGAAGTTTTTAATGGACTGAATAAATGCTAGCATTTCTTTGATGAACTTCCCGAAAAACTGGCTGTTCAGCAAGATATACGTAGTTTTTTTTAAAAGAATGTAACTGTGATCACTGTAACAACTAACTCGATTATTGTTTTTTTTTTTTAGGTATATAGTACTTAATAAATCTTTCACATTAATTCAATTTTTAGTGATTAACTTTCATGTAATGTGATTCGCATATAAATTGGAAATGGAGTTTCGTATATGAAAATTAGCTTTAATTTTAATGTTTTAGGAGAATTATGATAAAACTAACATCAATTCTATATATCGAATTTTTTTCCGGTATTTTGCTAGTTCGATATATGGAGGTTCGACTGTATATATATATTATATATATACATATATATATGTATATATATATATATAATATATAAATATATATATATAAATATATATATATATTATATATATATATATATATATATATATATATATATATATATATATATATATATATATATATATATATATATATATATATATATATATATATATATATGTAAAACTAAACTCACGGCTCAACAGTCCGATGTGGACCAGGGCCGGATATACCCATCTCCGCTTTCTTGACCTTGGGGCTTGGGGTGCCATACAGCATATATCTCAGTCAGATGGTCAACCTGATGTGGGACCCCCAGAATTTAGTTCCCAAGCATGCTTGGTCCTCATTTTATCGACCCACTCAAGGGATGAAAGTCTGAGTCAACCTTGCCCAATTGCAGGGTCGAACCCTGGACCTGTGGGATGGCAGTTTGACGCTTATATATATATATATATATATCTGCTAGGTTTGAAATTATTACAGAACTTGAAACACATTGAAAATTGTAGTCATAGAGGCACAAGGGGTCAAACTTCAATAAAAAATACATAGTTTCGTATATAAAAACACATTTATTAAGTCAGTTTGGGAGTGTGATGAGGACTTCCTTGAATAAGGGATCTTCTTTTTTTAAAGAAAGTTAATGCAAACACGCAATTATACATTACTTCCTAATCAAAATTCCCAAAGTGGACCCTTTCTGTAATCATAATTATCATTAGATCAGCAAATTCAGAGGTTACGCGTTGCCTTATATGGTAGTGCTATGTAGTATAAAACTGCTATGCTGTCTATTTTCTCACATGCCAATTTTAGACCAGTGCTCGCCTGAGGGTAAATATAAAAATTGCTAAAAGTTTAAAAGGGGTTGGAAAACTATATCGGGCAAATTAAGTTAGGGAATGATAAATAATTTTTTGACATAACATATTCGTATATGTTATTTAAGTAATTTTAGAAAAGTGAGTTGGATGCAAGAAATTCGCCAAATAGGATAGGCCATACAATTTTAATCACATACCATATATGAAAACACTTAAAAAGTGCGATAAGATTAAACACCTTCATAAAAACAATTTAAAACAGTTTATTACTATTTGAACCACTGGCTTAGAAAATAGATAAACTTTTATTCAATTAACCTTTCATCACTTAAAGTTAGTTGCCTTTTTATCGAAACGACAATGAAGTTTAAATAGTGATGGCTGACATTAAGTCGATATTCTAATCCCTTTCCCAACATTTGATACTTTTAAAGCCAATATTCCAAGCAAAAACATTTTATTACGCATCCAAGTTATAAACAAGCTCGGTTGAAAGATAAATTCCACTCTAAGTCATTCTAAAATATCACTTAATTCCCCTTACATGCTCTAAAACCTTGGAAATAATGATAAGGGAATAAGGTGGTAATGTTAATTACTTTCGATATTTAAGCGATATTAATGAGATTAGAATAGGGGGTAGCAACGTGTTCGATTTTCGTTTTAATCTCGATAATGCATCTTGCTCTGTCTGCATATTCGTGTCTTGCGTCACTCTTTCAATTAAATTATTTCCAGCACAAATTAATTTTATTACTTAGGTCTCAAATATTTTTTTCCTTTTCTCGGGAATTTCGAAATTGTAATGCAGAATGCATATTTCATTTGAATTACTGCAGTGACGTAAATAAATTGGAGATTTTTAGTTCTGCAGTTGTTGAAAGATCATTTCATCGTAATTGGGAGGCATGCGCATTTATAAAATTTAAACATTTAAGACATATAAAGTGACATCAAGCTGTCGTATCATTTCTGAGTACTACAGTATTTGCAATTTACATGTAGTTTTCATTTTGATAAAATTGTTCGATGTACGTATGATATACTATTATTAATTGGAAATTTTTAGGTCTGCAGTTGTTAAAAGACCATTTTATTGTAATTGGGAGTGATGCGCATTTATAAAACTTAAAAAACTGTCATATAAAGTGACATCAAGCTGTCGTATCATTTCTGAGATCTGCAGTATTTGTAATTCATACGTGGTTTAC
>OU015502.1:126810767-126888267 GCA_907164885.2 Dolomedes plantarius
TTGTAAAAGCAAACCCTTTCATAATTTTTATTTATTTAGTTTTTCATGCGATGGGAGTAGTAGGCTGCCATCCAACCCGTCATTTTGACGTCATAATATAATAATGACGTCATAATGGAAAAAGTATATGAAAGTTAAAAATATCCCGAATTATCTAACAATATGGCATTTAATCCACACCTTGTAAAAGCAAACCCTTTCATTATATTTATTTATTTAGTTTTCATGCGATTGGAGTAGTAGACTGCCATCCAGTTATTTCAGCTCACTACGCGATATGAATACTTGAGCTACTTGATTCATTCAAATTCAAGTTTGTTTACTTTCAGAATTCATCGCAAAAGTAAACAGATTTTTAAAAACTGTTAAATATACAGCTAAAAACATCCAATTTTTTTTTTAGTTCTGAATGTTTTATAGAAAAATAGGCTGAACAAACGTGATTTGATGGAGAAGATATTAGTTTTTAATTCTGATCCACATCTGAAATTGAAATTAAGCCTAAGCGGCATTTTGTTTACTGAGGGCTTCAATTGAAAGATGAGTACAGCCCGGAAGTGTTATACAGAGACAAGGGCTATTATATATAAAATATATATAAAAACTATTTTTCAGCTCTTTTTTATATGTGGGTATTGAAATTCACTCTCAATAATATATTCTATGCTTTTATAGTTGTACTTATAGTCTTTATACACTTCATTCAGAACTATATTTTTTAGAATCTATGCAGATAATAAATGGTTCGTATAAATGGATATATATTCTTTATATTATATATATTTTGAGATTTCTTTCTTCTTTGAAATATTTTTTAACATAAATATACTTTACATTGAGATTAAAATATTACCTTAGGTAAACTATTTATTAATATTAAATTTTAACAGTTTACCCACCTCTACTCGGTAACTGAGTCTTTTTTTCATCAATTTATCTGACACGGAAAATTTTCGATACTTTATATCTTTAGATATCTGAAGTCCCAATTAGTAAGAAGATACGGGGAATTTTATCACTTTATACACACGATTTTTTCAGCTCTGATTTATATGTGGGTATTGAAATACACTCTCAATAATATATTCTACTTTTATAGCTATACTTATAGTCATTATGCTCTTCATTAAGAACTATATTTTTTAGAATCTATATAAATAATAAATGGTTATATATTCTTTATATATATATATATATATATATATATATATATATATATATATATATATATATATATATATAATATATATATATATATATATATATATATATATATATATATATATATATATATATGAGATTTGTTTTTACTTTGAAATATTTTTTAAAATATAAATATACTTCATATTGAGATTAAATATTAGATTAGGATAAATATTTATTAATATTAAATTTTAACAGTTTACCCACCTCCACTCGATAACTGAGTCTTTTTTTCACCAATTTATCTGACACGGAAAATTTGCCATGCTTCATAACGTTAGACATCTGAAGACCCGATTATTAAGATAATACGGGGAATTTTATCACTTTATATATATACACACGATTTTTCAGCTCTGTTTATATGTGGGTATTGAAAATCACTCCGAATCATATATTCTATTCTTTTATAGCTGTACTTATAGTTTTTATACTCTTCATTAAGAACCATATTTTTTAGAATCTATATAGATAATAAATGGTTCGTGTAAATAGTTATATATTCTTTATAATTATTAATATTTGAGATTTGTTTTTCTTTGAAATATCTTTTTAAATGGAAATATACTTCATATTGAGATTAAAACATTAACTTAGGTTAATTATTTATTAAGTTTTAACAGTTTACCCACCTCTACTCGATAACTGAACAATTTTTTTTTCATCATTTTATCTGACACGAAAAATTTGCCATACTTCCTAACTTTAGACATCTTTAAATCCCGATTAGTAAGATGATACGGGGAATTTTATCACTTTACTTCTATACACACTCGATTTTTCAGCTCTGCTTTATATGTGGGTATTGAAATTCACTCCCAATCATACACTGCTCAAAACAATTAGGGGAGCACATGGTTTTAACGAAATTACGCAAATACTTACACCGATATGTAACATAAAATAAATCATCCATAATTTAAGCCTAGCAGGAAACAGATGAAGAAAACTTCATATGCAAATCAAAGTTCATGACGTCAAAACCAGAAAAAGAACATAAGGGCGGAAATCGGGACGTTGCAGAAATGTCTGTTTCACTGCCTTAACTGTGAAATTCGATTGCTCAGTTATTCTTTTTGAGAAAAGGTGACTTGAAAATGTCTCAACAACGTGATTTACCGGAATCCATAGCATGGCGTATTATAGGCAGACTTGAATCCGGGCAAACACAACGTAGTGTCGCGGACGCTGTTGGAGTCGCCAGAAGTGTCGTTGCAAGGATGTGGAATCGATTCCAAGAAACAAGGAATGTTAGACATCGACCAGGGCAAGGTCGGCCACGCGCCACTACAGCAACTGATGATCGGTATATACTGTTAACAGCTCGTTGAAACAGAACAGACAATACTACTCAACTGCAAAGACAGTTGCTCTTGGCAACAGGACGAAGGTTGTCCAGCCAAACAGTACGTAATAGGCTTCATCAGGGAGGTCTCTATGCACGTAGGCCAATGGTCTGCATTCCGTTGACCTCACGCCACCGTTCGGCCCGAAGAAGATGGGTTGCTGAACGTCGAGATTGGGAGCAACATGATTGGAGCCAAGTGCAGTTTACAGACGAGTCCCGATTCAGTCTGGAGTGTGACACCCGACATGTTTTGGTACGGAGGGAAAGGGGCACTCTGTCGTAGAGTTTCTTTGGGTGGGTCGTGATTGGTTATAGTGGTAGGCAATGATACCATTACTCTGATTTTAAACAATACATTAATTTATTCACACAATGCAAATATTAGTATACATTCAATTATATTCTTATTAATTTGAACTTACAGACATTTCATTATATCAATGTATTATTTGCCTATATTATTTCATCTATTTCAATTAATATCATTTCGGTACGCAATATATCATCTTATTCCTTAATTTCCGCCTATCATATAAGACTCGGGTAACTCGTGAAATTTGGCAATAGTTAATAAAAGGTACCTCCATTTTTGCAGACTGCAGAAGTGGACTTTGGCTGGCATATTCAGGTGACTGTTGGGGTCTCTCTTCGGATTCGCTCAATACATAGGAAGAGGCAGACTTTAACGGCCGGATCAGTTCTCCATTCGTTGCTGGTGGGGATTAGGCACTCCGTCGTGGTTCCGAGTTTCACCTCTTATCATCTCATAGGTAGCTTGCAGGGGTTCAGGCAATCTATGTCGGCTCCGCGGATTCTCTATGCTAGCTTGCGGGGTTCAGGCAATCTACGTCGGCTCCGAGGATTCTCTAGGCTAGCTTGCGGGGTTCAAGCAATCTATATCGGTTCTGCTGCTCATTGATGCTCCTTTCATCATTGAGTTGCCGGCTTACAGCGATGCGCTACGTCGGGGCGCAATCTCCATATATATCGTTTGCCTTCTCGCTTACGAGGCTACCACTCTCTATTTTGGGTGCCAACTCTCAGAGTCACCATCAATCTGATATTCCTCTTTTTTTTACTCTCTCTATATTTTTATTATGTTCTCAACGCCCCGCCTTTTACCTTTTTATTCGTCTCTCATGTTCACCTTTTTCTTTATACTTCCACTTTTGATTCGTTAACATGTTCCTCCCCTAATCATTCCTTCCACCATTTAGAGTGAGGGGCGTTTAAACTCGAACAATCCCGTCCTTGACTCATTCCTATTTTTCTAGGAAATGTGTTTTCCCAGAACATCTCCTATGTGTGGGGTCCTCTTCTCTTTGTCAACAATTCCCTTTTCATCACAACGTCTTCCTTCGCTGTTTCGACTCTTAATTGTGTCCTTTCAATCTCTTCTCTTCATCCGGCTCTTTTGTCTGATCACTGCCATTCCAATTTTCTCATAGCACCGCCGACTGTTCGATTTAATTGGTTTGTCTGCCCTTTTGAACTCCTAACATATTGTATCCCCACAACATTCTTCTCGTATCATCTGGCGTCATTTTACTATTCCATTTTCGTTCCGTTTGTTAATTGGTTTTTCTGCACCTTTCTATTTTCTTTCTTTATATATATATGTCGTACCCCCACGACACACTAGAAATAACCCCACATTCGTTCCTGAAAGGTCATAATACAGACGATCTGGTTTTATGGTATGGGGTGGAATCAGCATAGGTGGACGTACGGACCTGCATATCATCGGAATGGTACTTTACCGGCCCGAAGGTATGCAGACGAGATGCTGAGACCTCATGTCATACCTTACGCTGCAGCCATTGGAGATTCCTTTGTTTTCCAGCATGATAATGTCAGACCGCATACAGCTCGTCATGTGGAGAACATGCTTGAAGCTGAAACAATACAGCGTATGGAATAGCCAGCATGCTCTCTAGACCTGAATCCAATCGAGCATGTTTGGGACATGCTCGGACGACGCATTGCAGCGAGACCAAGGCCTCCTTTTACTCTCCGAGACTTGGAGATTGGACTTCTTGAGGAGTGGAACAGTATTCCCCAAAGTTTTATCGATAACATCATCGCATCCCTGGAAAACAGGTGGTGCAGCAGTCTTAGCTGTTTGAGGAGACCACACGCCATATTAAAAATCTTGCATTATTTCTAAACAATACTTTTTTTTATCGTTTTACATATAACCAAATTGTTGCCCTAAATAATCTTTTCATGTTTTTTCCATATTTTCAAAGAATTAAAACTTAATTACAATTTTTTTACGTCTTTCTTTCTGTATTGCGCATTGATACGCGTTGTACTATCCATTTTATGCCAATACGTGGCTGTCTCACATGGTTTTCTTAATTTCTTTTCTTGCTCCGCTAATTTTTTTGAGCAGTGTATATTCTATCTTTTATAGCTGTACTTATAATCTTTATGCCCTACATTAAGAACTATACTTTTTGGATTTATATAGATAATAAATGGTTCGTGTAACTGGCTACTATTCTTTATATTATACATGTTAATATTCTTTAATTTACATTTTTATTACAGTATATAGGAATATAAAGATTAATCTGTATATTCTTTAAAATGTTTCTAAATATAAAGCTATTTCATAATTTTTAAACGATTAACTTAGTTTAGGTTTCAAAATATTTATTAATTTTTAAAATTTTAAATTTATCCAGTGTCTTTCTATGATTGAATCCCCTTTTTGTAACTGGCTAGTATTCTTTATATTATACATGTTTAATATTCTTTAATTTACATTTTTATTACAGTATATAAATATAAAGATTAATCTTTATATTCATTAAAATGTTTCTAAATATAAAGCTATTTCATAATTTTTTAAACGATTAACTTAGTTTAGGTTTCAAAATATTTATCAATTTTTAAAACTTTAAATTTATCCAGTGTCTTTCTATGAATGAATCCCTTTTTTTCTTTCAATTAACTTACTAACACCTTACCACAACTCTCTCACTTTTCCTATTAGTCAGAAATCGGTATATTTAACTTCCGGATTGTGAGATAATCAGCTAACTACCTCAGCAACACTCAATTCCTTACGAAAATATTTTCAGCTAAACCTTATTTTATTCTTTGTAGTTATAAAGAATAGCCATTAGAGATAGATTCAATCTTCAGATGTTCAAAGTTAACTATTTACTTCTTTTCACGAGCGATGAAGCCTGGTACTAATGAGATGATATTGAGGGTGGCTGTTAATTACACTTTCTAATGAGAAAAGTCGCTAATGAATTTGGCATATAGATTCCTGTGACTGATTTTCTTTTTCACCTCGGGAGATACACCTTATTCCTTATGAAGCCTTCATGACATGCATATCTAACACGAACTTGCATATGTAAGCTATTTCGAGGGCCAAAATTATGACACTGGTTCCTGTGTGAGAATTCATTATTGCCATCGAAATTTTCGACTTCGGAATATGTAATATATGTTTCAATACGCTTAATTCATTTTCGAATTTCAAGTAACACATGATTTTGACGTTCATTCTGTTTGTGCTTATTAAACACATGTTTTAGTAATGAAATTTCGGAGGTTTAAAATAATGTTTGTTTGGTAAAATTTAAATATGTTAGAGTAAAACGGGTGTTTAGTTATGATACTTAGAAAAATATGCCGGTTTTGTGTTTTTAATGCACATTGGATTGTCGTAAAATCACCCATGAATGTTTGTACTAGCATTTCTCCCAACGCGTGCAGTAATATCACAATACAGGTATACCTCGACTTAGAACAGCTCGACTTACGACCGAAATTTTTAAATTGAAAAATATTACTATTTTTCCTCAAAATACTGTTCCTCGAATGTACAATACATACCTATATGTATTACAGCATTGTTAAAAAAATATGATGCAATATTCTGCAATACAGCAAAATCGTACTATTAACACCTGAAGGTAAACAGACGTATGTTTGTTAGTGCACAGACACGGGGACTGGGTTAATCTCGCTAACAGAGCATAGCAGGATATCGCGACTGGTACCGATGGACTCGGCCGACGAGACGCGTGCACTGATGCTATCCTCAACTTTCAAAACTTTAAACTTTCTTAATTATTAAATTAAAACCGTCGAATTCAAAGAAGTGGACAACCGAAATAGCTGACATTCCGGGGGGGGCCAGCTCCTTTCCGTTTCGCAAATTTCCACTATTTTCATGCATGCCAAATTCAACTCTTCCTTCCACCAAACGACAAATTTTTTATTTCCCTGTGTTCTATAACTCTTCATCTTTAAGGATATACACATTTTTATAAAGTTAAAAATGTTTTTTCATTGCGAACGAAGCTTTTCCCCCAAACCATTTTTCCGAATTTCTCGAGATCGACAATTTTGATGGACAAATATTTCGGTGTTCTGCACCTATTAATGTCAATTTTACGATTATTGGCATTTGCTAGATGTTCAGATTCCAAAATATACCAAATATATTTAATAAAAAAATATTATCATTCTAAAAAAGCGTACTTACAAAACTCACTTTTGAAATTTCTCACGCTGATCGCCGTAGTAGTTTTAATATAACTGAATGCCGAGTTCATGATTTTCCGACTTATTATTTTACTCACGAATAATTCCAGCAAGTTCGTAAAATTTGTTTCGAATTAATGAGCAACTGATGAGGATTCTTCCGCCACCACTTTTGAATTCCCGAGAACTGTCTTTCTTTTTTTAAGCACTTTTTCCCCCCATGAGATTTTCTATTTACATTCGGCCATGTTGCCAAAAGAAACAATTATGAGTTCAGAACGAGACTGAGAACGAGTCATTTAATAATTGAAATCGAGAAATAATTTTAAAGTACCAGAAATAATTTTAGTTTTAGGAAATGAGAAGTTAAACCTTTAGAATTGTTTCTAATTGAATGAACTTCTGTTTTGTTTAAAAAGAAAAATTTGAAAACGAAAATTTGAAAGAATAATTTCCAAAGCCAAAAACCAAAATTTGCAAATGAGACTTTTCAATAATTATTTCATTTTTTAAAAATTCTAATATATTTTTAAAAGTGATTAAACTATTTTCAGTATTTAAGAAATAAAAACCATTTCATTTTAAATCGACCATGCAACACATCGGTTGCCACTAAAGCTAGGTAATAATAAAAATGTAGTTTTAAATATTTCGACATCCACACGTAAATCAAATAAACCTTGATTGGCTTAAAAATGGCTTCAGCTTTTCATCGATATATATAAAATAGTTCCGTACTGACTGATTCACTGACTGACATACAACGCACAGACCAAACCGCTGGACCTAAAGGGCTGAAATTTTGCATGGCGATTCTTCTTTAGTGTAGGTGTGCACTATGACAGATTTTTTGAAAAATTCTTCCTAGATTTTTTAAAATAACTTTTTAAGCTGTTTTTGTGACTTTTTTAAAGTTTGCATTTTAAAATAATAATTTGAGGTTTATAAAATTTATATCACGAGAAATATCATAAAATTCCTTCAAAATGAGACCTTTTTCGAATCTTTACCTCCCTATTCTGATTTTTGGTGAATTTTTAAAGATTCATTTTTTAGAATTTAATTATTAAATGCTGATCACGTGATTTCTTTCTCTGGTACTTTAAATAAATTTATCGTCACATGCATAAACACTAAATAGACAAAAAAATATTTTTTTTCTTGCTAATGCGGCAGACGATTGGACATTATTTTGCTATTATAAATATTTTTTATATATTATACTAAAATATTTGCATATATATATATATATATATATATATATTTTTTTTTTTTTTGGGGGGGGGCAATAATTGCATACATTGACAGTTGTATTAATTTGAATGTACTCCGTAGCGAAGTGCGCGTTTCTGAGCTAATACCTCCATAAAAAAATGAGATTTGCCGTTATAAACTAACCGTCAACCAAATTTCAGGCCATTAGAAGTATTCTCTTTCGATAACAACTCTTAGGGCCTGTTCACATAGGAGTCTGTTGCCGTTGCGTTAAGGGAAAGATGACGTGAGACGAAAATAAACCAATCATAGGCCTCCAAACGATTAGCAATGAAATTTTTAACGCCTGTGATTGGTTTATTTGTCGTCTCAACGTCATCTTTCCCTTAACGCAACGCAACGGACTTCTATGTGAACGGACCCTTACCCTGTAGTCCGCTCGGTCTAAATTGAGGTTACACTAAGGGTTGATTTTTTGTTGACTTGAAAGGTGCTCTCCTTAGAAGAAACCAACAATTTTGCGGTGAGAATGGTCAAATCTTGGAAGACAAAGTGCCTGTCGCACTGGGAAAAAAACCTATCCCAGATTTGAAGAATTGGACAAGGCCTGAATCTAAACTAGCTCTTTATTATAATTGTGTTACTTGTTGTGTGATTACAATTAGGTGGAAAATACAATTGTATTCTATAAATCTTTTTTTACGAATGCAAAGATTTATCTGGACCAAAATCTTATCTACCGTGCTTCACTAGTCACTTGAATCATTTGGCACAAGCTTCGTCTGTTTACTTCTGCTATAGATCAGATTGATTGTTCAAATTGGCGCGTTTGGCAAAGCTTTGTCTGTTTGTTTCTGCTACAGATCAGATTGTTCGAACATCTGTTCACTGGATCGCGTACTCTCGTTGCGGATCCAAATAGTATCAAATATCGAATATAAATAGCATCTTTCTATGGTTCATGTGTGAATTTACTCGCTATTGGCGATTACTTTTCTTAATTATTAAGCTTGTATCTTTTAAAAATGTCCGTCCTAAACTTTCATATGCCTTATATCTTTTTCTCGAGAGCAAACCCTGATTTTCATTAGGTCAAGGGCCTAGGGGCCCCCTAAAATTTTTATTTTAAAGAAAAAAAAAGAAAAAAGAATTCCCAAAAGAATTTTTTTATTTAAAGTTTTTCAATAGCAATTTGTTTTATATATCCTTTCAAATTTGATGATCGGTTTATCATATGTATAGTTTTATGTATAGTTCATCATATGTACGTTATAGTTTATATAAGGGATTAATAAGTTTTCTGGTTGCAATGTATTGGTGTTTTAATGATGAAGTTAATATGTTGTATTGCTTTTTGTTATTTGACAATGTTCTAGGCTTCTACGCTCCAAATAGCCAATTCTTGGTAAATGGTACTTTCACAAGGATTCATGATTATAATTTTTGTGTGCCAATTTTGGAAATTTTAAGCCCACATCAGTGTTAGGGGGCCCCCCATCCCGAGTAGTGCCTATAGTCAAGAATTTTTTTTTAAATCGGGCCCTGCTCGAGCGTAAGAATACTTGTACTATGGGGCTGTAGTCATAGGTTTATTTTTCAGGGGCCTATAAAAGGAAATCATACAAGATATTGTAAAAAACTAAAAAATATGTCAATACCCCACAACATTTAATTCCTAAGGCCCCAATTCGCAACGGAAGAAACCGAAATTCAATTTTTATTAAGAAGAAATCGATACGGTGCCTTTAATTAATATTAGATCCTTTCAAACAAATTCAATCTTGAAACCCTACTCTTTCAACGTGTGTCCGTTTAGATACACTTTATTTTGATTCCCTAGAGTATTTGTAAAGGAGATGAAATAAGGTGAATAACAAATATGTACACAATTTCAAAAGTTTATTTTTTAAAAGAGATTAAATTTCCAGTTGCATCATTTGATATTTAGAAAATAAAAAACCCTTTTTTTTTAATATGCATCATATATTATCAGGCATGCCAATTGTATCATATTTGAAAACGAACATTGACTCAATATAATTACATACATGTCGAGTTTACATTTCTCTGGAACAAAATTTAAAAGCACTCAGTTGATTTGATTTAGCACATGAGAAATCTTAAAGGAATGGAATATTTTGATACATTCCAATTGTATTAAAAATGCATTTTAGTGATATTTTAAAGAAAGGTTATAGCAATAGTAATACATCTGGAAATTATTGATGTACCGGAAAATGTATGTTAAAAGTATCCATTAAGGAGTAGAGAGTAAATGTCTCAATATGTCTCAATATTATTAGAAGAGTAAATTGGTTATACTGAGAACTAAATAATAAAATATTTTCAGTTCTCAGTATAAACAATAAAAAAAATTTATGCTTGATATTTTATAGTAGGAAAATAAATTTAAATAACAATTTGCCTTTAATCACTTGAGTTTTCAGGTGAATTAGATAATTAAAACTTTCTTATTAAAAGCACGAATTCAAATATTAATGTAAAATTTTATTCAGCTGAACTTGAAGATAATTTAATTAGTCTCCATGATTAAAAATCGTTTAACCTTAGTAAATTATTAATTCATAATTTACTAAATTATTTACTTCATAATTGACTAATAATTTGCTTTATTACATAATTTACTTATAATATACTTCAAAATTAACTGCGTAAGTTATTTCTTAATTCACTATTCATCACTTGATGTTTCAGGTGAATTAATTATCAAAACATTTTTTTTTATTAAAGCAACGAGATCAGTTACTAGCGTAGTATTTTATTCAGATATATTTTTTAATTTTTCCTAATTAGTCTCCGTGATTAATAATCGTTTAACCTTGGTAAGTTATTAATGCATACTGGGAGGAAAAATTTTGATATTTTAGAAAATTTAAAATAGATATTTGTATTTTATTAAAAGCACTATAATTAAAGGGTTAACCCTTTATAAGGCGAAAAAAACTTTGCATGCACAAAAAGTAATTTATATAAAAAATGTTGCCTACAGATAACATATATTAAAATTCACAAGGTCATTTTTGTGTCAGTGTGCCATTTTTATTTACAGGGTGGGAAATAATTTCCCTCTGCCTGATGCTCGGGAAAATTCTTCCCACCACCCTATAAAAACCACATTACTATATTGACACAATTACAAAAAATTGCTTATTTATTGAAAAAATTAACCATTAATTTGTTCGTTTGTTGACTTAGCTTTAAAAAAAATAAATCCTGTAGCTACATTTTTTTCATTTTGTATGAAACATTGTAAAGCATGGTGTCGCACACAATGGCACTATACAAGTTTTACATTCAACTTTAGTACGCTTTTCATGCTGTTTTGTTGAACACATTCTACATCTTCTGTATGTTGGCAATTCTATAGGAAGATGAATACCTACATTGGTGAATCTTATTTCCTCCGGAACACCCATTTGTTTCGTCTGGTGCTTCTCCTTTCTAAGGTAATTTATTGAGGTTCTTCCTTTACGAGATTTGCTTGTAACATACGCTTGTGAAAGATCTCTCGCAACAGATAACAAAAAATCTAAATGCTTTCTATTATCACTTGGTTTTGAAAGTTTAAATATAGTAAACGCATTTGTTAATGCAGCATCCAGACAAAATAAAACAGTCGCATCCAATTTCTTCTTGAACGTCTGCTTACAGAATAAGATTCTCTAATTTGATCGAACCGATCAACTTCCTCGCATGTAGCATGTGTATTCATATATTGCTACTGGACAGGAAACTTCAATTCGACTTCCATCTTTCTACTTTCTTTTCACTTTCCATGACTCTTTGAGGGTCATGAGCACTTGTCAACAGTGTAACATGCCTGTTATCCTTCCACTGAATAGCTGATGTTTTCTTTTGTGTTTTCCATAAATGTTCTCCTTTTTCTAATTTATTTTTCTTCTCATAAAAATCTGGCAAACCTTTCCTGTCACTTCTAACTGTTCCACATCCATACAATCCTAAGTTTTGTAAATCTTCAAAAAGCTGCACTGTTGTAAAATAATTATCAAATACAATCAATGACCCTGAATTTTGTATTTCACCGCACCATTTTTTTTACTACATTTTCACCCCAAATTACCTTGCGTTGCATTATCTTTGCCAGTATAAATTTCAACTGACACAGGTAACCAGTAGTGGCATCAGCGCGTGCCCATATTGTTGTAACCTCTTTTCACCGGTTTTTTCGGCATGTATTGTTGAGGCGATGAACGGCCTTTGAACAAACCATACATTCATCAATAGATTGCCAATGTGAGGAGAGTACTCACTGATAAATTTTTTGTTGAGTATTTCGATTACAGGTCCTTATTTTAAAGTTTATCAAAATTTGGATCGTCCCTATTTTTGGCTCTGAGAATTATCATTACAATGTAACACTGGCGAATTTTTTTGAACCGTTTGCAAGTCATAATTTCTGCAATAGGACGGTACATGCAAAGCAGGATCACTGCACCAGTAATGGTCAAGGTGAGGTAGTTGATGGATTCCCATAAATATGAGAATCGAAAAGTATGCTTTTATCTCATCAGCATTAGTAGAATTCCAGTTTTTTTACTCCTAATTGCATGGCGTATAAATTTGTTTGTTTCACAATGTGATGAATCAATTTTCATCAAAAAATCGTTGAAATACATACTTGGACTATCTTCACCATCGAAAGCATTATTTACTTTTGCTTTCTGTGAGAAACTTGCAAGAGTAATATTTGAAATTTACTTTGCACCCATTTTCAGAAGTTGAACTCATCCGGCTCACTAACATATGCATTATCATATTGTAGAATTGCTTCATCACCTGATTCGACGATAGTTTCCTCATCCGATTCAACAGCAGGTAAAACAAATCAGGATCAATTATAGTCGTCATCGGAATCACATATAATCTGTTAGATCCGGTAATAAACTTCTATGTGTGCAGTCTGTCTGGTTATTCTTGTTGTTTTGGTATTTTCTTCCTCTCATAACTTTTGCTTGCTTGCGTTTTCTATCAGCTTGTTGACGCGTTAGTGGGTTCGGCTGAGTCACAAGATACATCATCTAAATCTATATCGGTGTCATGTCCATGAGGATTTTGACATGCTGTTGCTGAAAAAATTTCATTCACTGTGTCTTCTATTTCATCATCATCATCATCTTCATTCGAGTCGTTCGAGTCCGTTGTATAGTCAGGAAGTGAATACATATATTCCAACGCTTCCTCTGAAGTTTTAAAAACTTTATCCATTATCTAAAATAAAAATGCCAGAAGAAATATAATAAAAACAAGCATTTTTTATCATTATTCAGATCATAAACAAAACCAAAAGTACACCGTAATAAGGCCGTGGGAAATATATTCCCACCAACTATTTACCTAAAGGGCAGTGGGAATATAATTCCCACCACCTGTTAGCCCAAGGGGCAATGGGAATATATTTCCCACCAAGTGACTAAACATCAAAGTAATATTCGCAATAATTAAAAACGTTAACAAAAAAATAAGAGTACAAATTTGTAGTACATAAATGCATTATAAAATAAAATGAAACTTACTTTTGCGTGATTATATCATCCATATGATTGAAGGAGATATATTCTGAAGTCAATCCTAAGACAAAGCGTGGTAGTTCACTGCTTCAAACTTGTTTTGAAAATATCCAATGGACTTGAAGTGCCATCTGTTGACTTTTTTTGCACTCAAAGGTTAAATGTTAGCTATTAGCAGCCTATTTTGTGGGAAAATACTTCCCATTGCCTTTTTAGAACTGATTTTGTGAAGTGGGAAATTATTTCCCGCTACCTTATAAAGGGTAAGGAGAAAGTTGGGTGCTTTGATTAAACCCTTCGTAAAACATTAATTAAAAGCTTCGCATGCTCAATAAAAGACTACGCTTTTATTAAACAATGGTTGAAAATTACATAATACATTACGGAAACATGCTATTCCGTCGTGTTATACAAGAGTTATGTATTCGGTTATATTCCGGTACAAAGGCTTTACGCCGTAACTGCACTATGCTATTGGAAAATGAGGCATTTTTCATTCAGCACGTTACATCTCAAATCGGGTGCAAACATAAAGCAAAACGCTAGTTGTTAAATGTGTAGACACTAAAATTCATACGAAAATGCATGGCACAGACCTCCTCGTGTGAAACGGCTGTCATCGTGTTTCTAACCTTTGTTTTTCGATTGGTTGCATCAATGACATTGCATGAAACTTGCTTGTTGACGTCGACAATGAATGCAAAGAATTTTACTCAAACATAAAAAAGCATTCAAGCACGAGAAACCGTAAGTGTTGCAATGATATAATCACCTCAGACACTAGCAGAAAATAGTTTCAAACGCATGTGCGGAATCGTGTCTTTGTCAGAAATGCTCCAGAACTGAGCTCGTAAAAAAATAAATGAATAAATAAATTACTCAACTTGGCAACTAATGGTGGTCATAACTTCCTAGCTCTTGTCAAAGTAGTCTCCTTAGCTATATATGCACTGCTGCCACTTTTCTGGAGGTAATAGAAGCAGACAAGAAAATCCTCATCGTGGATGCTCAGCACATTAGTCAAAGCCGTTCGAATTGCTGCAAAATCTTCATGAAGCTTCCCTTTCAAACGGCGACAGGTTTAGTGAATATGGGGTCTATGGTAGAGCAGGAATACACTAGGCGATATCCCTAGCTTAATGCAGAACTTAATATCAACCCTCTGCTTGGAATCAGTGTCCAAGGCATCCCTCGTATCACTTCCAACTAAATGCGCCAACAAGCCGAAAAGTGGGTTGTTAATCACAGTCCTGTCATCTAGTGAGTTTACATGGAAACGCGTCCAAGGCCATGTCTATTCAGAACACGTATCAGATGACCGAGTAACACCATATCTTGTGTTTGAATATCACAGATAAAGAATTTAAAAAACTCCGTCCTGGAACTTGCTGCCTAAGGTACATATACATTCCCTCTGATGCTATATAACTCGGGTTCTCGAGAGTAGATAAAGCGTGCATTATATTCTCATGAATTAATAATATATATATATATTATATATATATATATATATATATATGAAAGGGTTCCCTTTTTCACGTTAATATAGTGCTATCATTATCTAGTCGTGGTCCGGTAGTCAGAAGAGAAGACGAATTAATCCTTTAAAACATATTTATTAAGACTCTATTGAACCAGAGCTCCGAATGATAGTTGGCGAGACCGCTCCACCCAATTTTACCGCGAGCCATAGCAACCTTCCCCATCGAAATCTATCTGCCAACTGCCTTAGTTCTTTGTCATCCTCCGCCCAATAATTCTGCTGACACTTAATTTCGAATCTTCTGGAAGCTTCCACTTACTTAACTAGTTCACACCCAACCCGGTCTAATTTAGAATCCTTCAAATAATCCCTTTTCAATTGGACGTCAGATGGTGGCCTCTATTGATCACTTTTGCTATTAGAAAACCCCCCGATTCCTTTCTTCATAATTAATTTATGCAAACACATTTATTTTTTAACAATTATTCTAATTCTTCTTCTCTCTCTCTACTTAATCCTTGACACACACACACACATATGTATGTATATACATATATATGTAATGCCATAAAAGGGGTAATTAAACTAGTTGAATTAACTTAATTATATTTCCTATCAAATCATTAAATTTGCGGGTTTTCCAAATAATAGTCAACGAAGAATATGTGAACAGATAACAGCATCAAACGGGAGATTCTGGATTGAAAAACGTACGATGTGTTTTCAAAAGATCTTGCGACGGTGACCAGACGATTCTGATATCACCGGTCCATAGGATTTTGAGTCATACGATGACTAATAGCGAGAAACATACCCGGTTTTTAGTATAGCGCAGAACAATGTAAAGATCGAACGAAGGATGCGTATTTTCGCGAGTGAGAGGTAGACGGTTTTTGAGGGAAATATGAAGATGAACATGCTGGAATTGAAATGATATTAACCTGGACTTTATAAATCTTAGCTTCAATTACGAGGTAGCGTTACGATGTTCCTGTTTTGGACTGACTTTCTCGGCGATAACTATGGACTTGCAACGCGATAATGGATTATTGAATAATTCTAGGATTCACGCAGTAGCATTACACACACACACACACACACACACACACACACATATATATATATATATATACTTGTGTGTGTTTATATATAGAAGGGTAAGACATTTAAGTAAGTCACAAAAGATAATTAAAAAATAACTTACAGTGATAATCACTTCAAAACTATTTTATTTCTCAACATAATCTCTAATATGCGTGCACTCATCCCATAGTTTTATGAGTGCGCCACTATTAGCTGCATAAAATTCTTGGGTTGCAGTCGCAGCCAAATTAAGAGTCTTCATCATATGCAATGTGCTTGCCTCCAAGATAGTTTTTTAGCCTAACATAGGAAACTATTCAAAATTTCAAAAACTATTCAACTTTTTCAACACCCACCTTAAAGTCCCAACTTAGACCCAAGCGATTTTCATCTGTTTAGTCCACTAAAATCTATCTTGGAGGCAAACAATTTGCAGGTGATGAAGAGTCTAATGTGGCTGAGACATCAACCCAAGGAATTTATGTATCTGGTAGGGGGGCACTGATAAAACGATGGGATGAGTGCATAATATTGGTGGAGATTATGTTGAGAAACTAAATGTTTGAAGTGATTATCACCGGTAAGTTATTTTTTAATTATCTTTTGTGACTTACTTAATGACTTACCCTAGTAAACATATATGTGGGTGTGCCTCCAAGTTAGTTTTTTAGCCTAACATAGGAAACTATTCAAAATCAAAAACTATTCAACTTCTTCAACACCCACCTTAAAACCCCAACTTAGACCCAGCGATTTTCATCTTTTAGTCCACTAAAAAACCAACTTGGAGGCAAACAATTTGCAGATGATGAAGAGTCTAATGTGGATGAGACAGCAACGCAAGGAATTTTATTGTATCTGGTTTGGGGGCACTGATAAAACGATGGGATGAGTGCTATAATATTGGTGGAGAATTATGTTGAGAAACTAAAGTTTTTAGAAGTGATATCACCGTAAGTTATTTTTTAATTATCTTTTGTGACTTACTTAATGACTTACCCTCGTATACATATGTGTGTGTGTAGTGTAAACCGTCTATATAGCATAGAACTATGTTTATTGTCTTTAAGTCTTTAAATTTCCCTTCATCGCATCCGGAGAGCGTGGTATTTAAGGATTGAGAGATAAGTCTAATCTGCCCATGACAGTGCAAGCTTTCAGAGGCAAATTCAACCTACGCAAGCATCACGTAACATTAGGGACTAACACACGCATGTCTGGCGAGTAAAAATTTCGCTCACTTCCGACTCTCGCAAAACAGATTATTTACCGCCCTGGTTAGAGGTACTTAAACAGGGATACTAATGACATATGGTGGTAGGGTAAAGGGTAATGGCGCTTCAAAATGTAAAAAGATATGTTGAGAAGAGAGTAACAGTGACATATGCGTGGATTCTCGGATTAATCGCTGTACAGTTTTTTTTGCTTAAACTTTGTGTCTTCCACTTTTTGTTTCTGTTTATACCTAGAGTTATTTTCTTTAAATAAAATATATCCGTTTTTTATCATTCGAAATTAAATATTTTTCTTTTTCTCATGAGTATTTGATATTAAATTATGAAGCTCTTTAATTACTATTTATTCATTGAATGATTTTAACTGATTATAAATCACGACACCGGTGATTAATTAAAGAAAAAATTAATCTCGTGTAAAAAAATTCTCTTATTTTTATAATTTTTATTCAAATGTTTTGATTTATCTTTCTTTTTTATTCAAGGATTTTATTTCTAATTACAATTTATTCATTTTGTTATTTGCTCTTGAATGCTTCATATTTATCTGATGATTTTTAAAAATATTCTTTCTTTACGTTATTTGGCAACGAAGCAATTCTTGAAAATGGGTTTATTATTTTAAGATGCACCAACGATAAATAAGAGGAAAAAATTTCATATCATCCTACTGGAAATATTTTGGCTTGTAACCGGTCAATTATTATTAAAAGGAATGATATTAACGGGTTTGTGGTCAAAAATAGAGGATCTTAAAATGGAAGTTTACCGGTTTTATAAATTTCATAAATTTATTGGTGATATGGTTAAAGTAAAGAAGTGGTTACCCCCTGGCGCAATTTGGCGAAGTTTTCAAATTTAGCCACAAGCTCGCTTTAAAAGACGATGGTTATTACAGAGAAGTTTATAAGCAAGAAGATGCTGAAATCATTACAGAAATGGACTCTTGTAAAGAATGGTACCCCTTTGACGTGGGCGATCATTGCGGTTAAGGTATTGCTAGCTTGTCCTTTTATAAGATTGACTGTAGAACATATAACATGTTTGTATTTGTTACATAGATGCCAAGTGTTTATTACTGTCAGCCTAAAGTTAACGTTAGACTGATGTGGTTTTTTTAATTAGTGCTTGTTTTCGTTTCATTGTTAGAATTACAATATCCTGTCTTTTAGTTTCAATATGAGGATAGAACGGGATTTAGGATTTATTCTGAAATATTAAGGGGACACACAACCTTGTACTACTGGGAAATGACCCTAAACATGATCAATCGAGCTACTTGAAACTCCAATATATTAATATATATATATAATATATATATAATTTTTTTATATCAAATTGCAAGTCTTCAGTTTATTTTATACAAAATAGAACTTGTAAAGCTATAAATAATTTTTAGATTCATTTTTAAATGTACCATTACTAAAAAGGGAAAAAAAATCCTTGGACGTTTCTCGCATCATAAAACTAAGCAATATGCAGTACAGAAACTATTTTTGGTCAAATTAAATTAATAATATACTCAAGTTTAAAGTAAAACCAAAAATATACAAAAATATAGTTTAAATTGAAAAATTTACATAAAATAAAAAAAAAAATTAAATTTAGCAATTTTTTTAAATCATTTTCAAGTGTAAAATTTTTTTTTACAATTTATTTGTTACTTTTCTGGTTTTAGTAGTGAAGAAGCTTATAATACAAATCTGATAAAAATTTTGTGTGTCTAGCACACATAGTTTGGGAGCAACATGCGCGTAATCCAAAAATTCACATATTTGAGAAAAGCTGAAGTTTAAGTTGGAATATACATGGCCATGGCAATAGAGTGAGATTTACATAAACTCTCATAACTCGAGAAATAATGCAAATTTTTTATGCGGTTTTTTGCATATTGTTCAGAAACTGTCCCAAAAATCAGAATTAAGCAAAAACCAAAATTGATTTTTTGAGTTTTAAAAGGTTGTGTGCCCCTTAATGCTATTTAAATTGCCTAAAACTGACTGTATATTCTATATAAGACGTAATTCTCTTGTCCGATATGGTCGCCGTACCGTCTTTTTTTAGGGTGATTTTAGCGATTTTGAAAACTTCACAAAACCTGAAAGGGATATCCACTTCTTTACTTAGCCAGTGATATTTTCAATGCTACTATAAGATTGGAAACAAGTATACGGAGACTTCTAGTTATCCAAATTATGTCCTCAAACGTTATGTAACTAAGCTTCTATTTTTATCAGAAATGGCGTGATTCATCGGGATCTACGCGTTAAACCTATTCTTACAGCAATTAAAAGACTGGTCTTTAAATTTTACAGTGGTTTCACTCGTATAACTAATCATATTCTTCACAGCATTCCTCCCTACGATCCAGGGATCCCCAGCTCGGCGAAACGGCCAAAAGCTTCATTACGCCGTCCAGATACCTCCCTCCCACCATCTAAGGAGACTGTGAATGCTTATGATTAGCTGACCAATCCTACTTTTTGTTTCTTCAGCTTCTTAATCCAAATTTTAATTTCCTTTTCACGTCATACTACAAACACCCGTGAAATTGGGCACGCGTTGGTAGATCCTTCTCCTTACGAAGCTAGGCTCCACATCTATCAAATTTAATCATTTAATTCCTTATTTATCTTAACATAATTGCTTTGCTACTGCATAAACTGTCGTAGGGTTTCTTTGGGTGGGTCGTGATTGGTTATAGTGGTAGGCAATGATACCATTACTCTGATTTTAAACAATACATTAATTTATTCACACATGCAAATATTAGTATACATTCATTATATTCTTATTAATTTGAACTTACAGACATTCTCATTATATCAATGTATTATTTGCTATATTATTTCATCTATTTTAAATTAATATCATTTCGGTACGCAATATATCATCTTATTCCTTAATTTCCGCCTAGCATATAAGACTCGGGTAACCTCGTGAAATTTGGCAATAGTTAATAAAAGGTACCTCCAATTTTTGCAGACTGCAGAAGTGGACTTTGGCTGGCATATTCAGGTGACTATTGGGGTCTCTATTCGGACTCGCTCAATAACGTAGGAATAGGCAAGACCTTTAACGGGCCCGGATCAGTTCTCCCTTCGTTGCTGGTGGGGATTAGGCACTCCGTCCGTGGTTCCGAGTTTCACCTCTTATCATCTCATAGGTAGCTTGAGGGTTCAGGCAATCAATCTCGGCTCCGCGGATTTCTCTAGCTAGCTTGCGGGGTTCAATGCAATCTATGTCGGTTCCTAGGATTCTCTAGGCTAGCTTGTGCGGGTTCATGCAATCTATCGGTTCTGCTGCTCATTGATGCTCCTTTCATCGTTGAGTTGCCGCTTACAGCGAGCGCTACGTCGGGGCGCCATCTCCCATATATATTCTTTTGCCTTCTCGCTTTACGAGGCTACCACTCTTACTTTTGGGTGCCAACTCTCCGATTCACCATCATCTGATATTTTTCATTTTATTTTCACTCTCTCTATTTTTTATGATGTTCTCCAACGCCCCGCCTTTTACATTTTTTTCGTCTCTCATGTTCAACCTTGCTTCTTTATACTTCCACTTTGATTCGTTAACTGTGTTCCTCCCCTAATCATTCCTTCCACCATTTAGAGTGAGGGGCGTTTTATACTCGAACAATTCCCGTCCTTGAACTCATTCCTATTCTTTCTAGGAAATGTGTTTTCCCAGAACATCTCCTATGTGTGGGGCTCCTCTCTCTTTGTCAACAATTCCTTTTCATCACAACGTCTTCCTTCGCTGTTTCGACTCTTAATTGTTTCCTTTCATCTCTTCTCTTCATCCGGCTCGTTTGTCTGATCAATTGCCATTCCAATTTTCTCATGGCAACCGCCGACTGTTCGATTAATTGGTTTGTCTGCCCTTTTTGAACCTCCTAAAACATATTGTATCCCCACAACATTCTTCTCGTATCGTCTGGCGTCATTTTACTATTCCATTTTCGTTCCGTTTGTTAATTGGTTTTCTGCACCTTTTCTATTTTCTTTTTTTTATATATATGCTCGTACCCCACGACATAAACCTCCTTGTGGGAAAGCGATTTTGGTTCCCATCCTGCCTCTAAATGGAGTCAGTGGTTCTAATACCTGAGTCTCATGATTGGAAGCGTCATTCCGTTTCAATTTACCAAAAGTCATCGTCAAGGTATCTGCTCTTAGCACACAGTTATTGGCTGACCCTTTCTCTATGGGGAAACGGAATTTTCCTTCTCAGGCCAAAGCTAGGACCTATCACAGGATCTAGCGGCAGCCTTGCGTATTTCTAAATATCATGTTTGGCAACTCGTTTACTTCGAAAAATTACTATAAGTTTATAACTCCACTAGAAGGTAACCCGTCATTTTGACGTCATAATACTAATAATTACGTCATAATGGAAAAGAGTATAGGAAAGTTAAAAAATTCCCGAATTATCTAACAATATGCATTTAATACACACCTTGTAAAAAGCAACCCTTTCATTATTTTTATTTATTTAGGTTTTTCATTGGCAGTAGTAGACTGCCATCCAGTTTTTTACAGCACATTACGCGACATGAATACTTGAGCTACTTGATTCATTCCCATTCAAGTTTGTTTACTTTCAGAATTCATCACAAAAGTAAACAGATTTTTAAAAACTGTTATTATACAGCTAAAAGCATCCAATGTTTTTTAGTTTTGAATGTTTTATAGAAAAATAGGGCCGAACAAACGTGATTTGATGGAGAAGATATTAGTTTTTAGTAAGAAAAAATTCTGATCCACATCTGAAAATTGAAATTAAGCCTAACCGGCTGTTTGTTTACTGAGGGCTTCAATTGAAGATGAGTACAGCCCGGAAGTGTAATACAGAGACAACGGCTATTATATATATAATTATCCGTTAGGAGGTGAAAACAGTGCAATGCTTCCAATTGCTAGGAACTCCGTAAACCCTACTACCTTGAACTTGAACTTGGGAACATGTATCTTTTGGCGATTTAGTCATATTTAAGATTAGTTAACATAGTTAGAGGAATTTGTATTACTTGGAACAATTGCCTGTCCTCAATTTTAATTTTTTTAATCCGGTATTCGGTAATAATTTTTTTAACTATAGAATATTTTCGTTCCTCAGACCCTTACGTAATATGTGATTATACGCTTAAGATTTTGAATTGTTCATGGAACTTAAATATGAAGGAAAGCAAAATTGATTGAATTAGCTCCGTGGTCTTCAAACTTAATATAATCCACTTTTTTCGGGCTAGTCTCGCAACATCTTTATACATTTGATATGACACAACCTACTTCGAATCGAGCCTGAGTTTTAAGGGGTGGTTAAAAATCAGGCGTTAGTGCCTGATTTTAAGGGGTGACTTAAGGTTGCTGAGTATTTACCCTATTAGATTAGCTCTATGTTAACCTATGGAAAAATTTGCCCAAGGATTGCCCGACTTGGATTGAAAGATATTTTAAAATTGCACTTCGTAATAGAGAAAGAAATTTTACACCTTGGGGAATTTTTTCCTTTTTTTTAAAGACGTAAATAATATTTTAAAAATTTAAATTATTCGAGGAAAAAATCTGGCATAGTATGTTTTAAAAGATCACCATCTCCTTTGGTGGACGAAATTTTTAACATGAATCCTGTTTCAAGCTGCATAAAAGATCAGGTTATCTGAAATACCATTTTCATTTGATTATATCAGCATTTATGTAGCTGTAAATAGATGACAAATTTTCTCCAAGGGTTAACATTGAGGTGCGTGAATTTAATAGGGTAAGTACACAACAGCTCTTTAAGGAGTAACATAATGTAAAGGTATTTACGAAGTGTCCTTCATACTTCGCACTTACTCCTTACATTGGGTCCTTTGTTGATTTCGGGTAAGAGTACTTGCCCTAATATATTCCAGAGAATTGAATAGGAAAAAAATCTTTTAGCCATACTTGTCCGTAATACAATTTTAATGCGTATTACAGTAAACAATTATCTACAGGGTGCCCATAATTAAAGTCCAACTTTCAAAAGGCTGCAAAAAAAAAGAACCACTGGTCAGAATGACTTCAAATTTGAACTGAATATACTGGAAGAAGGGGGAAACGATTTGGCATAATAAAAAAAAGTTCCAAAACGCATCAATAGATGACGTTGTAACATTTGGAACTTTTTCTTATTATGCCAAATCGTTTCCCTCTCCTTCCAGTATATTAAGTTAAATTTGAAGTCATTCTGGCCAGTGGTTTCTTTTTTTGCAGCCTTTGAATGTGGGAATTTAATTATGGACACCTGTATATAATGTGGAAAATTATTCCTTGGGGAATTTTTTCCACAAGGAAAAAATTGGAGGGACCACAAGGAACAAATTGGAACACTTGGGGAATTTATTCCCATTTATTCCTGTATATAATGTGGAAAAATTTTGAACAACTTACTGTGATTAACCAAAGAACCTCGCAAAGATTTTAAAGAGATATTTCGTAAGAATAAAATTGTAAATGCAATATAACAAACAAAATCATTTTTCCCCACTCTATCGAAATGCACAATACTAGGTAGATATTACAAGAAATATCAGCCTTGAAAATTATGTTCAACAAGATATTCCTAACAGAAGAACTCAGAGAAATGAAATAAAATATTATCAAATCCACAATACTAGGTAGATATTACAAGAAATATCAGCCTTGAAAATTATTTCAACAAGGATATTCCTAACAGAAGAACTCAGAGAAATGAAATAAAAATATTATCAAATCCACTACTTAGAGATAGCATATCGACAGAAGGCTCTTAACCTGACTTAGTCATATCTTCATTTCTCGCTGTGCTTCTTCTCTACCGTCGAAATTCGACAGTATTTCCGGTTCACGACAGCCCTTTCTATCCTTAAATCTCCAAGTTCCTTAGCACACTGAAACTTTAGTCGGATTTACACCCTCTGCCTACTGAAGTTGCCCCGGCGTTTTCTAGTGTCAAATACCGAAATTAATCAAAATGGAGCTCTTCTTTTTTGATTGCCTGCTCGATTCAAGGTTCTGTAAAGCTTTACGAATACTTTTTTTTTATCTAAAAAGAATTATTTTCCGTTTATTATTTTATAATTTTTTCCCCAAAAAATTGTTGTTTGAAAAGGAAGAGAAATACTAAATCATTTATGTGACACTTTAAAAATGCTAATAAATAATCCAACACAGATAGAAAAAATAATACGAATATAGACAAAAAAACAAACAGAAATCAAGCACTCTGGGCATCCACGCACCAACGGCAAGATTCTGTATAAGAGCCGGAACTGAACCATAAAACAGCATAGAGGTAACCGACAGGTCTCGTCATCAGGGAGCCTAACCAAATTAGTTACCTGAAGGGGAACTTTCTGAATAGGATGCAGGTAAGCCCAAAAGACATCCCAAGGCCCCGAGTCCCCCAAGGAAGCAATAGGTCAAAAAGAAAATGAAAAGACAAACACAACTTACGGTATGGGCTCAAACGGACCGTACACGCAACACACAAATAATCCTAATGCAAAGTAAAAGATGCATACACACCCCAATTCCGTAAGTGACGGTTATGGCAAAATAACAGCCAATTCTATCCTAAAAGTTACGTCATTGTAACATTACTATAGCGCCACCCCCATACAGCTTAACCAAATGAAAACATAATACTATTCTAAACATCTTTAAAAATAACTGAGTCTAAATGCCATTTTTTTTAAACTTTTAAATTGCCGAAATCTTTAGGGAATGCTAAGAATTCAAATGCTAAGAATTTAGATGAGAAAAATAAATAATATATGTTAGTACATTCAGAAATAAACAAGTCCCGTTTTTTGTCTAAGATTTTCAAAATGTTATCTCTATGTTACATTTGAGATCGATTTCGAAACCAAGATTTCAGCTTGATTTTGAAAATTTATTGATATCTTGTATTGCATTTGGGGGAATCTTGCTCAGTTGTTATTTGTTGAAAATGTGTGTTAAAAACGTTTATTCAATGTCCATATACTTCAAAGTAGTATTTTCCACCATTAAATATAAATATATATAATTCTTTTAACTTTTTAAGAGCCCATTTTAATGTAAACGGATGGAAAACGTTGTAATACGGTCTCATGAATGTGCTTTGATTTAAAAAATTCTTATAGATTCGGGAAGTAATGGTTAGTGATTTATGAAAATGTTTATTCAAGTAACTTTAAAATATATTTCTTTTACCATTAAAAATGGAAAAATATACAATTCTTTTAATAGTTTAATTGCTCATTTAAAAAAAAAGGTTGGAAAACACTTGTAATACTATCCTAAAATATTTCTTTCTGAAATTATGAAAATCTGTTGTATAAAATATCATATACTTTAAAATATGTAAGTTCATATACTTTAAAATATATTTCTTTCACTATTAAAATGGAAAAATATACAATTTTTTGAGTTTTTTAAGAGCCATTTTAAAGAAAATGGTTTGAAAATACCTGTAAAACGATCCTATGAATGTGCTTTGATTGCAACATACAAATAGGTTCGGGAAATGATGGTCCGTGATTTATGAAATGTGTTGTATAAACATTCATGTACTTTAAAATATATAAGTACATATACTTAAAGTATGTTTCTTTTACTATTGAAAATGTAAAAATATACAATTATTTCAATTTTTAAGAGCCATTTTAAAGAAACCGGTTGGAAAAATCCTGTAATACGAACCTATGAAACCTTTGATTCCAACCATTCATAAAGGTTCGGGAAATAATGGTTAGCTATTTATAAGAATCTTTATTCAAAGTTCATGTACTTTAAAATATATTTCTTTCACCATTAAAAATTGTAAAAATTAACAATTCCTTTAATTGTTTTAAGAGCCTATTTTATAGAAAACGGTTTGAAAACTCCCGTAATACGATCATATGAATGTGCTTTAATATCAACCATTCATATAGGTTCTGGAAATAATGATTGGTAATTTATGAAAATGTTATTCAAAGTTCATGTAATTGAAAATATATTTCTTTTACTATTAAAAATGCAAAAATATACACTTTCTTTAATTTTTCAAAAGACCTTTTTAAAGGAAACGGTTTGAAAACACCTGTAATACGACCCTATGAATGTGCTTTGATTTCAACCATTCATAGAAGTTCGGGAAATGATGGTTTGTGATTTATGAAAATGCGTTGTATAAACATTCGTATACTTTAAATATATAAATTTACATTAAAATATGTTTCTTTTACCATTAAATATTTAAAAATATACAATTGTTTAATTTATTACTCCCATTTTAATGAAAATGCCTTGAAAACACCTGCGATACGAGCCTATGAATGTGCTTTGATTTCACCCATTTAATAGGTGCGGGAAATAATGGTTAGTGATTTATTATGCACTTGTCACGAAGCTAATCATAAACCTAACACTGCGAGCACACATCCGCGAAACAGAGAGCGAAGTGTAGGGGAAAGCAGTGATTTATTGGTCCCGTCGCCGAAAGGAGGTTCTATGGCGTCCTTCGTGCCTTTGATCATTCGTACTCAGACTACCCCGGAGAGCGGTTTTAAGACGAATGATAAAAGCGACTAAATACTTCCCCCACGTTAGGGGGGGACTAATAGACACCAAAATGTGTCAAGAGGCGACGGGAGGAGCTGATTCGCTTGTGTGTAGATGCACCTTTAAGTCCTCGTAACAGTGTCTGTTGTGTATGTAACTTAACTCTGTGTCTGAATCACAACCGCTACTCACATATTAAAAAAAATAATACAATGATACAGAAAAGTTGAAATCCTCATGTATCAAATATTAAATAATAAGATTTTAGAAATCTTGAATCTAAAAGAATATTCTTAGCGAAATACTTTGTTTTAAGCTTCCGACAGAATACAAAATTTTTATCGGTTTTAAAAATGTGACAGCAAAAATTGCTTTAAAACGTGTATGAGCAATTCGATTGGAAAAATTGTGAAAAATGAAAGAGACGAAGAAACGTCAATTTATTTTGATCTATAATTACGGAAATAATGTTATTAAATTTTTCGATTCAGTGTAACATCATTTACTGACAGAAAAAAAAGCTGGGATCTACACAAAATATCAAGATTAAGGAATTGAACTGTAAAGAATCTACTTTAAAACAGACATTTGATCAAAAGGAAATTTTTATTTCGTTTTAAAAACGGAAACTAAGAACTGAAAGATTTCCACGAGTCGAAGGTTTAGAAAAAAAAAACCTTGTAGCTGAGGCCGCAATAACAAATATTAAACGGAAAAATTTCTGATCAAAATTGATTTGTTAAAACAAGTGGAAAATAACAATTTCGTAAATAAGGAAGGATTTTGTTCGGAAAAAATGCTTTTGATTTCTTTTTTAAGGAGTATTTTTCTACTTTAATTGTGTGTACTTGAAACATTAGTTTGTTTTCAAATCCCTGATCAAAAATAAAGCTAAAATATTCGATGTTTTCCTTTCAAGTAATGCTTTAATACTTGGAGATAGAGAGATTATACTTTTTTTTTGTATAAGCTTACTTTAACAGTCAAGTAAACAGACAGAGTTAAATGAAACCCAAAAAAAAAAGAATGATTGAAAACAAATTACATGAGAGCCACCTGTTTTTGAAACCTATGGGAAGTATGTCACCTGTTAAGGGATCCATTAAAAATCAGCGTCTAGCCATAAATCTCAGAAAGAGCAGAAATAGTTCTTAACACTTTAATTTCCTCAAAATGTACCAAAATATATTGGTACAAACACAGGATATAACAGTAGAGAAATATAACCTTTGTCAGAAATATTCAAGGACTGAGTTCGTAAAAAAAAAAAATTAAAAATTATTCAACTTAGCAATTAACTAGTTGGTACCCGTCAAATATGAGGGCTGGATAGTAAATAAATGTTGTAACACGCAAATTATGCTCAACGCATCATTGCTGAATGTTGAATATTATAATGTTAAGAATAGAGAAATACTCTTTAAAAAATTAGTATGGAACCCAATAAGAAGAAATAGGGTTACTCCACAGCGAGAAATGAACAATTTACGTTAGGTTTAATTCTATATCTCACAAACATAATTAAAAATAAAAATGGAAGAGAGAGAGCTAGAGAGATTCCTCGGAGTAAACAAATTAACGGATTTATGCGGCCTCGGGCTTAGTAAGTATCTAAAGCCAGATTTAAACATGCAACTAAGCATGCACAAAAACATATTAACGTATTTGTGTGGTATTAAATTAAGTTAGAACATATAATAATTAGAATATTTTGCATAGTGGCTTTTTATTTTTTTTTTGCTAAATTATTAATTTGAGAAATACACTCTGACACATGTCTGAGAATAACTAAAGGACACGAACTCAAATTTAATATCTAACGTTACCATTTAATTTCTCTTAATATTACTTAACATTAATTTAAACACTGATTACAAACTTTTACAGAAATAATCATATTAATTGTTATCGTACATTAAAAAAATTATTAGAACACATAAAATTCAATTACATATAATAAATTAGCACTGTACTCTCGCATGATAAATATAACACAAATAATTATGACTTACCACCACCCTCGTTTGAAATTGAAGCATCTCGTTTCTACTAAGTCGACCAGCGGAATCGGCAAAGGAAGAAAAAAATGGCGGATAGTTCTAGATCGGCCCACCACGAGGTCCTCTTCCTGTCGCTGCTTATTCTTCAACTGACTAGGAAACATTTTTTTTTTACTTCTTCTAGAACCGGGGAGAGCAGAGATCAGCTATGTCCTCGAACAAACACCTTTCAGCTCTCATTGGCTAAAAAGATGTTGCTAGGCCGTTGCTATGGGGACGCTAAGACCTCTTTACAGCGGAGAAGGGGTGGCAAGTCACTCTTTTATTCTTTCACAAAACCTTTCTACACGACACGCTAAATTTGCCTCCGGGAGGTACATACCTTTCTTTCAGAAACAGGTACAAAATAAACCATAGGCGCGATCCCAAACACACATACATCTTAGGACATACATAATAAAACAGATACACTAAAATGTGCATGGAACCGAATCAATGCTGTATCAAGACTATGAGATAAGAAAATATATTTACAAAGTCGAATTCCATGTCACATGTGGCCTCGTGCTTAGTGAGTATCTAAAGCCAGATTTAAACATGTCACTGAGCATGCGCAGAAAGCAATTTTCGATTGTAAATTAACACTAATTAATAGAAATTCCGGATAGAAAAACCAAATTTGACACGTCTATAGATTAAAATCTTTCGTTTAAGACGAAAATGAAGTAAATGGATGCAGTAATTTTCTCTCACGGACTGCCCAAAGAACGGGTTAGCAACTTAAATATATAGATGGCCCTAGGTCTTATCAGAGCAGTCCCCTCAGCTATCTACCTATAGCTGCCACCGTTTCTGGAGGTCGTGGAAGGAAGCAGAGAAATTTTCATCCCTGAGGCTATTCATCACTTCTGTCACAGGCGTTGGGATTGCTGCAATATCTTCATGACGCTTCCCTTTTACACGGAGACAGGTCGGGCGAATATGGGGTGTGTTGTAGAGCAGAGATACACTTAAGGTTTTCCCAATTTTAATGCAGAAGTTCTTGCTCGTTCTGTAGTTGGAATGCGCGTCCACCACGTCACTCGTGTCACTTCCAACTAAATGCGTCAACAAGTCGAACGGTGTTGCTAAGCACAGGCCTGCTGCAGTTTCATACTTAGTATGAAAATGATTGTTGTATGAAAATGATTGATGAAATATTTTATACTAAGTATGCCTTAAATATAGTTGTACTTACTGTAAAATAAAAAAAAATAGACAAATCGAAACTTGAGTAATGGGCGTGCTCAAAAACATAAGTGCGCCATTTGCAATCTGAAAGTGTTGCCAGGTTTCTTTAGTCATATTTTTGTTCCTTAATTCCTTAAGAACACTGAAAACGTAAACACCCATTTAAAAGTAGGCTTTATTTACCCAATAGGGAATGAAATCTAATCTCCGGGACGTATACGCCCATTAGGACTGAAAAGGTTAAAATATAGCAAGCAAATTAACTTTGGACAAAAGTTTGTAATTTTTCTTTCCTCAGAGATAGCACAATCTGCAACTGAAAAACGTTGTAAAAAACGAAATTAGAATTTTTCATGCAAAATAATAAATTTCATCTATAATAAACATAAGAACTGTCATGCATTTCTTTAAATGGGGATATCACACCAAGGAAACATTACAGAAAAGTACGTACTTTCAAAGATACGTTATTTCAAGTAAAAAATGTCTAACACACAGAGGGAAAAGCAAGCGTTCAAAGAACTACCCCTTTTCAAAATACCCTTGCAAATTGTAAACAATGCAGTAAATGAAGATTTAACTCTTAAAATTTTCGAAAGATATAAGATACCCAACCTTTTACCTTGTGTAGTTAAGGGAAGAATTTTCACGGGCTTTTTTTATAAGAAGGATTTATCTAAAGAAAAATGGAAATATATTCTGATTATTTATGAAGTATGGAAGTATTTAAAAGAATGAGAGGAAAAATCGATTTCCTATCACGAAAGTAGAAAAATAGACTTACGAACTTAGTTCAAAGAATTTCAAGAAAGTTTCAGTAAAAGATATTATATTATGGTCTCTCGTATAATAATAGGACTTTAAAAAAAGGAGAGAAAGAGTGCTAAAATTAATTTTGCATATTACAAAAAAATTGGATATCTTTATTTAACGAAAAAAAATAGGTCGTTCTTTACAGACTCCAAAAAAGTAAATCGTTTAAGATAAAGCCATTCCAGCCATACATCAAAATTTAAACTAATTTTTTTCAAAAAAGTTACAAAAGAGATTGGAATTAGAATTTTCTAGTGTACCTATGAACTACTGAACCTATGGGCTGTTAATAGATGTGCTTTCAAGAAGTAGACCTAATGCGAGGAATAAGGTACTATGAGCAGAGAAGGCCAGATTAAATTACCCTAACTATTACCGGTTTTCAGGAATTTCTTTTTTATGAATCTAGATGTAAATTGAAAATTCAAGCCCAAAGAGATTAAAATTTTTTTAATTTAAATTTTTTGTAGAAAAACATTGACATTATTTCCAGACAAACTTTCCAAAAATATATTTATTACCTTTGCAACTTTGGAAAACCATAGATGGACAAAGCAGGAATGATAAGCCAGGCAGAAAAAGAAAATAGCGAAAAAATATTAGACAGATCCATGAAAAAATTTTCAATTCAACAAATCAGAGATCCGAGGAATTAAAAATCAAATATTTGTGTGGGAAAAGGAACATAAACCGTATTTTTTATTTTAATAAGGGAAGTAATGGTTCACTGTTAACGTTAACTTTGCGAAAATGCTTTTTTGGTCTCACTATATCAAAAAGATAATAAAAAAGGCCATAAGATTTATACAGTTATATACATAAAAATGGGGGTTTAGTGCCACATAACATTGTACAAGGGAAAACAGTAAATCAAGGGGTAAGAAAGGCTTAGTCTATTCAGTTTCACCTGAGAAATTATACTCAACAAGGTGGTAGACAATCGTTCTCATATGACAGTTTTTAATATAGTAAAATAAGTATGAAGGAAAGGTTGTAGTTCAGATAAATGTGTTTCTATAAGAGTTATATTTTTATAAAAACTTTTAATATAAAACCTTACATTTTGAACTAATATCCAATAGTTCATAAAAGCTTAGAATAGAGTGGTGGTGAGTGTCCTCAGATTTTAAAGGCAAATCATAAATTTACATTCTTACAAAACTCCTACTTTAATGAACATTTAACTTTCCAGTTATCAGATTTTAAGAATATTATTTGAAGCATTATTTCCGAAGTATTTTTCAATATGTTATTCATATGTTATGTATTATTTTTATCGTTTTTCTTATGTTTTCATATTAATATGGAAATGACTCATTTTATTAATTAAATGTTTAATATATTTTAGAAATACTGGATTGTAATTTAGAAAATAGTTTAAGTCTTTAAAATTACTGTGAATCTTAAGTTTTAATTAAATCTTAGAATTCACCGAGGTGAAAGCTATTAAATTCTCCAAGTAACAATTTAATTTTCTTATAAAGATGGTTAAAACAATTGTTTGACTCGGTGCGATTCTGTATTTGTATGAATAGTAATTGATTAGTTTTTCGGTTAAGCTGTGTTGTCTGTAGAGTATCATGGGGAATTTTTACATAAGAGTGTAAATATTTACTACTTTGTGTGATAATTTGAGATCACAATGCAAAGACATATATCAAATAGTTGTCGAATTTAATGAGTTAAATTCGATACAGATAAACCGATTAATAATCCCTTGCGTGTTAATTTAATTATTATTTTACTCTTATAACACACATTCTTGCATCATTAGAGGATAGTTGCAATATTTGTTTAGTTTAAGAAAAATGTATTTTAAAATTACTTACTTAGAAACGTAAAAAGATTAGTTTCAGACGGAATAGCAGATACATTTTGCAATAAATTACTGGATAGATATAAAATTTTTCATACATTGAAACCATATTCTCTGAAACAAATATTAATCATCCAATATTGCTTAAATAAAGTTTTCGAAAGTGTAGAATAAAAATTATATCAAATATTATTAGATGCCAATCTCAGAACAGCATGTACACTTCCTTCTAAACAACTCCATTTAGATAGTTTCAATTTTTGTTTAGTCAAGGAGAAATTTATTTTAAAATTACTTACTTACACATGTAAAATGATCAGCTACAGATGGAAAAAAAATACATTTCGCAATAAATTACTGGAAAAATACAATTTTTTTAAACTTTGAAACCAAATTAGATAAAACAAATATTTATCAACCAACATCGGTTGAAACTTTTCGAAAGTATAGAATAAAAATTATATCAATTATTATTAAATATGTCAGTTATGAAATACTTAAATCATAATAGCATATCCTACTAAACTTCTTCATATAGATGGTGTTAATTTTTGTTTAGTTGAAGAGCAATTTATTTTTTAATTACTTACTAACATATGCAAAAATATTTGCTACATTTGGAATAAAAGATATACTTTGTAATAAATTTCTGGAGATTTATAAAATTTTTCATACTTTGAAACCATATTGATTAAAAAAAATATTTATCCACACACATTGCTGAAACAAACTTTTAAAAAGTAGAATAAAAATTATAGTATTATATGAAAGTACGGAATAAAAATAACATCAGTTATTAATAAATCCATGAATTACATTTAATGCCCAAATCAGAATAAGCATGTACACTTTCTCCTAACGACTTCATTTGAATAGTTTCAATTTTTTTTAATTAGGAAAATATTATTTTTAAATTTTTTACATACACACGTAAAATGATCAGCTACTGAGGGAAAAAATTCACTTTGCAATAAATTACTGGAGAAATACAATTTTTTGTAAACCTTGAAACCATATTGGATAAAACAAATATTTATCAACAAACATTGGTTGAATAAACTTTTCGAAAGTATAGAATAAACATTATATCAATTATTATTAAATCGGTCAGCGATTATGATATGCTTAAATCAGAATAGCATGTATATTTCTCCCTAAACTTTTCCATTTGGATTGTTTTAATTTTTCTTCAGTTTAGGGGACTTCCAACGTTCGGAGTACTTTTTAAAAAACATTCAGTACTGATTAAATACATATATTTTTAGTTCAAACGTGCTATAAAATCATGAAAAAAATATTAAATTTTGGTAAAAATGTCACAACATTTTAAAATAGAGGGAATTTTGTATAAATGTTTAGTGCAATTTAGTGCTTACGCCAGAGATCCTACACTCAATTAAACTAAGGATATTTTAATTTCCTTTATACTATATACTACTGGAACAATTAACTGTGTTGTGAACTAAAAGTTTTACAATATTTCAAAAAATCATTGAAATGTGCCAACAAAAGTGAAAAAACCAGATTTTAAAAAAAAGTTACCTCTTTTAAGTACAGGTACACGTAAAATAATTAAATTAACGCATATCGCTTAGCTTTTTTTTCAAAACATAGATACAAACATGTAAATCACTTTTGCAAAATTTCATTGAAATGCATTGAAAACTTTTTAAATTATTAGCTTTCTCGTCTAAAAAAGTAGTAACTTAAAAATTAGTTTTCCTGAAAATGCATTTAAAGATTCTACTTCCGATCTTTTAACGTGGCTGTCGGTTTATTAAATTGGCCATAAGTTCTCATCCAGTGATCGTACGAATAAAAGTAAAGCAGTTTTACAATCCTAAAACGCCGGCCTTTGAAATAAAGCAATAAAAATAATTTAGAAATTTTGCACCAAAACAGCCATTTCAACGTAGGCAGGACAAATTTATTTTCAAATTACTTACTAACACACGTAAAATGACATTTGGAATAAGAGAAATACTTTGCAAAAAATTACTGGTGAGATATAAATTTTTTCAGACTTTGAAAACCATATTGTATAAAACAAATATTGATCAAACAATATTGTTTAACTAAACTTTACGGAAGTATAGAATTAAAATTATATCAATTATTATTAAATCGATAAATTACTATTAAATGCCAAAATCCTTTAGGAAAAATTTATTCTAAAATTACTTACTAACACACGTAAAAAGATTATCTACATTTGGAATAAGAGAAATACTTTGCAATGAATTACTGGAGACATAAAAAAATTTTCAGACTTTGAAACCATATTGATTGAAACAAATATTGATCAAACAATGTTATTTAACTAAACTTTACCGAAGTATAGATTTAAAATTATATTAATTATTATTAAATCGATAAATTATTATCATATTAAATGCCCAAATCTGAATAAGCATGTACAGTTACCATTTAACGACTTCATTTGAATAGTTTCAATTCTTATTTAATTTGAATAAATTTATTTTAAAATTAGTTACACACGTAAAATTATCAGCTAATGACGGAAAAAAATGCCCTTTGCACTAAACTGCTGGAGAAATACAATTTAGTTTTCAAACTTTGAAACCATATTGAACAAAACAAATATTTATCAACCAATATTGGTTGACTAAACTTTTCGAAAGTATAGAATAAAAGTTATATCAATTGGTATTAAACAGATCAATTATTATTAAATGCCCAAACAGAATAGCATGTACATTTCTCACTACACTACTCCATTTAGATTGTTTTACTTTTTGTTTAGTTAAGGAGAAATTTATTTTAAATTTACTTACTTCTACACGTAAAATGATCACCTACTGACAGAAAAAATACACTTTACAATAAATTACTATAGCAATATAATTTTTTTTTTAAACTTTGAAACCATATTGGATAAAACAAATATTGGTCCCCCAATATTGGTTAACTAAACTTTTTGAAAGTATAGAATAAAAATTATATCAACTATTATTAAATCAGTGAGCAATTATGAATTGTTTAAATCAGAATAGCATGTATATTTCCCACTAAACTTCTCCATTTGGATTGTTTAAATTTTTGTTCAGTTTAAAAACAAATTATTTTCAAATTACTTACTAACACACGCAAAAAGATTGGCTACATTCGGTATAACAGAAATACTTTGCAATAAATTACTGGGAACTTTGAAACCATATTGATTGAAGCAAATATTGATCAAACAAGATTGCTAGCTAAAATTTACGAAAGTTTAGAAAAAAATATATGAATTCTTATAAAATATAAAAGTTAATATAAAAATTATTATTTAATGCCCAAATAAGAATAGCATGTACACGTCCCAATAAACCACCCCATTTAGATAGTTTCAATTTTTGCCTAGTTTAAAAGAAATTTATTTTAAAATTACTTACGTACTCACGTAAAGTGATTAGCAACACACGAAAAAAATATACTTTGCAATAAATTACTGGAGAAATATATGTTTTTTAAAACTTTGAAACAATATTGGATAAAACAAAATTTGGTCAACCAGCATTGGTTAACTAAACTTTCCGAAAGTATAGAATAAAAATTATATCAATTATTATTAAATTAGTCAATAATTAATTATTGAATTCTAGGTACATTAAATAGCATGTACATTTCCCATTAAGCTTTTTCAGTTAGATTGTTTAAATTTTTGTTTTTTCGAGGAGAAATTTATTTTTAAATTACTCACTAACATACGTTAAAAAGATTTGCTTCAGTTAGAGTAAAAGATACACTTTGTAATAAATCACTGGAGAGATATAAAATTATTCATACTTTCAAACCATAGTAATTGAAACAAATATTTATCAACCAACACTGCTTAGCTAAACGTTACCAGAATATAGAATAACAATTTTATCAATTATTATTTATCACAAATGACCAGAAGATTGTCTGTGACTCCATTTGCTCACAGTAAAGGGAAAGATTGCTGGTCATTCATTTAAGGGGGCACCGTATAGGTAGCCAGCATTACCCCCTACAAGCCGGTCCCGTAATTTAGAACCGAGTCAAGTGACGAGACCGGAACATTTGACCCCGCACCTCCAGAAGTAAATTTGAGAACTTGGAGGACATTGCAGCCACGACAGATTTTACGTGCACCGTCCACCATTAGCGAACACGGCGGTGGATTTTGTCAGAGATCGGCATCGAATCCGCAACCCTCAGATCATTTGCTCGATGCTTTTGCCAACCGGGCCACCGCGACCTTATATCAATGATTATTAAATCAATAAATTACTATAAAATGTTTAAATCAGAATAGATAACAACCCTTTCCCACATACCTTTTGCAACCCTGTTATACAACTTCATTTATCATATCTGTGCATTTTTATGGTATGTATAGGACTAGCTTTACCAACTATTATTTTATCACCTTCTGTACACTACTGTTCTTATTACCTGTTCGTGCTTAATGTGTTGGCCATATGATTGGAGCAGCTTTTCCCTTGGCGGCCCTTGTACCATAAAACCTAATTCAACCAACCATCAAATCAGAATAGCAAGTACAATGCTGACTAAACTTCTCCACATAGAATAAATGCATAACTGGATTTAACAGTATTTAATATATCTTTTATTTAGTTTGGAAATCAACCTTTCCAATCCGAATTTTCCGCCTACATTTTTAAGATAGCGCTTTAACACTGTAACCCCTAGAGACCCAGATTAAGTCCGTATCTCTCTAATTACCAGACTGCTACAAGCAAAATTACTAAAACTGAAATTTCCACTGGGAGACAGTAAGTCACACTGACGATTTCATATTATAATTACTTATTATATTAGCGCAGAGTAATAACAAACTTTTGTATTTAAACCTTGATTTCAGTCAAAAATTATGGCTCGAAACAAATTCTTTTGAATCATTTATGACTTATTATGTCTATGATCAAATACTTCCTTGAAATTTAAAAATTTTAATTCGTAGATATTTCTTAATCTCACGGTAAGAGATAATACGCGTTGTCAGGGATTTAAAATAAAAGGACGATAGTATTCTAAGCGCAGATTTAAATTATAATTAAACTGTAAAATTGAAAATTACAGTACATTACATTTAGTTCATATAATTTAAGCATTACAAAATTAATAACATTTTGAATGAATTTAATAATATTTTCAAAGGAATGAAATTCCGATATGTATTTTTAAAATGCCAAAACTATTATTTTCTAATTCCGAAATTCAGAAATTTTTCTCCAACTCCACTCTTTTATAATAACATGCATCGCGTGTTCACTGCTTAGTGAATTTTAAATTTTGAACAAAGCAATTTTTGATGAAAGAGTTAAGAATTAAAACGTCGTTGCATATAGTCCTATACAATTGTTTACAGGTGCATATCTATTTTTGTGTCTTTTAGTATTTGTCTATATGCACTTTATGGTGGGGCGAAAAAAATTATTTTTTTATAATCAATATCTAATACCACGGAAAACTTGCGCATTGGCATCCTAATAACGGGAAAAATAATATAAAAAAATATAAGTTAGACTTGAAATCGCGCAAGAGCCCTAAAGTTTAGAAAAAAAGAGAAAAATCTGCACTTTTTAAAGACGTAAAATTTTTTTAATAGTTTACTTTATTTCTAATAATGTAAAAATTACTCTTTATAGTTACCTAAATGCGTGAAAAATACTTTTGGACACATTGCCGATTATTTGAATTCGCTCATAAAGGCTTAAAATACCATCATTTTTGTAAAAACCTCATATTGCAGCTCTTCACCCATTTCAGCACGTTTTTCCTTTATGCTGAAATGACCCATGACTGACCACGTGGAGGTGGCTGCAAGTCGAATCCCAACCACACCCTACCCAACCAACTAACCAGTTTGGGTGTGTTTACTTACACTGAAGTCCCTTAAAATTCTGACTTCGCATCAAATTTTGGCATCAAAGACCTTGATCCTAAAGTTGTCCGAATAAAAAATTCTCGGTTTTTATGCCCGCAAACTTTTCCAGCGGCCTATGTAACAAGTTTCCCACATCTGTTTACTGACTGACTGTGGCATGGAAATTTCAAATACTCAAATTCTGGCAGGGCTTTGTCTTTCAATAAAGTTGAAATGTGTTTTGTTGCCATATTGGACAACAACAGAGGTGGTGTCAGCTTACACTTTGTCCAATAAATAAGTTCAGTATAGTCTGTGGCTTGAAAACTAATTAAAGGAAGCTTGAAGGCTCTAACGTAACCTGTAACTGGCGGGTCACTTCTGGCTTTCAGTATCCTCCTGTAGCATAATTCTCGAATGTGTTGTCTCTAGTCCAATATCGCCAACATCATATTCTCTGGATGGCAGAAGAACGAATTTCTCTGAATGACCGGATCGATGATTTCTTTTATGTTGTCCGGGAAATATCTTGTTGTTTGAATGACCTTTAGTATGTACTTCGGACCATCTTTCACAGTGTAATGCATCTTAATATCAAACCAAATAGGAACATAGGTCTTTACATTGTAATTTAAAAGTGTCTTCATTTCTCTTGTCGGACTAATTTGATAAACATAAAGTTTTAATACCCGGTTAGTAGAGGTTAGCCATTGGGAATGGCTGAGGGGGTCCAGGATCTTTAACAGCAAATTCTGGATCCTGTGATGACTGCCTTAACAATATCTAGAAGTTACTGCTGATCATTACTGAGATCAGTTTTATTTATTGTGATTACAACTTCAGATTGAATCGGCACAAAATCAACAACAGGATTTTTCTCAAAGTTAGGCAGTCGCTTGCCAATTGGACCACTGAATGACGCTGGCCCAGTTGTTGTATCGTCTAAGTGCTCAAACAAATGTTTTTAAGGCAGCTCATTAAAGTGAAGCAAACAAATAAACCACAGCAGTGGTCGCTGACACCTAACTTCAATGTTCTGTACAACACCACTTTCCCAACCGGTGTTTGTGACTGTCCCATCACATCCGATGGCTACCACTGCACTCATGTCAAAATCTTTCTTTTTCATGTAGTCGAAAATGCTTTCGGCAATATCATTACCGGTTCCTGTTTTTGATGTAACATGGCCAATGTACTGGCCACCAGGCTCACTAATCACGCTAATATGTTCTTCTTTTCTTACTCTGCGGTACATTTTAGCTGGTATTTTTTCTTTTGTTAATATATTATCTTTTCTACCGTCGAAGTAGATTCCATTTACTTTTTTCAGCTGATGCTCGTTTTCCTTTATTGCTTTTCGAATCTTCACTTTTTTCCGTCTAATCTTACTTTTGTCAATCACTCGTGACATATCTGGATCAGGCATCATTCCAAGATGATGCAGGACACCAGAAGCTGTTGCTGCTGTGGCCCTGTCAGAAACACCGTACCTATCACTTAATAAGGAAGTATACGACAACTTTGAACGCATTTGCGATGTAGAAGGCAATACCAAACTCATAGAGGAAAAACATGCTGAAATGGGTGAAGAGCTGCAATATAAGGTTTTTACAAATATAAATGGTAATTTAAGGCATTTTGCGCGAATTCAAATAAACGTCAATGTGTCCAAAAGTATTTTTCACGCATTTAGGTAACTACAAAGAGTAGTTTTTACACTATTAGAAATAAAGTAAACTATTAAAAAAGTTTTTATACGTCTTTAAAAAGTACAGATTTTTAAATTTTTTTCTAAACTTTAGGGCTCTTGCTCAATTTCAAAACCAATTTATATTTTTTTATTATTATTTTTCCCGTGATTAGGATGCCAATGCGCAAGTTTCCCGCGCTATTAGATATTGATCATAAAAAAATAATTTTTTTCGCCCCACCCTAATGCACATGATATATTTTCCAAACGAGTGATTTAAAAATTTTGACGCTATTCATCTATTGGTAGGTTTTTTTCTTTAAATGTGCTATAATCATATTTAATCGCATATAAAAATTCCCAAATGCCACTACATGTTATGCACAAATACCACAACATAAAGAGACATTATTTAGATAAGTAAATTTTAAATTTGGGATGCCACGGAAAGGCTTTTAAAAGGTAATGAGAAAGGTAAGTACAATAATGAAATTTATTGATATAATGTATATAATTTCCCTTCTGAAATATGTAATGAAAAGCAACAAAAAAAATGAATACAATCAAATTTGGTTTTGTGCGGTAGTTAGGAACTGCACACACAAAAAAATTCGCACAAAAATATTCAGAAACTTTATAAATAGCCATAACAAATAATTTTTCACAACGTAATAAAGACATTTTTTTATGTGGGGGAGAGGGACGCCATTAAAAAAATCTCACATAGATAATAACTCAAAGCTATACGAAATAGCGAGAAAATGCTTACTCGCTAAATAATAATATTAAAATAATAATAATTCGAAAATAATAATAATTCGAATAATAATAATAATAATAATAATAATAATAATAATAATAGTAATAATAATAACAATAATAATAATAATGATGATAATAATAATAATAATAATAATAATAATAATAATAATAATAATAATAATAATAATAATAATAAAATTATACATGAAATCATTTTTAAAAAAATTAATTTCTCATTTTAAGCATTGAGAAATTTTCAAAATGTACATAATTCGATAATACTCGTCGTAGTCCCAAACGCGCATATTTTTCTGATGAACTGGTTTGTAATCACTTTCGTCACTTGAAGGTACGTATTAGAGTTGATTTATTTATTGTTACCATGTAGTTGGTGATAAGTTTTTGCGACGACGGTCGTTTGTTTAGCTGCTTGTAAACGTCGTGATAGCCATATATACACGAAGCTCTTTTTGAAAATTCAAATAAATAATCTATATATCTATATATATAAAACAGTTCCGTAACTGACTCATTCATTCATTCATTCATTCACTGACTGACTGACATACAACGCACAGACCAAACCGCTGGACCTAAAGGGCTGCAATTTTGCATGGCGATTCTTCTAATAGTGTAGGGGTGCACTAAGAAAGATTTTTCAAAAATTCTTCTTAGATTTTTTTTAATTAAATTTTTAAGCTGTTTTTTAAACTTTTTTTACGTTTGCATTTAAAATAATACATTGAGTGTTGTAAAATTTATATCACGAGAAAGATCATAAAATTTTCTTTAAAATGAAATCTTTTTCGAATCTTTACCTCCATTTCCTGATTTTTGGTGAATTTTTAAAGATTAATTTTTAGAATTTAATTTATTAAATGCTGATCACTTGATTTCTTTTTCTGGTACTTTAAATAAACTTATCGTCACGTGCATAACAACTAAATAAACAAAAAATATTTTTTTTTCCTTGCTAATGCGGCAGACGATTGGACATTATCTAAGAAAATATTAAAATACAGTAAAAGAAATGTTCTAAAAACTGTACTATATTAACTGTACTATATTCGTTAGTATTCTTTATATTAGATTTAATTTTAATATTTTCTTCTACATTATTTTGTCTATAAAATTATCCTTTACGATTTTCTTATAAATATATACATATATATATATATATTTTACATCAATTGTATACATTGATCGTCGTATTTATCATATAATATATATTTATATTTGGCATGAATTGCATACATTGACAGTTGTATTTAATTTTATGTACTCCGTAGCGAAGTACGGGTTTTCAGCTAGTATATATATATAACAGTTCCTTTAACTGACTGATTCACTGACTGACATACAGCGCACAGACCGAAGCGCTTGACCTAAAGGGCTGAAATTTTGCATGGCGATTCTTCTTATAGTGTAGGAGTGCACTAAGAAAGATTTTTAAAATATTCTTCTTAGATTTTTTTTAAATTAAATTTTTAAGGTGTTTTTGTAACTTTTCTCAAGTTTGCATTTAAAATAATAATTTGAGGGTTATAAAATTTATATCAGAAGAAATATCATAAAATTTCCTTTAAAATGAAATCTTTTTCAAATATTTACCACCATTTTCTGATTTTTGGTGAATTTTCAAAGATTAATTTTTAGAATTTAATTTATTAAAAGCTGATCACGTGATTTCTTTTTCTGGTACTTTAAAATAAATTTATCGTCACGTTCATAACAATGAAATAGAGAAAAAGAAATTTTCCCTTGCTAATGCGGCAGACGATTGGACATTATCCAAACAAATATTAAAATACAGTAAAAGATTACATTATGTTCCTCAAACTGTGCTATGGTAACTCTGCTATATTCTTTAGTATGTCCTATTAGAATTAATTTGAATATTTTCTTCTACATTATTTTGTCTATAAAAATATCTCACAGTTTTATTATAATTTTTTTTTACATCAATTGTATACATTGATCGCCATATTTATTATAAGTATATATACATATATTTATTTTTTTTGGCATTAATTGCATACATTGACCGTTGTATTTAATATGAAAGTACTCCGCAGCGAAGTGCGGGTTTTCAGCTAGTTTCAAATATATAATTTAAGGCGACAATGGACCTTCAGATTGACATAAATATATCCCCAAAACGATTATTTTTTGTGTTTCAGAAAATGATTCTGCAACTCATCAGCTTAAAACTTAAAAAAAAAGTATGTTGATCCGATCATCATTAACCTAGGTAAAACTCATCAGCTTAAAATTTAAAAAAAAAGTATGTTGATCCGATCATCATTAACCTAGGTAAAACTCATCAGCTTAAAATTTAAAAAAAAAGTATGTTGATCCGATCATCATTAACCTAGTTATAAGTATTTTTACCATGTTTTTATTAAATTGCTTTCTTGTTTGTGTGTGTGTGTGTGTTTGTCTGGTACAAATCTTGCAATCAATTTTTAACTAACTTCCCGACTAGCTAGACATTTGAAACTTTTAGAATAACTCAGAACACGATGACAATGCATTATTTTAATACTTTTAGCCATCTTTATTCCATATTTTAAAATCCATTACGTAAAAATACGAGTAGCGTCTGCAGACAAAAGTAACTGCGCTACAGGCGCCATCTATTAACGTAATATTGAACCTATTAACGTAATAACGAAATTTAAAAACATGGTATATAAAAAGTCTTTCTATCTTGTAATTATTTCAAACTTAATTTAGGATATATGGGCTCATTAAAAATTAGGGATTGTGAAACTGAAGCATCTGGTGTTAGAGCGAGATCGAAGACGAAATGTGCAGAAAGTTTTAATAGAATATACACAAAAAAGAATATACATAAAAACGACTTCAGAATATACACAAAAAAGAAATTTAAAAAAGTATAAAAAAGTGTCAGCTAATGCAAAAAAAAAAATACAAATGGAAGGATCAACATATGGAGCTGGAAATTTTAGTGAAAGTTCAGTTGCATTTTGACACATTACGTATGTTGAGTGGTGATTGTTTCAAAACAGACTGAAAATCATTTTGGCATTTTCCTATTATGTTTGCCTACTTGCAATGCATTTTTATTTCATGTTGAAAATTATTATTAACAGCAGGGCTCACACGCATGGTTTAACAATTAAAAAAGCTTTAAAAATTTAATTGAAGAATTTTCGCATAACACTAGCGATATGTCGATATAATGAATAAAAGACATCATCTTTTAATTGCATAGTTAACATTTTAATTATTTGTGCTTTTTTGTTGTTTGCAATTTTAATTGTATCTATATATATATATATTATTAATTGAACTTAAATGTGCACTTTTAACCAATTATTGAATTATGTTTTACCAATTTTAAAAATATGTTATGCAATCATCAAATTTTAACTTGGGTCGATACTATGAAAAAAGCCTCATTTTCTAATTATATAGTTAATAATTTTAATTATTCGTACTTTTGTACTATGTAAATATTTTTACTTTAACTTAAATATGCGCTTTTAAGCAATTTTAAGCCATTTTTTAATGAAGTTTACAAATTTTAGGATTATGTCCTGCAATCCCCAAATTTCAACTTTGGTTTATTTGTTTATTTTATATAGATATATACATTTTTTGTTTCAAATTAAAATAATGATAATTATTTCAATTTGAAGAAGGTAACATATTCTATACTGAATAAAAATAAAAATTCAATTTTGCTGACAAATTTTGGATCTTTTGTCAAATTAAAACTTTAAGGGCTATTTTCTCAAAACAGGTTTTCATGTCGTTTCGGTAAGTTCAAAATGTTCCATGCGTCATAATTTTTCTTGAATTTTCATAAAATGTCATAAAATTATTATTTATATATGTTAGAATAAAATTTACTAATAAATTCATTATACTATTTTAAAAAAACTTAAAATTTTTACAATCAAAAAAATATTTTGATAAAATTTTGCCTAAAATTACCTATTTTTATCGATTTCTATTCTAGTTTTTATAAATATGACTGCAAATTAAATATTGCTAGTAAATTTTATTATTAATATATAAAGTTAGCTTAAGAAAGAAAATTAGATATCTGAGACAAAAATTGATGTGTATGGTGAATTTTTTAATAGAGTAATTAACAAACAGATTTTAATTTATGTCTTAATTAATTGTATTCTGATTTTTATGAAAATTTAGAATTTCATCTCTAAACAACTATGTATAAGGATGCAATATTTCATAGCAATTGGTTGATAAATAAAAAAAAAATTCATGGTCCATTGTTGCCTTAATTTTTTTTTCGATACATAATCATACCGCATAAAAAAATCCCACAAAAGAAAAATCGCACAAAATAGTTGCATAAAAAAAAGACTGCAAAAAACAGGTTTGACTGTATCTTAGATCTTGTTATTTAACACTGAGGAAACCTTTAGATACAGGTCCAGTTGAATACGTTAAGGGGACAGTGGATTTTCAAAATTGTGAAATTTGTCCAAAAATTCGATTTTTATATTTTATTGAACTGTGAAACTACGGACGAGTAGAAATGTGTTGCCAAATGAATTTTTAATTTTTGTGATTACTTTGCTAGTTATAGGCATTTGTATTTAATTTAGATATTATGTGGTTACTAATAGCAATAACTTTAAATGCGTTTTTCTCAAAATAAAAATTTTCATGTCATACGAATATTCAAACTGCTCCAGGCGCATTTCTAACTATCGTATTGCTTCGAAATTTAAGTTTTATATATCTAAGTGTATATCAAATAAATCTTATTGAAAAAAATTATGCTTCGTAGCTCAGAATTTCTAAATTTTGTACTTGAAAAGATGATTTATAGGTATTTTGCGTCATAAAAAGGGTGTTTTCACTATTATTATTTTTTTCTCTTTATATTTTTAATAAATGCTTAAAATAAACAATAAGGTTCATTCTTAGTTCTATAAGGTATCCTGTAAATAAAAATTACCATATTATATGCAAAAGAAATGCGCATGGAACATTTTTAATTAGGCAAATTTTTGATATAATTAATAATTTATAATTCATAAATTATTAATATTTCATCATTAAATTTTAACCACTTTTACATATCTATGGTACTAATCACATATTTAAGTTTAAAGCAAATCCATTCAAAACAAAAAAAGTTAGGTTTGAAGGTCCACTGTCCCCTTAATGAGAAGTGGAATTTTGCTGTTTGTGTGAAAATGCTACATTTACAAAAATTTATGTTAACGAAAAAACCCTACAAAAGTTAATACTAAAATTACGGAAATTTAAATGGCACCAACAATATAAGAAATGTTCATTGGAATTAACCGGTGGAGAATACTGGCGTCCGATCGAACTGGATGGAAAAAAGTGACCGGGACTGCCTTGGCCTATTCCAGGCTGCCAAGAAGAAGAATATTAGAAGTGTAGTTATTAAAATTGATACTTTGTAACGTTTAAGCGTCTAAATATATTACTACCAGCTTAAATGCACTCCTATTCTGTATAGTGAAACAAATGTGCAGTAGTGCGCACTGTTCCATTAAAAGCTTTTCATTAAAAACAATCTAGCAGAGTTTTACTCGTATCTAAAGTAATTAGGATTTTTCCGGTTTCTTCAAAGATATGATCCGGGCTCTTGAAAGATATGACTCAAATCTTAATTCAGAAATGAATAAATTTCAACAAGTAAACTTTTTTTTCAAAAATTTAAATTTCATTCAGGTCTAAGGTACACTAATTTTTTTCAGCTATCTTTCGCATCGATCAGGAATTATTCACTTTACATCTTAATAGTAAAAAAAAAAAACAAATTTTATTTTTCACTAAAAATTAAAACCATCACTTTTTATCTCCACCTTTTTAGTGACTATTTCATGCTGAACAACCAACAACAAGAGATAAAGTCGAGAACCTTCATTGCAGCTCTTTGTGGGGAAGGTGTAGGTAATTTAGCTTTATTTAATGAGGTCAAAAAATCCCAGTTTGTTATTATCTATGTTAATGTATCCATTCTTTGAGTCTTTCTTTGACTGAACACCAGGGTTATACCTCATAAGGAATTAAGTATTTAATGTAATGTGAGAGTGTGGAAAATTTTCTTTTCTTTAGTTTTCATGTGAGGTAAAATATACTTATATTTAGATATACCTTGTCTAAGTACCAGAATCCTTTCTGCGTACCTGATTCAGTGCGTCCAGTGCTGATAAATTTTACCAAATATATTTTTAAGATACTAGGGGCATCGCCCTTAGTATCTTAAAAATAATAATTAAATTATTTATTATTATTTTTTTTAAGAATAATTATTATTATTATTTATTATTTATTTAATATTAAAATATATTTTTTTATATTTTTTATTTATAATTATTATTATTATTTATTATTTATTTTTAAGAATAATTATTATTATTATTATTTATTATTTTTTTAAATTTTCTTTAAGAATTATAATTTATTTGATAATTCTTAATTATCTTCGCCCTTAGTATCTTTAGCTCGCTACGCTCGCTTTTCGTACGGGGCCTTCGGCCTTTAATAAGGCTAAAAGGGAATATTTTACTCGTAAAAGGCCCCTAATAAGGCTTACTCGTAAAAAAAAAAAAATTTGTTATTGCAATGTAATATTGACGTGACCGACTACGATGAAAACATCGATTTTCGACAATTGGTGCGGTTTTGGAGGAGATAGGGCGACAAGCTTTTTACAGCGGCTGCAGCGGTAGTTACTTTTTTTAGAATAGAGAGATTATATTATACCCCTTAAATATTACAGTGTGTTTGGTGGTCGTAAGAAAATTGCCCTCTAGGAAACAAAGTTCTATTAAGTAACGTCACTGTCGCAGACTCCATGGTTTACCATGGTTTTCACTCGTTGTTTGATTTACCTTTGTTGACTCCTGCCACATTTCGCGAGATAACTTTTTGATGTTTGGCAACACGCAATTAAATTTTGAGTTTTATTCTTTTTTTTTATTATTGTTATGTTAAGATACGGCGCATGTTGGTGAGTATATTTTTCGGTCCCGTTTTTTACGGCGGGAAGTATGTAACTTTGGTCTAAATTAATATATATATATATAAAGTTGTGTGTGTGTCATTAGTAATCTGAAATAAACATTTTAATATTTCTCGATATTATATGAGTACCTAAAGAATAACATCACAGGATCTGTTTCATTTAAAGGAGCTCCCCCGGGACAAAGGAAGTAGGAATTTGGCTTACCCTATAAGTTCGGTGTCACTTCGAAATATTTAATTTGAAAGTTGGGCGGAGTGACAACAGTCACATTGATAAACCTTTTTTCTTGGAAAGTTTCTAATGGGTTTTTAGTACACATTATGACATTTAAATTTTTTCTTCTCTTAAATAGAACTGGCAAGCCTAAGAATAGACCTAAACCTTCTTGCTTTTTACACCTACATATTGAATTTATTAGCACTAAGCAGTATCCCGATTTTAACTAATGAACCTACAAACACTGACTCACTCAAAAATAAGTATTTTCTTCAATTATTATGTCTTTAAAACTAAAGAGAAAAAAAACGTTACAAACGGACCAAAAAAAAATACGCCAAGAAGTAAAAAAATCATTATTGATAATCTATCATCCTTTTCAGTGTTTTCTTTTTGTTAAATCTAGGTCAAAAAGGACATAGAATTTCTATAACTCTAAATAGGTTGCAAAAAGTTTCAGAACTTACTTAGAAATCGCTCGATTGATAGTTAGAGAATGAGGCTATTTTGAAATTGGATTAAATCAGGAAAAGAGCGTTAAAATCTATTTACGCCAACAAAAGCGCCACATAATTATCAGGTACCGCAGTGCTTTTGTTCTTTGAGTCTCTCTCGATGAAACGTTAAAACTGAAGGGCAAATTACAGGATTTAAGAAGTGGTTAATGTTGCAGGGCACTGAGAATAAAATACAATACTTTCGTTTTTCCTTTTGTGAAAGAAATTAAAGAAACTTCTCTGATGGGTAAATTGTTAAACAGGAGTTGCATTCTTATGTGATAAAAATTATCTGTAAATGAAAAAAAAAAGTTGCAAAAGTTTTGCTCAGTTTTATTTCTAATATCCTAATAACTTTAGCCAACTATTCGTGAAGTTATAGCATATAATACGAACATATTACAGAAATATTTTGATATATAATGACGTCCAAAATGCGTGATTAATAAATAAAATTAGTTATTCAATTATGAATATGAAAATACATTGTAAAAATCCTAGAAGGAAATTATATTGGTAAGAGAGTATAATTGTTTAAAATATTCATCAATTTTGACTATAAATTACCATTTTCAAACGATCTGTTTGTTGACCTATCATATACTATGGTCCCTACTTTTCCCAATTTCATGCTACTATAATTTTTCATGCACAATTCGTATTTGAAATACAATATAAATTTCCTAGTAATTAATTAAAGATCTAATAGTAATTTTAACATTAAAATTGCTATTAGATTTTTAACTAATTACTATGAAAAATTACACATTACTAAGATGTGTAATTTTAACATCCTAGTAATTACTAGGAAATTTATATTGTATTTGAAATACAATATAAATTACCTTGTAATTAATTAAAATTCTAATAGTAATTTTAACATTAAAATTACTATTAGATTTTTAATTAATTACTAGGAAAAATTACACATTACTAGGATGTGTAATTTTAACATTAAAATTAAACATCTTTTCTTTTTATTAATTTACATTTAAAATGAACAAGGAAGAAGCTATCACAGAATGAATCTGAAGTTATTCAGAAGGGAATGATGGAAAAAAAAAAGAACTGATCCTGAATACGAGATTTAAGGACAATGCAAAGACGAAACTTAAAGGAAATGCAAAAAGAATAGACATATTATAGAAAGAGCCCATAAAGAAGGAACTGACACAGCGCACAAATAAACTGGTTTAGAAAGATAAAGGAACATAATAATGAACGAACTGACACGGTGCCAAAGAACTTAGTTTAGAAAGATAAAGGAACACATAATGAAGAAACTGATACGGGGTACAAAGAAACTGATTTAGAAAGATAAAGGAACACATAAAGAAGGAACTGACATAGCGTACAAAGAAATTGGTTTAGAGAGATAAAGGAATACACAAAGAAGGGACTTACACAGAGTGTAAATAAACTAGTTTAGCAAGATAAAGGAACATATAATGAAAGAATTGACACGGCATGCAAATAAACTGGTTTAGACACATAAAGGAACACAGGAAGGAACTGACACAACGAACAAACAGACGGCTTTAGAAAGAAACACATAAAGAAGGAACTGATATGGCGTACAAAATGAACTGTTTTAGAAAGAAAAATAACATTCAAAGAAGGCACTCAGACACAATTCTAAAGGAAATGGTATAGCTGTAAACGACGACACAGAGAGGAAATCAAGGAAAAGAACTCTTAAAAATGAAATTGCCTGAAAAGAAAACCCTGATTGAATGATACAGATAGTATTTTCGTTCAAGAAGTTGGTTAATTTTAACAATTTTTTTTTCAAGTGCTCGTTGTTTTAAAAAACAATCTACTACTCTGTAGGTACGCTGTGCATCGCATGATATATCAAGCGAAGTTTTTAATTATCGTTTTTTTTTGTGGCATTAGAAATTGCTCATTAGTAAATTTCTCTGTAATAGCTACTTTGGAATTTAATTCAATCATTTCTTTATTAACTTACGTGGGAACTAAATTCTGAAGATAAACAAGAATAGATTAAATATTTTATATGTAATAGCCGTTGTCTCTGTATAACACTTCCGGGCTGTACTCATCTTTCAATTGAAGCCCTTAGTAAACAAACGGCCGGTTAGGCTTAATTTCAATTTTAGATGTGGATCAGAATTTTTTCTTACCTAAAAACTAATATCTTCTCCATCAAATCACGTTTGTTCAGCCTATTTTTCTATAAAAGATTCAGAACTAAAAAAAAAAATGGATGCTTTTAGCTGTATATTTAACAGTTTTTAAAAATCTGTTTACATTTGCGATGAATTCTGAAAGTAAACAAACTTGAATCTGAATGAATCAAGTAGCTCAAGTATTCATATCGCGTAGTGAGCTGCAAAAATCTGGATGGCAGTCTACTACTCTAATCGCATGAATAAAAATAAATAATAAATAAATAAAAAATAAATAAAAAATAAAAAATAAAAAATAAATAATAATAAAAAATAAATAAATAAAAATAATGAAAGGGTTTGCTTTTACAAGGTGTGGATTAAATGCAATATTGTTAGATAATTCGGGATATTTTTTAACTTTCATATACTTTTTCCATTATGACGTCATTATTAGTATTATGACGTCAAAATGACGGGTTACCTTCTAGTCAAGTAATATAGAAGGATATGATAAAAAGTTCAAAAAGGGAATTAAAAAACAATAGGCATAGAGTGTAAAAAATATCATAAAAAATAAAACTGACACAGCATGCAGAAGGAACTAGTTAAGAAAGAAAAATAAACTTACAAAGAAGAAACTGGCACAAGTCACAAAAGGAACTAGTCTAGACGGAAAAAGAGCACTTTGAAGAAATTGATACAAGAGGTAAAGCATGCAACTGAAGATGCTTCAAAGTCAAAAGGACTGATATAAATAGCATCGATACAAGACGCAAACAATTAAAAAAACCGGACTTAAAGTAAAGATGAAACTTTCGTCTTTGGTAATTTAGAAAGTTCATTGTAATGAAAGAAAATAAACAAATGAAGGAATTAAGTAAAAGTGCAAACGCCAGTTTCATACCGTGAAACTACTGTCTCGAAAAATAACTTCACAGGTTCTATACGCATATAAACTTTCTTAATCATCACAAATTCAATTAATCAGCCTTAATTTTTGCGACTGGATCACACTAAAAAAATGAAATCCAGTCACAAATGCTGTATATTGATTTTGTTCAAAGAAATTAGTGTATAGAATGAAAAATATGGTATTGAACAATTTTCCCAATATAGTAATCGGAAAAAAAAATTTATTCTCTTTATCCTTTTGATAAAAAAGTTTTTTCCTATTTTTTAAAGAGGAAGATTATTGAACTAATTTTTAAATCGTTTAAAACAATGCATCCTTAATGATTATTTATACCATTATAATGAAAATCTTCAATTAAAAAGTTTGAATTTTGCTTTATAAGATTTTTAATGAAGGTAATATGAATTAAATTACATAGATCTCGCTCCGTGCGAATTGTACCTGTTCCCAAAAGGGAAAAGTGCATTTACCCTTTCAGGGGCAAAAACCTCCTCCTTTTACACGATGCAGATTTTTTCCCGATTTTTTTAACCTAAAGAATTTTGAAAAATTTTTCCAATTAAAGGTTGCAAAAAGTTTTTACTTCTTTAAACTAATAACAGATGGCAGTACTAACCATTTTTCTGCTCATTTAACTGCAATACATTGAATGCAAGGGAAAAAAAGAGACTAGATTTAGGCGTTTGCACTGTGCAAATGGCGCCCTTCAAAGGGTTAAAGGGAACACATTTTCAGTCTGTAGAAGAGATCAAGGCAAAAACGGTTGACTTTCTGCAGAGAGTGACACTTGATGACTTGTAGCATTGCTTTGGACAGTGGAAAAAAACATATGCAGCAGTGTATACATAGGGAAGGGAATATTTTGAAGGGGATTAAAAAGTTATTTGTGATAAGTTTTCAATAAAGCATTCTTTTCGGACCGGTCCGGTTATTTAATTGTCACACCTCGCATATTGTTGAAGAAAGTAAGTATTTTAAATAAAGTATTTTTTACCATGTTTTTATTAACTCGCTTTCTTGTTTGTGTATTTTGTGTATTAACTTTTTTTGTCCAGTACAAATCTTGCAATCGATTTTTAACTAACTTACCGACTAGCTAGACATTTTAAACTTTTAGAATAGCTCAGAACACTATGACAATGTATTCTTTTATTACTTTTAGCCATCTTTAAGCAGATTTAAATTCATTTTCAGTTAATTTTGTTGTTTGAAATTTTTTTATAATTTCCTCTCTTTATTGCGCATTTGATCATTTCTTTCAAGTTGATGGGGTAATTCATCAAAATTTTTTAAAAAAGTATTTATTAATACATAGAATTGTCAAGTTTATATGATTCAACAGAAAATTTAGGAACGTGGTACATAAAAGCTTTTTTTATCTTGCAATTATCCTTATTAAGGGGACAGTAGACCTTCAAAAACTTTTTTGTTTTGAATGGATTTGCTTGAAATTTGAATATGTGATTAGTACCATAGATATGTAAAAGTAGTTAAAATTTACAGATGAAATATTTATAATTAATGAATTATGATTCATTAATTATATCAAAAATTGGCTTCATTAAAAATGTTCCCTGCGCATTTCTTTTGCATATAATATGGTAATTTTTATCTACAGGATACCTTATAGAACTAACAATGAAACTTATTGCTTATTTTAAGCATTCATTAAAAATATAAAGAGAAAAAATAATAATAGTAAAAACACCCCTTTTTATTACGCAAAATACGTATAAATCATCTCTTCAAGTACAAAATTTAGAAATTTTGAGCTACGAAGCATAATTTTTTTCAATAAGATTTATTTGATATACGGTTAAGTATATAAAACTTAAATTTCAAAGCAATACGATAATTAGAAATGCGCATGAAGCAGTTTGAATATTCGTATGACATGAAAATTTTTATTTTGAGAAAAACACATTTAAAGTTATTGCTATTAGTAACCACATAATATCTAAATTAAATACAAATGCCTATAACTAGGAAAGTAATCACAGAAACTAAAAATTATTTTTGCAACACATTCCTACTCGTCCGTAGTTTCACAATTCGATAAAATAAAAAAAATCGAATTTTTGGGCAAATTTCACAATTTTGAAGGTCCACTGTCCCCTTAAAATTCTACTTGAAAAAAGTCAAACATCTACCCACTGATAAACACCCATTTTTGTCGTTATAAAAAATATAATAATTCAAGTTAATACCCTCCGAATTAATTGATATTATTGCGATCATGAAAGGTGAATTCGATGCTAAAGGTTTAAACGAAAAAGAGCATCTTATAATATTTTGCACTCCAACTTAGTATCTTGTCATGTAGAGAGCCATCGTTGTAAGAAGAAAACTTTATTGTTAAGACGCTACTGTTTCTAATGGTCGCCCAATGCTTAACTGATGGCATCTTGATGACACACAAAGGGTAAAGAATCCTTGAAGCTCGCAAGCTTTTGCTTTCGATGCCATAAAGATACTAGTATCAACAAACTGCATCACGAACTGGTGGCGTGGGTTATCAGCATATCGTGTATTTTTCTTCTTTGAAATCCAGAAGAAGCCTCTCTTGTAGCTCTCTTGCATCTTCACTTGCTTGCAGTAACCACATCAGCGAATATTGTTCATAAATACCACATTTATAGGACTTAAGGCTGCTGTGTACTAACCCTATTAGATTCACTCACCTCAGTGTTAACCTATGGAGAAATTTTGTCCAAGGATTGCCGACTTGGATTTGAAGATTTTTTTTTGTAAAATTGTACTCCGTGATAAAGAAAGAAATTTCGCACCTTGTGGCATATTTCGTTTTTTTAAAATTCAAATAATATATTAAAATTTAAATTATTTGGGAAAACAAATCTGGTATAGGGTTTTTAAAATGCTCATAAATTCCTTTGATGGACGAAATTTATAAAATGAATCCTGTTGCAAGGTGCAAACAAAATTCAGTCTGTCTGAAAATGCCATTTTTATTGGATTATCAGTATTTATGTAGTTTTGAATAGTAGACACATTTTCTCCATAGGTTAATATAGAGGTGAGAGAATCCTATAGGGTTAGTATATAGCAGCCTTAATATGTAGATGAAACACTAACTCTGCACTATTATATTACTAAAGAAATTTTATTAAAGAAGTTGCTGAATTTTTTTTTCGATAGCTGAAATCTTCTTTCGTTTCACAGAAGCTTTAACAGACCAATAATTTAAGCTGGAATACAAAATACTTCAAATTGAAAGTGACTGAATATTTCATTTCTGCAATAAAACTTAAGATTGTGGAATCGAAATAAGACTGCAGACTTTATGATTAATTTTAAAGTATCTTTTACTTTAGAAGTATTTTATTTTAAATGTCTAACACAAAAGTACGTAAAATATACCTAAACAATCTGCATTCCCTGTTTGACAGAAAAACCGCGAAATTCAACAAGGAAAACGTCCAACAAAAGTTTTCTTTCATATATTAAAAACACCTTTGTAACAATAAGATTATATAGGAAGAAATACACTAACTTTTTTACGCTCTTTAGGGACTTTTAGCGACACGTGTTGATTGTTTTACAAAAACCTTTAAGAAGAGATAAAAGTGAACTAAAACAAAGATTAAAAATGCATATATATACCGATTTAACATATAAGAATACTAATATGATTTATACTGGTGGACGTGAAGAAATAAAATTCTATTTTTCCAAAGTACATATAAGCAATTTATCCATATATTTCAAGGTTTACTTCGAGAAAGGAGAATTTATGTGGTTCCAAAGTTCGTGGTAATTGTTCATATAATTTTCGCTTGTAGTAACAGTTTGTAAGTGTTCATTATTTGCTCGATTTGTTCGAATTTAATTTGCATTTGCATATCTTTGGAATCAAACGCCTTTGAAATTTGAAAACCATTAAAGTAATTATGGATAAAAGGGACAAAAGTTATTGAGAAATATAATTGATGCATTAAGAGAATTTCAAGTTTCAGTTGTTTCAGAAATGTTGTGTTCTGTTGTGTTTTTGCAATTTTTAATTTTGTTTTGTCTAGCAAGGTGCGGCCATTAATTTCCATGACTGATCTAATAACTCCAGAAAATATTACATAAAATGCGTATCCATTTAAGGGAACTCACGACTCTTAAGTCGAGGAAATAAGGCATATTTTCATACATTTTGTCTCTTTGTAACTATTTCAATTTACTCCAAATTTTTCCAAATTTTATGTATATGATAAATTGATATATTTATTTTAATAAACAAAATTTCAACTCTAAAAATAATTTTAAATAATTTATTTTTAAATGCTTTAGATATACCTTGTTTTTTAAGTATTTTTATTGTATACTGGCTTGCGCGCAGAACTATGAAATTAATTTTACACTTAAATGTATAATTTCTGTTTTATAATCAAAATAATTAATTCAAAATACCATTGAACACAAAAAATTCAGCATTAAAATGTTTTTCAATTTTTTTAAAACTGCTCAAAATATACTTAAAATTTCCTTAAATTTTTGCATTAATTTACCCCTGAAAAAAATAACAAAATGTGCAGTGATTGCAATAATTCTAGTTCAGGAGCAATAAAATAGCATGATAATGCATTGATAAAAATTTCATGGAATTATGTTTCATAGTTTTTGAGATATCAGTTGCGGAATGATGCAAAATTACATTTTGAGAAAAATGAGTTTAAAATTTTTCTTACCATAAACTTGATCAGTAATTAAATATTTAGAATATCAATATCTCTGGAACTAAGCGGGATATTTTCATGCGGTTTGCTTTATTTTGTTCAGAAATGATCAGGCTTTAACATATATGTGTTTTCAAAAAATCGAGTGTTTTAAAAATTTAAGGGTAGTGAGTCCCCTTAATATGTTTTGAAGTAACTCCCACCTGCCGCAATGCATTTCTCTGCTCGGATGTAAAAGCTTCGGAAACAACTTTTAAGGTCATCTTTCGGAATGTTCTTTAATGTGGACGTCGCCGTTTTCTTGATGACTTCGACATCCTCAAATCCTGTTCCCTTCAGCAAATTGGCCCAGCATGACTTCGTGGCGATGGATCATTCTCCATACTCTCCGAACTTAGCACCGGCAGGCTTTTTCTTGCTTCCAAAACTGAAAGATTTGCCTAAGGGAAAAAGATTTGAGAATGTCGATGCCATCAAGAAAATGGTAACGTCCCCATTAAAGAGCATTCCGAAAAAGGACTTTAAAAGTTGGCTCCGCAACTTATAGAGAAAAGCTCACTTCTACCCAGACTTGGGTGTATATAATTTGAAGTGGCACTCTAAATGAATTTGATACAAACACAGTTTATACATGAAACAATGTTTATTGAATTCGTTTCACATATAGAATTTGCTTTTACAGCAATAAGCATACGTACTACTTGTACGGAATATATATTAGCATTCAATAGAAATACACTTTGAAAATACTCACAAACCAGCAGAGAGTCAAACCAGCAGTTCTGCCACGTAAACTTTGGGCCTGCTAAGCACAAGCGCCGGTTAACACCTGGAACTGCTTACCTCGTAGCTCCCTCTCGCTTATCTATCAACCTTAACAACACCTTCTTTTCAACCTTTTGTATTAATCAAGCTGCTTGGTATTTATACCAAGCGCGTATGCCAAAATTAGCATATCTCAAGCAGCTTCTTTAATTCATTCACTCAAAAGTTCGATTCTTGTGAATCGAATCTTATGTATAACTTACAAACTTATGCAGACGAGCACAGAAGTGTATTACGGCAGGTGGGAGTTACTTTGAAACATATTAAATGGGTATGTTTTTCATGTAATATTTTCTGGAGTTATTAGATCAGTACTGGAAAGTAATGGCCACACCTTGTATATTTATGTATATTTGTCTTACATACATATAGTGTCTAGGATGCAGGATAGACGTTTTATGAAATGCAGCAGTGAATTCAGGAAGCAACCTATCCAGAAGAGACCGCTCTGGAAGCTCTTTTGCGCCTTTACCTGTTTAGAGTAACCACAGCAACGAATATTGTGTGTGCGTCGTGGTCCAGTTGGCAAAGGCAATGAGTCTGTGATCTGAACGTCTCTGGTTCGATGCTCGTCGCTGACTAATCCACCGCCGTGTACACTAAAGGTGGTTGGTGCACGAAAAATCTGTCGTGGCTGCAATGCCCTCCAAGTTCTCAAATTTACCTCTGGAGGTGCGCGGTCAAGTGTACCGGTCTCGTCACTTGACTCGGTTCAAAATTACGAGACCGGATCATAGCCAAGTCGGACTCCGACCCTTGTGGTGCTAATTGAAACCGGGGCCGCCCCCTCTGCTTAATAGCCTATATGGATTTGATCTGATGTTGTTGTCAGTCAAGTTAGATAATCAACATCAACAACGAATATTGTTCATGGATATCACATTTAAAATACTTAAAATACATAAAACACTTAACTTTGCACTGTTAAATGACAAAGGCAATTTTATTAAAGAAGTTGTTGTCAGTTAAGTCTTGCTATTCGGCTTTAACTAAGTCAAAGAAAGAAAAAATCCGAAAAAGAAGCTCATTTCTGTTTAGCTTAAAACTTCCTATAGGGCTTTTAGATTGCTGATAGGATGACAGCATAGCCAGGTACAATATTGTGAACTACTATCCTGACTGTACATACCCTATTGTACATCTATTGTACCTTAAGTTTTTTAATCTTGGAAGGGAATTTTTCATCCTTTTCCATCTTGGAAAGGAAACAACTACAATTCTTCACAAAGCATCTTTATGAATTATTTATAATATATTTATAATATATATATATATATATATATATATATATAATAGGAAGAGAATGATTTATGCTCTCGTGTTAAGTTATTCATACACATAACTGTTTTGTTCCGGGTAGTATTAAAATTCTTTTCCATGCAATTATTTAGAATTTTTATTAACTTTCTTTAATCTTTGTATCCTTTCAAACGGTTTCATAAGTTTGAGCCATTTGTTACTTTTATATGAGTTGTTCTTATTTTCTAGTTTATTTGATTTTGTTCTTCAGGGGTATATTCTTTTTGAAAGTTCACATCCTTTATGTTATTGTTGGTTTGAAAAAAAAGTTTACTCTTTCTTTCTGCATTAGTTTTCAGAAACTTTTAACTTCTTTTTTGCTCTTATTGCAAGTAACTATTACTCTATTTTCTTTGTTTTCAGTATAAAATTGGGGACTGTAAAAAGACTGGGAATGAAGGCAAAAACAGTAAATCTTTTATGCGGTGCTTGAATAAGATAAATTTTAATGAAGAGTTATAAAACTATCTCAACTATAAACTTCAGATAGTTGCGCTAATTCTGTATAAAAACAGAGCTATGAAAAATAAGGAAATTGTAATAACATTTTTAAAGCTAGCGAAATGATCGTTGTCATAGTTCTTGGGGAGCATTTTTGTTGACTTTTGGGCAAAATTTAGCTTTTATTTCCTTTAATATCCTTATTTAGTATTACCAACCATTATCCCCTCATGTACGGGAAAAATGGTTAGTAATAATAAATGGGGAATATCTACTTAACTGTGTTTGTCACGTACTGATAGTGGGGCAATAATTCATTTGCTCCTTTATAATATTCAAGAGATGCTGTTGATACATCCAACAAAGGAGGCCGAAACTGGGGAGAATTAAGAGATTTTTCTTTTTTTGGAATAAAGCAAGAAAATCGTTATATCTATGAATAAATTTCATATGAAAAAAGTTTATATACTGAATTGTCATTTTTATACAATTTATAGATTTCCTTGTTTCTAACAGATCCAGATGGTGTCATATCAATATATATATAAAACAATTCCGTAACTGACTGACTCACTGACATGACCAAACCGCTGGACCTAAAGGGGTGAAATTTTGCATAACGATTCTTCTTATGATGTAGGGGTGCACCAAGAAAGATTTTTCAAAAATTCTTCTCAGATTTTTTTAAAATTAAATTTTTAAGCTGTTTTTTAACTTTTTTACGTTTGCATTTAAAATAATAATTTGAGGGTTATAAAATTTCTATCACGAGAAAGATCATAGAAATTCTTTTAAAATGAAATCTTTTTCGAATCTTTACCTCCATTTCCTGATTTTTGGTGAATTTGTAAAGATTAATTTTTAGAATTTAATTTATTAAATTATGATCACGTGATTTCTTTTATGGTACTTTAAATAAATTTATCGCCACGTGCATAACAACTAAATAGATAAAAAAAAATTTTCTTTCTAATGCAGCAAACGATTGGATATTGTCCAAAAAAATAAATATCCGTTACAATTTTTTTATAAATATATTTATATATATATATATATATATTTTACACCAATTGTATACATTGATCGTCGCATTTATTATAAATATATATATTTATTTTTTTGGCATTAATTGTATACATTGACCGTTGTATTTAATTTGAATGTACTCCGTAGCGAAACGCGGGTTTTCAGCTAGTATCTATATATATAAAACAGTTCCGTAACTGACTGACTCACTGACATACAACGCTCAGGCCAAACCGCTGAGCTGGACCTAAAGGGCTGAAATTTTGCATGGCGATTCTTCTTATGGTGTAGGGGTGCACTAGGAAATATTTTTGAAAAATTCCTCTTAGATATTTCAAAATTAAATTTTTAAGCTGTTTTAATAACTTTTTTTAAGTTTGCATTTAAAATAATAATTTCAGGGTTATAAAATTTATATCACGTGAAAGAGAATAAAAATTCCTTTAAAATGAAATGTTTTTCGAATCTTTACCTCCATTTTTTGATTTTTAGGGAGTTTTTTAATATTAATTTTTAGAATTTAATTTATTAAATGCTGATCACGTGATTTCTTTTTCTGGTACTTTCGATAAATTTATCGTTACGGGATAACAACGAAATAGACAAAAAAAATTTTTTTTCTTTCTAATGCGGCAGACGATAGGACATTATCCAAAAAATATTAAAATAAAGTAAAAGATATGTTCCTCAAACTGTACTAAATTCTTTAGTATATCCTATTAGATTTGATTTGAATACTTTCATCTACATTATTTTGTCTTTAAAAATATCCCTTACGATTTATATATATGTATATATATTTACATCAATTGTATACATTGATCGTCGTATTTATTATCTATATATATAAAACAGTTCCGTATCTGACTCACTCACTGACCGACTGACTGACATACAACGCACAGACCAAACCGCTGGACCTAAAGGGCTGAAATTTTAAATGGCGATTCTTCTTAGGGTGTAGGGGTGCACTAAGAGAGATTTTTGAAAAATTCTTCTTAGATTTTTTAAAATTAAATTTTTAAGCTGTTTTAGTAACTTTTTTTAAGTTTTCATTTAAAATAATAATTTGAGGTTTATAAAATTTATATCACGAGAAAGGTCATAAAAATTCCTTTAAAATGAAATCTTTTTGGAATCTTTATCTCTATTTTCGGGTTTTTGGTGAATTTTTAAGGATTCATTTTTAGAATTTAATTTATTAAATGCTGATCACGTGATTTCTTTTTCTGGTACTTTAAATAAATTTATCGTCACGTGCATAACAACTAAATAGACAAAAAAATATTTTTTTTCTAGCTAATGCGGCAGACGATTGGACATTATTTTGTCTATAAAAATATCCCTTACGATTTTTTTATAAATATATATATATTTTTTCTACATCAATTGTATATATTGATCGTCGTATTTTTATAATATATATATTATATATATATATATATATATATATATATATATATATATATATATATATATATATATATATATATATATATATATATATTTTTTTTTTTTATTTATTTTTTTTTTTGGCATTGATTGCATACATTGACCGTTGTATTTAATTTGTACTCCGTAGCGAAGTGCGGGTTTTCAGCTAGTAAATATATATATATATATATATATATATAGGGCATTAATTGCAGACATTGACCATTGTATTTAATTTGAATGCACTCCGTAGCGAAGTGCGGGTTTTCAGCTAGTTCCAGAATATATATATGATAAGGAAACTGCTTACGTTGCTAGGTGACGGTGCGTACACCACACATTGTTATTTAGGCAGTTTCTTCTTATTTTAAAGCTAAAAAGACAGAGGTTTGTTTGTTTGCGGAGAGCACTGCAATCACGTTTTTCTTCTCGGGCCTAAACTGAACGAAACGCACAATTCAAAACCCTATGACGACCGAAGTCCCATATTGCAGCTTACCCCAAATGACCGGTCCGGCCGAGATCGAAAAGCGTCTTTCCCTTCCCCCACAGGACATCTTGTCAATTGCATTGAAATTTGTCCCGCTTGGGTACGGCTCCACTATCAGGAGGCCCCGCTATCAGCATCAGGTCATAAAGTACGTCGGGATCGGTTCTAGACAATAAAAGAAGTACTCTGCGGTGACGTTGAACTGTTGGTAGACTGATCACCAACCAAGGATTTAAGGGAGAGGCTGTCTAGAAGAATTTTGTACGGCCGTCTGGAATTCTGAATGTTCGGCCGGGTAGGCCGGTTTGGCCTTCAGGGGGTTAAATCCAATTCTGGACAGTTACAAACACCCATACCAATAGCTGAATATAAACAGAGCCAGACTAAGGCAGGGGCATACGGGGCAGTTGCCCCGGGCCCCTACATCAGAGGAGGCTCCAAATCGAATAGAAAGTTTAGTATTAAGTATTAAGTTCTTCATTACTAAAATAGTGAAGCAGAGGGGGGCCCCCAAAGAAGTTTTTGTTTCGGGCCCCAATTAGGGTATGTCGGGCCCTGAATATAAACCCACAGTGTCCTTGATACCAGATACAACCCCCCCCCCCTCTGGCCCATAGCATTTGCTCAGTCGTTGTGAGGCAGTGAATTGAAAAATTTTTTACAAAGCACTATTTACAAGCTACTGAATTATTTATACAGATTAGATGACCACATAAAACAAAATATCAATAAATAAACAGATAAATCTAAGAATAAAAAATCAAAAATTACTAAATAGTTCTATGTTAAAAATTGTAACGAATTTTAAACAGATAAGTGATTAGTACTTCTAATGAGTGATATAAATAAAAATATTATAAATTTTCCTAACTCTTATTTCTAGTTAGTCATTAATAAAAACAATTTTTTTTATAAAGACTTGATAAATAATTGTAAATAATTCGTAAATTCCGGCCTAGAGGAATAATTATTCGAAGGATTTAAAATCGCATAGTAAAACAGAGCAGGAAATAAAAATAAAACATTTTGTTAATGCTAGAGTGCACAGCTCAACACTTAGTGAACTTAGTGATTACAGGTCGTATGCTATGATACACCACGAATTTTAAAGATGGCACCCGTGAAAACACGACGGCTGTATAGTAAATACTAATACACAAATTATACTCAACATATCATTGCCAAATGCTTAAAATCATAATATTAAGAATAGAGAAATACACTTTAAAAAATTACTATTGAATACAATAGAAAGAAATGGGGTTACTCAACAAGGGGGGGGGGATAAAACAAGTCAGAATGGGGTTACTCAATAAAAATGGCAGAGAAAGAGCTCGGAAGATTCCTCGGGGTAAGCAAATTAACGTGTATGCGGCCTCATGCTTAAGAAGTATCTAAAGCCAGATTGAAACATGTCACTGCGCATGTGCAAAAGGAAAATGTGTTTATTCAGGCTTGTGATTAATGAGTACCTAAAGCCAGATTGAAACATGTCACTGCGCATGTGCAAAAGGAAAATGTGTTTATGCAGGCTTGTAATTAATGAGTACCTAAAGCCAGATTGAAACATGTCACTGCGCATGTGCAAAAGGATAATGTGTTTATGCAGCCTTGTGATTAATGAGTATCTAACGCCAGATTTAAACATGTTACTGAGAGTGTGCAGAAAGCAATTTTTAAAATTTTAAATTACCACTAATCAATGGAAATTGCGGTTACGGAAACCAAATTTGACACCTTTCTAGATTAAAATCTTTCCTTTATGACCAAAACGATGGAAATTTATGCAGTAGTTTCTTCTCACGGACTGCCTTAAGAATCGGCTTAACAACTTAAATATATAGATACTAATTACAAAGCTTACTCAAGTTATCTCACTATCTGGTTTTAAAAAGTAAACCATAGAAATAAACAAAATTAAAATTCAAGCATAGACTGCTAAATCACTATAACATAAAACATATCCTGCAAAGAAAACATTTTCAATAGAGGATAGCGCAGAAGCTTCATATCCCCATAATGAAAAAACAAATAATCCAACAGATATAGATAAAAAATTATACTAAAATAGACAAAAAACAAACAGAAATCAAGAACTCTGGGCATCCACGCACCAACGGCAAGATTCTGTATAAGAGCCGTAACTGAACCATAAAACGACAGAGGTAATCGACAGGTCACGTCATCAGGGGGCCTAACCATGTCAATTACCTCAAGGGGAACTTTCTGAATAGGATGAAGGTAAGCACAAAAGACATCCCAAGGGCCCGAGTCCCCCAAAGAAGCAATTAGTCAAGAAGAAAATGAAAAGACAAACACAACTTACTGTATGGGCTCAACGCACCTTACAAGCAAGGACACAAAAATCCTAATGCAATGTAATCGGTGCCTACACACCCCAATTCCGTAAGTGACGGTTATGGCGAAACAGCAGCCAGTTCTATCCTAAAGGTTACGCCATTGTAACATTGCTATAGCTCCACCCCCCCATTACAACTTAACCAAAACACAAGTACTATTCTAAACATCTTTAAAAATTCCTGAGACTAAATGCCATTTTTTTTAAAAAACTTTTAAATTACCGAAATTTTTAGGGAAATCGATTTTTCTTAAGTTTTCCTCGAAAATGCTACATGCCTCCAAAAAATCCCCAGCATTGTTACATATGTTTTTTATTCTGTAAAGTTGTGAGTAAAAAATATTATAATAAATTTTATAGTTTAAGTTGCTATGGAAATTGGTAAAAGTAATAACCTCAAAGTTAAAAATCTAACCTTTTATCATAAATCCCCATTTTTAATTCCCTATTTTGAATTTGAATATTTTTTTTTTGTTTCCATCAATGGCAGGATCATCTCTTCCCACTTGACCACCTTCTTTTATTTCTGCTGGTGTTTTGTTCTTATTCCCAACATTCACAGCTCTTTCTACTGGAGTTCCTACATTAATATATCTGAGGAAGTTAACTTATCTTCATGAACTTTTGCGGAAGGTCTCGTAAAAGATTGAACAACAAAATAGACCGAGAGCTAACTGACAAAATAGCAGAAAATTTGTAAATTTCCCCGAAAATATTTTCGTTATCACATTCTAATTACTTTAAGGGGATGGTGGACTTTCAAATTACCAAAAATCGAGCAAAAATTGGAATTTTTTTTTGGGGTGTAATAATATTTTAAAAACATGTAAATATTGGAATGAAATGCATTTAAAGTGTGTAGTGAAAAGAAAAATGAAAAATTGGTGGCTTTAGAGTAGTAAGTATTAAAGGGAGATAAAAAATTATCTTCTAAATGACTTTTTCTCAAAATGAGAAATTTCCAGATTTGCAAGTCTTTAAAATGATCCTCTCGTCATAATTTTTGACGAAATTTTATGAAATTTATAATAAAGATTCCTGTAATACATCAAAATAAAGTTATGTACCCATTTTAGGATTCGAGGTCATTTAGGTTATAAAAGTTTAACTTTAGTGTAGAAAAGTACAAAAATTTCGCGAAAATTCAGAGTACAAGCATAAAAATATTTTCTAAAAATTAACTATTCAACGAAAGTACAAAAAAATACATAACTTTGTTCGGAAAGTATTTATAAGCAATATAAATGCAATATTAAGAGGAAAAGTTTAAAATTGAGTCGCAAGGAGCATTTTAAAGAAGGGTAATTTAATTTAAATTTTTTAATTATAAAATATTTTTTTAAAAAGATTTATAAAATTTTATAAGGTGTTTAATATTATTATACTTTAATGAATATATATACAAAATTTCATATCATATCTCTGTGGTAAAAATTTCAAAAATCGTTTTGAAAGGTCCACCATCCCCTTAATGCCACCAACCGGTTTAAATAGTTAGTAAGTAACGTTATGAGATGACATTTTACAACAATTTACTTATTTTGCCTAGCAAGTGAAAGAAAACTGAACACAGTTGGGGCGAAACGTAGAAAAAAGATCAGTGAAACTTTTTCTGTAAACAGGGTATTGCATTTTTACAAACTAAATTGCAGCATTTTAGAAATTAATGGCGTAAAAATGCAAAACATTGTTATTATGAATTCGGAATTTTTATAACGAGTCAAAAAATTATTTAAAAAATTATGTATTACATCTAACTTATTTTATTTTAAAAACATTTATATTACATTGAATTAAAAAATACATTTAGACACATGCAAATAGAGAAAATTCTTTTTCAGGTGTCTGTGACACAAAGCTGTCCGAAAGGAAAGCACACTTTTAATTTCTTGGGTTTAAATATACTTTACAGCATGGGTGTCTAACATTTTGACTTACTTGTGCCGCACTAAGAAAAGACGATTTCTCTTGGACCTCATATAAAATATATAATACTAGCTGAATACCCATGCTTCGCTACGGAGTATGCACTTAATGCGGAAAAAACAAAAAAATATGTTTATAAAAAATCGTAACGGATATTTTTATAGACAAAATAATGTAGAAGATAAAAATTAAAATTAAATCTAATAGAAAATACTAAAGAATATAGTACAATTAATTTAGTACAGTTTGAGGAACATTTCTTTTACTGTATTTTAGTAATTTTTTGGTAATTAATGTAGTAAATTTTTAGTAATTTAATGTCGAATAGTCTGCCGCATTAGAAAGGAAAAAAGTTGTCAATTTATTTCGTTGTTATGCACGTGACGCAAAAATAATTTAAAGTATCACAAAAGGAAAAGAAATCACGCGATCAGAATTTAATAAATTAAATTCTAAAAATTAATCTATAAAAATTCACTAAAAATCAGAAAATAGAGGCAAAGATTCGAAAAAGATTTAATTTTGAAGGACTTTTTCTGATCTTTCTCGTGGTATAAGTTTTATAACCATCAGAATGTTATTTTAAATTCAAACTTTAAAGAATGTTACAAAAACAGCATAAAAATTTAATTTAAAAAATCTAAGAAGAATTTTTCAAAAATCTTTCTCAGCGCACCCCTACACTATAAAAGGAATCTCCAAGCAAAATTTCAACCCTTTAGGTCCAGCGGTTTGGTCTGTGAGTTATCTGTCAGTCAGTCAGTTACGGAACTGTTATATATATATATATATATATATTACTAAGACATATAACTGAATAATTAAATTTTATTAATTTTTTCATAACGTTTTGAAAAGAACGCGCGCAGCATGACCATAAAATTAGTGAGATACTTGATGTTCTTTACATGAAAATAATGCATCAGTGTCCCGTTCGAGGGATGACATTCCAATTCTTGAGGTACTCATCAGGGAACTTTTTTATCTAATTTTCGCTCTTAGTGTGCTTTATTTTTTTAAAATAGTTTTCCACAAATGTACATAGTGGAAAAACAGCAATGACATGAAATAGGCCGGATTTTCTTGCGAGGGATAATTTTCTCTGGAAAGACAGATATTACAACGTTTACGATAATAAGAAGTTGGTTTACTATCTGTCCAGTACCGCATGCAGCCCGTAGAAACGCCTGTTCTAGAGATTTTTAAATGATATAGTGTGAACTACAGTAAAACTTCCTTTATCCGGCTCTTGTTGATCCGAATTTATTGATAATCCGGATCAGATTTGTAGACATTTTTATTGAATGTTCACATTAGATAATGATTTTTAACTATGATAGCAAGAACGCAACTACAAGTACGCAAAATATTCGCTTTCTGTTTGATTCAATGTACAGTTCCTGCATGGACTGTACAATAAATTATGGTAATAAAAATTATGGTAATAAAATGCTTTTTGTTGATTTTAGGAAAGCTTTACTAGACTTACCAATTCTTTGTTAAGAAATGATGTCTTGAAAACAATACTATGTAATTTTGTTACAAAGCATAGTTTTTTATCGTAATAAATGGTAAGCTTAGTTAAGTAGTATTTTGTTTTGCTTATTATCCATATTACCCGCATTATCTGGATTGCCTATGGTCCTAGTTAAGCTGGATAAACGAGGTTTTACTGTATGTGTTTCTATGATGAGCCCAAGCAGCTTAACAATATTTTTATGCCATACTGTCAGTGACGAAGTGAGCATAACTGGCGCCCGGGACACGATACCTTTTTTGGCACCCCCACCTCAAAAACATGTAGTTATCTATATATATAAAACAGTTCCGCAACTGACTCACTGACTGACATACAACGCACAGACAAAACCGCTGGACCTAAAGGGCTGAAATTTTGCATGGCGATTCTTCTTATAGTGTAGGGGTGCACTAAGAAAGATTTTTGAAAAATTCTTCTTAGATTTTTTAAAATTAAATTTTTAATCTGTTTTTGTAACTTTTTTTAAGTTTGCATTTAAAATAAGAATTTGAGGGTTATAAAATTTATATCACGAGAAATATCATAAAAATTTCTTTAAAATGAAATCTTTTTCGATCCATTACCTTGATTTTCTGAATTTTGGTGAAATTTAAAGATTAATTTTTAGAATTCAATTTATTAAATGCTGATCACGTGATTACTTTTTATGGTACTTTAAATAAATTTATCGCCACGTGCATAACAACTAAATAGAGAAAAAAATATTTTTTTTCTTTTTAATACAGCAGACGATTGGATAATATCCAAAATGAAATAAATATCCCTTACGATTTTTTTATAAATATATATATATATATATATATATATTTACATCAATTGTATACATTGATCGTCGCATTTATTATATATATATATATATATATTTTTTGGGGGGCATTAATTGCATACATTGACAGATGTATTTAATTTAAATGTACTCCGTAGCGAAGCGCGGGTTTTCAGCTAGTATAATATATAGAATTTGTTATTTTGGGACCATTTGGCGCCCCTCTGCGAGAGGCGCCTGGGGCATGATAGACCCCCTTGTCCCCCTCTCGGTACATCACTGCACACTGTTTATTTCTACTTTACGGTACATGTGTACAATAAAGTCCACTTATCTTAGTACGGAGTTTTGCGTGATTAGAACCTCTTTTTAAAGGTTTAGATCTAAAATTCTTACTATGCATGTCTATGAAATATTTTACATATTGTTTTGTTCTGTTTTAATTAAATTATTTTAAGGACTTTTGATTTTGAGCAAAAATTCTTGAAGCATAAAAAAAGGTGTTTTTTCTCGACCTTTTAAACATTACAAATTTCACAAATAAAAGTTACTAATGGAGTTTTCATAAATCATAATGACAAATTATTTTAAACTTTGCCTTTTCTACAAGAGAGAAAAATAATGCAAAATCATTCGTCAGATGTACTCGGCAGATGTAATTAGTCAGATGTATAAAAAAACTCAACCTGGCTTAAAATTCGAATTCCCAATTTTTTATAACAAAATTTCGAAGTGTTCATATCGGTTTATATGCTTAATTGTGCGTATTAAAAGGCACTCGATAAAAAAAAATTATTACGAAATTATTCTAAATAAGTTTTTTTGTACCCGAAACCTTTGCATCAAATTGTCTTGAATCAGTATTCGACTATGGTAACGTACATCACGTATCTGCCGGCATCAAAAAGCCATTGACTTGAAGGAAAATACTCGCATTAAATCAAAACTTATTTTCATTCTTGGTCTTTATTTCGGAGTTAACGAAGCTTTGGGTTTTTGTCTTGCAAACTCTGTAAGTTTTATATAAATGATACTGTTACTTAATTCGAGACAGACGTAAAAATTCTTATTTATGACATTTTTGGGATTGCTTCTAAGTTAGCCAAAAGTTCGTAAACACTTTGAAAATTCATAAAAAGGAAGAAATTATGATGAAGAAGTGTGGTTTGCAAGAAAAGGCTCACAAGGAAGTCGATTTTTTTAGCAGCAACAACAATAAATGATACTGTTACATAGTTCGAGATAGACATAAAAATTCTTATTCATGTAAATTTTGGGATTGCGTCTAAGTTAGCCAAAAGTTCGTAAACACTTTTGTTCCGTCCTGTAGTAGCAGCCCGCGTTCATAGATGGCAGCACTGATCCAGTAATTTCTTATTTTGTAACTGTGTGTGTAAACATGCACTGTTGTTGTTGAAAAAAAACATTCTTATGTACGTGATGCGAGCAGGGCTTCTGCTTGCTTATTCTATTCCTTTTTTAAGTATTTCCCTTAAATGAAAGGTTTGGAAGATGTCTGGGAAGTGAAGCAATTCATCATTCATATGTAAGTCAATTCATAATTAAATTCTTTAAGCTATTTGGGTTTTTCATTTTCCCAGCGTTGACCCATCCCTTATATTCAATTGTATTCTATTAATCGCAAGTGTATTCTATTAAATGTGAAAGTATTGTAATTATTTTGGTTTAAGTCAAAATAAATCTTTTAAAATCATTTACAGTCCACTAAATCTATAAATCTCACAACTTTAAAAATTCATAAAAAGGAAAAAATTATGATGGAGAAGTGTGGTTTGCAAGAAAGGGCTCACAAGGAAGTCGATTTTTTTAGCAGCAACAACAAAAATTAGTTTAAAAAGTCACCGGTAGATGGCGCTGACATGCGAGAGATTCAGCATAAATATGCAAATCAATCTTGCAATAAAAGACCGTGATACACGAGAATTTCAGAATGTTATTACAAGATTGAGCGTTGTTGGTCAATCTGTTGCGTGTCTCCTTATTTGTGTGGTACAATGTTCTGGAGGTCACGTGGAACAATTGTTATAGCAAGAATAAATGAACGGAACGTACTGTTGTCCTTTTCATTGTATTTCGGATCGTCAAAGCCTTCTACCGGTGACTTTTTAAACTAATTTTTATTTTCCTGCTAAAATAAAAATCTGACTTCTTTGAGAGCCCTTTCTTGCAAACCGCACTTCTTTATCATAATTTCTTCCCTTTTTATGAATTTTTAAAGTTTTTACGAACTTTTGGCTCACCCTATATTTGGAAAAATCATAGAAAAACACTTATCGTAACCAGAGAAATAGGTAAAATTGAGACTAATAGAAATGTAAATAAAATATAAGCTTTAATGCATAGTTACGCAGTTGTGAACCCTCACAAGTGGTCTACGAATACACAAAAACTTATAATCACGCCTAAAGTTCTTTATAAAGAGCTATATTTAAATGCTGAAAGGCTATTGCATTTCTAGACATTTTATCGTAGATTTTTAGAAAATATTTGTTTTTTGTGTTTTGAAAAGGATTGAACACTTGACTATAAATAGGGGTTTAGAAAATGCAGAAAAAATAATTGAAAGAGAAGAAACACAGGGTGCGGCGAAGACCGGATTAATCCACTTTGGGGCCCTAGACATTTTTTTCTTACTAGGCCCTCCCTCTCTCACAAGAAATATAGCACCAAAAATATAAAATAACTAAAACAAAACTAAATAATGTGAAAAACTAAAACAAATCTTAAATATTTTTTAATAAAAATATTTAATATACAACAATAAATTTTACATTTTCTAGAAAAGTTTGAAAAGTTAGTTTATAAATTTAAAAATAAATTGAAATTTATTTTATTAAATCTCTATCAAAAGTAAGTATATAAATATGAATAAACTTTATTTAAAAATTCTATTTTCTGGTCTTTAATTTAGCAAAAAATGTATTATTTCATCATAATTAATACTATCCAAAGCATTTTATTCGATGTATAAAACAGCTAAAGAATATAATTTTGATTAACTCAAGTGAGTTTCGTAAAACTGTTTGACTGAGCCCTAGACATTTGTTTCATTTGTCTATGTCAAGGGTGTTTGTGTTAAACGTGTTTGTGTTTGTGTTTGTGTCAAGGGTGTTTGTGTTGTGACTAAATGTTTTTTTAGTCCCCACTTCAATTGACCCATATATTGATGCATTGGATTCTCATATTCATTGTCAAATATCACATTAATTTTATCCCTCCTTTAGTTATCTTTATAATTATAAATAAAATTTATTAGGAAATGTTAATTATATTATACAGTTGGCTCTCTGTTTAACGACGCTCTACTTAACGACGATCTCTATTTAAAGACGACATTTCCCAGCCGTGGCCTTTCCGACGTTATGGGAAATGTTATTTTTTCACAAATTCTGTTTAAGGGCGATCTCTGCTTAAGGACGATTTTTCACGGTCCCTTGGAAGTCATTAAACAGAGAGCCAACTATATATATATATATATATATATATATATATATATATATATATATATATATATATATATATATATATATATATATATATATATATATATATATATATATATATATATATATATATGTAGAAAATTGATTTGTGAGAGATCGAGGCTTCGACCTGAACGAATTTTATTCCGTTGGGCTTAAGCGTCCAATAGGAAAGCTTTGCGCGCGCGTGACGTCACCTTTTCGGAGAGAGCATTTGGAGCTCACACACAGACCCCCCGCGTGACATGGACGAGTAAAGTCATGCCTTCTTCCCCGCTTCGCGTTTTTATCCAATTCGTTAAACGAATTGGGATATTTCGGAGTCCCCATCTCACAGGTAAACCATGCTCTGTAGTGAAACCTTAATTTACTTTCCTCGTAAATTTGCAAATTGTAAATAGCGTGGTGTCTTTTCTTTATGTGTTTAATAGTAAATAAAATGTTAGTTTAGACATTAATCTTTTATTCTTTTCGTATAATTCTTTACGTAAAGTTACTTACCCCTAGATGCCGTCCTACATAGTATATATATATATATATATATATATATGTGTGTGTGTGTGTGTGTACTTTTTTTACTCATTAATTATTTTTAATGTTAAGAATATTTTTGTGCGGCCCAAAACAATTCGCTTTCTTTCAATGTGGCCGAAGGAAGCTAGGAGGTTGGACACCCCTGGTCTATGAGATGATCCGGCCCTGGGTGCGGCCAAATGGACTCCCATATTTCGGAAGGTCACTGGTAAGGGAGTGTTAAGGGGTAGAGTGGTTCAGGAGGTGGTAACAGTTCGGGCCGATTTTCGAGTTGTCAGGAGACGCCACGAGTTGGTTCGATGAACATCGTAGTTTCGTTATCGTAGTTCGTCGGAGACATCGTAGTTTCGTATCTCTCTAAAAACGATCCTGTAACCTCGGCACAGAGGGCATTTAGGGCGCGCTTGAGGCTCTATGCAACTGATGTCGTTACTGATCACAAAACAACCCTGCGATGGGTTCAAAACGTGAAAGCATGTGGGTCTTCACTACAAACAGTGAAGGACCTGGCCCATGTACTGTAGTTTCCCCTAGTCTTCCTGAAGCCCCTGAAGCTCCTTAAGAGGACAGTGGACATTCAAATCTAACATTTTTTGTTTTGAATGGATTTGCTTGAAATTTGAATATGTGTTTTTAGTACCATAGATATGTAAAAGTGGTTAAAATTTAAAGGTGAAATATTAATAATTTATGAATTAGGAATTATTAATTATATCAAAAATTTGCCTAATTAAAAATTTTCCACGCGCATTTCTTTTGCATATAATATGGTAATTATTATTTATGGAATACCTTATAGAACTAACAATGAAACTTATTGCTTATTTTAAGCATTGATTAAAAATATAGAGAGAAAAAAATAATAATATTGAAAACACCCTTTTATTACGCAAAATACCTATAAATCCTCTTTTCAAGTACAAAATTTAAAAATTCTGAGCTACGAAGCATAATTTTTTTCCATAACATTTATTTGATATAGTGTTAAGTACATAAAACTTAAATTTCAAAGCAATACGATAATTAGAAATGCGCCTGAAGCAGTTTGAATATTCGTATGACATGAAAATTTTTATTTTGAGAAAAACACATTTAAAGTTTTTGCTATTAATAACCACATAATATCTAAATTAAATACAAATGCCTATAACTAGGAAAGTAATCACAGAAATTAAAAATTCTTTTTGCAACACATTCCTACTGGTCCGTAGTTTCTAAATTCAATAAAATAAAAAAATAGAATTTTTGGACAAATTTCACAATTTTGAAAGTCCACTGTCCCCTTAAGTCTTCCCTACCAAGGAAACCAATGGGGTCGTCCTCGGAACATTAGAGCAGCTGAAAAGTGTGAACGAGTCCTTAAGTCCGCCAATCGTGAAGAAGTTGCTGTCTTTCCCCCAGAGGTGACCAACAGATTGATGGAAAACTTTAGAGAATGGTTTCGACAGTGTATCACAAATAATGTGTTCCACCTGAGTGATATTATTTTTAAAGACCAGTGGAAAAAGCTAGATTATAAGTATAGGGTGCCCGGGCTAAATGTATCCAAAAGTTATGATTTATTTTTACGGAACTACCCATTAGAATTTAAAAATATTTATTTTAATAGAAAGAACGTACACCAAGTTTTAATATTAATCATAAATTTCGATCATCTATATATATAAAACAGTTCCGTAACTGACTCACTTACTGACTCACTGACTGACATACAACGCACAGACCTAACCGCTGGACCAAAAGGGCTGAAATTTTGCATGGCGATTCTTCGTATAGTGTAGGGGTGCACTAAGAAATATTTTAAAAAAATTCTTCATAGATTTTTTTAAAATTAAATTTTTAAGCTGGTTTTTAACTCTTCTTAAGTTTGCATTTAAAATAATAATTTGAGGGTTTTAAAATTTATATCACGAGAAAGATCCTAAAAATTCCTTTAAAATGAAATCTTTTTCGAATCTTCACCTTCATTTCCTGATTTTTGGTGAATTTTTAAATATTAATTTTTAGAATTTATTAAATGCTGATCACGTGACTTCTTTTTCTGGTACTTTAAATAAATTTATCGTCACGTGCATAACAACTAAATAGACAAAAAAGTATTTTTTTTCTTGCTAATTCGGCAGACGAATGGACATTATTTTGCCTATAAAAATATCCCTTACGATTTTTTTATAAATATATATATTTTTTTACATCAATTGTATACATTGATAGTCGCATTTATTATAAATATATATATTTATTTTTTTTTTTGGTATTAATTGCATACATTGACCGTTGTATTTAATTTGAATGTTCTCCGTAGCGAAGTGCGGGTTTTCAGCTAGTAGTATCATAAATTTCGATGTGTAGTACACATTTTGTAGCACGACTAACGTCTATATGATAATCCAGTTCTGTCCAAGTGTTTCGTAGCATATCAGGAGTTATTAGACTTTTTTGCTTGGGGATTCATTAAATCCGTTGTGTATAAATAAAAAATTTAAACTGTGGATGAGTTGAAGAAGCGTATTATTCAATCAAATCGTCTAATAACTCCTGATATGCTACAAAATGCTTGAAGAGAACTGGATTACCATTTAGACGTTTGTCGTGCTACAAAAAGGCACTTATCGACATCTATGATACTATGACCTAAGTCTATGATTGATATTAAAACTTGGTAAGATGTTCTTTCTGTTTAAATAATTTTTTAAAAATTCTAATGGGTAGTTCCGTAAAATTAATCTATAACTTTTTGATACTTTTAGCCTGGACACCCTGTACTTTTCGAAAATATAAAGTTTTTTTTTCTGAAAATATTTTTGTTCGTATTTTATTACCCTTTGAATGTAGGAGACCATTCTACCGCAGCCTGCATAATGTTTAAGGAATAGTTTAACCCAGCCTTTTTTTACGGTAACTTCAAATGATTTACACGTACGCTAAAGGATTGCTAACTTCAGTCCATTAATAGTTAGTTGATTTAAGTAGTTTAATAGATTAATAGTTTTGAGAACATTATTTAGTATTCATGAGCACCATTTTTAGGTGGTGTGACTCAATCCTTTCTCACCATTATTATATATATAATAGCCGTTGTCTCTGTATAACACTTCCGGGCTGTACTCATCTTTCAATTGAAGCCATCAGTAAACAAACAGCCGGTTAGGCTTAATTTCAATTTCAGATGTGGATCAGAATTTTTTCTTACCTAAAAACTAATATCTTCTCCATCAAATCACGTTTGTTCAGCCTAATTTTCTATAAAACATTCAGAACTAAAAAAAAATTGGATGCTTTTAGCTGTATATTTAACAGTTTTAAAAATCTGTTTACTTTTGCGATGAATTCTGAAAGTAAACAAACTTGAATGTGAATGAATCAAGTAGCTCAAGTATTCATAGCAGTAAAAAACTCGATGGCAGTCTACTTCTCCAATCGCATGAAAACTAAATAAATAAAAAATAATGAAAGGGTTTGCTTTTACAAGGTGGGGATTAAATGCAATACTGTTAGATAATTCGGGATATTTTTTAACTTTCATATACTTTTTCCATTATGACGTCATTATTAGTATTATGACGTCAAAATGACGGGTTACCTTCTAGTTTTCCAATAAATTCCTAAATTACAGTTGTGTTTTTGGAATCTAAGAAAAAGTTTTTCGAAGAGTATTTCAACAAGTTCATGTATTACTACCGTTAAACAATTTGTGCAACGACTTTGTATAACGAAGTTAACGATACATTTGAAATTTTAATTTAATGGCTTTTAAAATTATTTAAAGCACTCATAATAAAAAATATATCAGTGTTTCTCCTAGATTTTGCAGCAGCATTTGTAGAAAATATCGACCATGAGACTCATTTACTTTCTCTCTCTTTATCAACGAGTAATCGGGAATAAAAAGTTTCTCCAGAAATTGTTTCAGAACTTTACCTCAAGCCTCAAAATAAAACAGCTAGAAAACGAGGTTATATCCGATTGCTCACTTGTCAGAAAACAGCAAAAACAATGGAACTTCTCGATTTATATTTTTCGGTGACGTAATTCAGTGATGTGGTGCAGCATAGCTGAAAATGTTTTTGAGAAATTCGTACTCTGTTGTGAAATTTTTCGTATAGTAATTGTTCAAAAAAGTGACAAAGAGTTTGAAAACCTTTGCTCTCAATTTCATTAATTTGATAATATCAAAGATTGCAAAAAGTCTACTGATTTCCTTTTGTATAAGTCACATTTTATTTAGGTCACATGGAAGGAAAATGTTGTCTCATCCTAAGGTTTTTTTTCCGTTTTCCCTGGGTTCGTTAGGGTTGAATAAAATATTTTCAGAAACTGCACACAAAATAAAATTTATTATTCTGTAAATTCTTCAGACGCATGCACAAATTCAAACGGAAAACACGTTGCAACTGTCTTCTATACAGCAGAAAACTCTAAAAAAACACAACTCAGGATACCAGAGTCTTCAATGCAATTCACGCCTAACGCACTTTCAACACATTCAATTCTCAGTAGAAAGGAACTGAGTTCCAATCTTAATGTCTAATATATTTATTTATAGACTTCCAAAGCGCCCCCTGTCGGTCAG
>OU015502.1:126893267-126965767 GCA_907164885.2 Dolomedes plantarius
TATATATATATCTATATATATATCTATATATATATATATATATCTATATATATATCTATATATATATATCTATATATATATATATATATATATATATATATATATATATATATATATATATATATATATATATATATATATATGAATACACGACATAATGCTACATGTATACAGGTCATGCTAAATGCCTGATTCCTTCTTACGTCTACCTAACTTCTCCAGTCAGAAGTTAGACGAAATGTATGAGAAATCTTATCCCTCTAGTATCTTCTGTCATTCATATAAAATCCTTTGAAACCACTTTTTGTGGACAGTTCTTTAGAGTGAAAAGGTTAGATGCTATTAAGTACTATATATATATACACGATACCGGTGATACATACCCTTAATATGCATATAATTTTTAACAGTCTCTATCTTTTTAAACAAATGAATAGTGAAGGATTTTAATTTCCAAGAATGATTCAATGCTTCGACTGGTATTACATGATTAATCATTATTTTTCCAGAGGATTACTTTGTCACAATCTCTATTGTGTAACCGGGGCAAATATCGAATTGGTGCCTCTGGGCATTGAAATCACCTAGAAATTCAGACCATATAAAAGGTAATTTGATATTGTTATTAATAACCCTAACTAACCAGGTCTAATGATTGTCCCAGCTAACATTGGAAACCTAATACAACGGACCCTGTAATTGTGCAACAAGAAGATTCGAGCATCAATATTTGTAACCGTATGCTAATTTTTACTATGCTCTGCTTTCCCATGAATGAACTTTTAATAAAACGCGTAATGATCACCCATGCATACAAAAACGAAGAAGTTTTTTATAATATTGCTATTCAGAAGAAATCAGATACTAATGCATGCGTTAGTGTTTTTTAAATTAATGCAGAGTTATAAAGTGCTTTAAAAGAATAAAAATGTCAAACACCACTTTTTTACATCATGTGCTTCTTTTTTTTAAATCGATAACTTCAACATCAATTAGTTCAGAGCTGACCGGGAAAAAAAAACCTAAGCTAAATGGGGAAAATTTGAGCATTCTTTTTTCGCAGAAATCTAGGAAGCAATTAATAGTCATAAGAAACATGTATCTGTATTTTCCAAAATTTCTGTGAGATATTAAATGCATTAAGATATTAACTTAAATTTAAAGAATTGATATTACTGCCTTTTCAGCCGTAAAAAATGTACAGGAATTTAATGCATTATGAGAGATTCTAAATGGAATATTTGTAGGGATAATAAGGGAAGAGTGTTAAAAGCAAACCGAAAAAAAATCGATTAAAAATTTTTAAGTGAATATTTGTTTTTTCAATCATTCATTAATATCATGATTCATCGCATTTATCACTGGCCCATTTTCATTAAATTTAATATTTGTTTGGGCTTTAAATATCAGGTACTTTTTGTTTAATTATATACACAATTCTTTGAAGTCGATTAAGATAAGAAGGGCTATTAAGAATATGACATCTCTTTAAACAACCGAAAGGCAAAAATAATAGTAAGTGTAAACTTTAATGCTTTATTGAAGATTAGATGCTATGCGCACTGGTGTTTTGATACATTATTTTCCGGTGATGGGTTTGTTCTTGCAGAAGATAATTTTAGTACAGGCACGTAATGAAGCAAATATTGAAAATAGTAATTTTAATATTATATGGGTCGAATATACAGTGAAACTGCTCTAACTGGCCAATGTTATTCTGCGGCCACCCCGCTAAATGGCCATATTTCGTTCATAACCGAATAAATACGCTCCATAGAGCCAGTGTTAGTTTACACCCTTTTTCGCAGACATACCTCAAAACGGCCCCTTTTTTTCGGAACCGACATTGACCGCTTTTAAGAAGTTTCACTGTATATGCAACAAAATTATGCAAATAAAGGCATTATTGCCTTATAAATACGACTTAACTTTATTCATTAAACCAAACAATATTAAATATTTAGAGCTGTACAGCAACATCTTGGACAAAATTTAGTGCCCGCTAATCATATATCCTCTCTTGAAGGTCCCCTATTATGCATCTAACATTTATACTTTCAAGAACTGTCCACGAAAAGTGGCTTCAAGAATTTTATATGAACGAGAGAAGATACTAGACCGATGAGATTTCTCATACATTTCGTCTAACTTCTGACAGGACAAGTTAGGTAGACGTAAAAAGGAATCAGGCTTTTAGCATAGCACAAATATCTATATATATATATATGTATACACAAATATATATACACAAATTTCTCTCTCTCTCTGTATATATATATATATATATATATATATATATATATATATATATATATATATATATACCGAGTGCGTCATAAATTCGTGCAAAGTTCAAAAATTCGCAAGAAAAGAAGTAGTGTTTGGAAAAGTTTTCTGTTTGCACCAATAGGATTAGATGGACATTGGACTTTTTCCATGAAAAAAAAAAGTTTCCAAAAGCAACCGAAAGAGGGCGCTCACACGTCATACTGAGATGTTTTATGAAAATCAGGCAAACACAAACAGAAAATCAAACAGATCATAATAACACGAGACTGTGCATTTATTTTTAAGTAACAGGTGTTCAACATTACCACCAGCACAATGGTAATAGGCAAGTGAGGCGCGTCACTACGACCATTGCAGCGGAGTGTAGCATGTCGCCATCGATGGCAGCGATTGTCTGTCGAATAGCATTTTTCAGTTCCACCTAAGTGGTTGGGGAGCCCCTGTACACACGAGACTTTAAGTATAACTATAACCAAAAATCTGTCAGCGTCTAGTCTGTTGATCGTGAGGGCCACTGATCCTTGCAACCACGACTTATCACTCGGTCTTCACTGAAAGATTCCAACAGGAACGTCTTAACATCACGTGAAATGTGAGGCGGAGCACCATCCTGCATGAAGGTGACAACAGCTAACGCATGTCTTTCCTGCAATGCAAGCTTGATGCAAAAGTGTAAAAGTGTAACGCAAAGCGTAAGGTTACGTAAAAGCGTAAGATACCATTCTGCAGTGACTGTACGGGTTTTACTGCCGGATACAGGAAAGAGTCTTCAAAGAAGAAAGGGACCAGAATAAAATACTTGGTGAAACCACATCAAACAGTCACATGAGGAGAATGCAGTGTCTGGCTTAGGTTCTCATGGGGGTTTGATGTCGTCCAGATACGACTGTTTTGCGTCACCATGCAGTGAAAAGCGGGCTTCATCCGTCTACATGACGTTCAGCAGCAATTGTGGTGCGTTCCATTTGTGCCAGAGCCTATGTAGCAAAGTTTTGTCTTACATCTATGTCTGTCGGTAATAACTGGTGAAGTGCCTGGATTTTGTACGGATACAGATTCAACATTCCGTGTAGAATACGTCGAATCGACGGTTCCGGAATCGTTCTTCTTCTCCCAATTTTCCGGTACCAGAGTCTGTGGGTTCGAGTCCCACTCTCGGCATGGACATTTTGTAGCCGTCCGGAATCGGGTTTAAGCAGTAGGTCCCGGTCTAATTAGCTCTCGGGTAGCAAAAAATTGACTGTAGTGCTCCAAACCAAACCAATCTCCGAGTTTCACGAAAACTGCTACTCCCCGTTGATGTCTCGGCTGCCAAATCTTCCATGACACTTTTTGCAACATGGGCACGGTCCGCGATCAAGGATGGTCTGCCACTTCATGGACGATCCTCCAAACACCCCGTTATCTCAAAATGTTGTACTAAATTCTGTATACCATTCAATGAAAATTAGGGTTTATTTGCGCCTTCAGTCCTTTCTCCGTGTGAAACTTTCGCAATGCAACAGTTGTGGATTCACCATTCTTGTAGAGAAGTTTAACCAACAACGCTCGATCTGGAAAAGAAATCATTCTGCTGGCTTCAAATGACGAATCCATTTCCAGCCAGGTATTTTATTGATAGACTTATTTGCATAAAACGTCTCAGTATGACATGTGAGCTCCCTCTTTCGGTAACTTTTGGATTTATTATTTTTTACATGGAAAAAAATCCAATATCTCTCTGATCCTATTGGCGCAAACAGAAACATTTTCCGAGCATTTCTTCTTTTATTGCGAATTTTTGAACTTGAACGAATTTATGACGCATCCGGTATATATATATATATATATATATATATATATATATATATATATATATATATATATATATATATATATATATATATATATAATGATATCGGCTAACGCGCACGGTAAACTTTAACTTAAACTATGTAGAGAAGATGAAATACAAACATGTTGTAGACGTAACCCGAGTGTCAGGAAATGAAAATCATTTCACGAGACCCGTTGACACATCGGGGAAGAAAACCACACAGAGGAGAGGCATTTGACGGACGCACATAACAGATATGCGACGCATAATTAATTTATTCCGGATAATTCTGCAGACAAATATTATTCAGCAAAACACAGGTATCTTGACAACTGGACACACACAATAGCAACGCCACCGGTCCCTTGCCGGGGCAGTCAGAAGGTAGACTTTACATCGTTATATCGGACAGCAGCGGAGCAGCGCAAAAACAGGACAAGGCATAAACATACAGTCAAAAGCACGCCGTGACTTTTTCAGAAGGTTATAAAGTGTAGGGGTACTGACCGCGGGGAAGTCTTTTTATTGGCTAGAATTGGGCATCTGACTTGATTACATAAGGACCGTGTCGTGGAGACACGACATGGGTTCAGAAAAGGGGCGATAGAAAACGGAATTCAAAAAATCAGACAAAAGAGATGCCTTGAACAGCGGGATAATGTACCGGGTATGCGAATGGCAAGGAGAGATAACAAGTTGAGAGGGGGCAATTGAAATGAGAAAACGGTCAACAGCTGCGTTTAACGAAGGGCCCAGCTGGTGATAATGAGCTGAGGAAAATCTGAAAACGGAGTCACAGTTAGGAGAAGAAAAGGGGTAGGGCAATTTACGAGGTTGACCGGCGTTAGAAAAACCACAGGAGGCCCAGGCGAGAGCGTGGGAAGTCAAAAATGTAAGAAACCCCAGACAGGTGCAAGGGCGAACGCCCCCGTCAATATGGATTGGAGAAGATGGGAATATAAAATGGGTGATCGGCCAATGAAGGGGTCCCGGATCGACCCATAGGACAGAAGGTGGCCACCAATGAGGGCCTGAATATTTAATGATGGAAGTTGAGCTCGAGAGGAAAAGTTTTTAGAGAGGGCAGAACGATTTGAGATCTTTCACTAAGAACACATAAGCCCCTGTAGACAGCGAAGGAAGAGAGAAGAAGATGACGGGCTGCTAACTTAATACCGGAGAGACAAGCCAAGTCCTCGGTACCCGAAAAAGCAAACCGATATGAGATAGATGCAGACCCCAATACCGGAGAGGCCGACCGACTAACCTGTCATTTAGCGAGAGAGGAGCAGCCGTTTCCCCTGGACCAACGCTCCCCCGTAGCAAATGCCTAGATGCGGAGAAAAGCACCCTGAGTCCGCCGCTGTTACCCTGGACCAGAGACCCCGATGACCCCCCAGCCATGCTTGTGATGAGGTACGGACCTTCGGAGTGACGAACGCTCTCCCAACGCGAGTGTATTCTCGGAGACGTGCGCCGTGAGGACGCCGCAACAGATAGTGACCGCAGTTCCCCCGGAACCGACAGCCCGCTGCCCGAAAGAGAGCCCTATGTTTCTCCCAGCAAGACTTTTGATGTCGATGTGTCGTCAGAAAAGGTAGGAGAGTATTTTGACTTATCCTAGCAATGCCTAATGCCTACTAGAGAGCGTAGTTAATTAGATAGGGCAGATTAGGTGAAATCTTTACATTTATGCATAGAATATCTATCATAAAATTGTGCTTGTGTATATCCATATTAATTGAAGTAGTATCTGGCAATAATTTTGGAATGTGTTTATGTATAGCAATTAAGAATGTAGGATAATATAATAATGTTAGGGAGTAGATAAAAAGGTTAGTAGTTTGATATTAGTGAGAATGAAGGTTAGATAAATAATCAGAATTAATGTATTGATAAGATATAGGAAGGAAGGTAATTTGAAATGTATATGTAGATATATGGTGTTAATGAAATAGAAATTCGGAAATCTTCAATGAATAATGTTCTTTATATATGTTTTATGATTGGTTTAATAAATTGATTTGGAACTATACATATGAGCATCACTCTCTAATTACTTGTACTACCAATAATACTATAACTAATAAATATATTACGGTGACATAATTGGTGCCCTGACAAACAGTTGGAGGTTAAATAATGGAATTTGTTAAATTAATTATTGTAGAAATTTAATATGTGGACCAACGCCACTGAGAAAGAAGTGATGGCTCTGTGTGTGGATGTGAATCAATTGGTTAAACTATATATATATTTATGATAGATATCTATGCTCGCGATAAAGAAAAGTGTGGGTATGTTAATTGATAATGTTATAATACAGTAGAAGTTGCTGAGATAGTTGAATTGTTGAAATTTTAGATGGGAAGTCAAAGAATGTCTAAGAATATAATGATAAAAAAAACGTTAGTTATTGCATAGTATATTGAAGGGTGTTAAGTGGCTAGCAAAACAAAAATATTTCTGATACTGCGGTAATGTTAGATAAGAAGAAGTACGCAAATTAAAAATTGCAACGGGGCATTGTTAAGAGTGAGTAAGACAGAGTGGGAAGCGCACGATAAGAAATTTGCACGAATTAAAGGGAGTTATATACAGGAACAGTAAAATAATATTATTTGAGTAAGTTGGGTTTAAAAATAATTGCTAAAATGCCACGAAACGCGGAAGATTTAATGAACCAAGTTGCATTTCAAAAGATTATACAATTGCCAGGCCAGAAAATTGAAAATGTCTATAAACATATAAAAGGCGTAGTGTATCGATTTTTGGGGTCGGAAGTCGCGAAAACTTATGAAATAGACCAGATAATGCTAGATAAATTTATAAAATCAATACGACAGGAGATAGCAAAAGAATTAGTGACATTACGTCCACGAACTTTTCAGCAGGCAGTAGATTTTGCAACAGAAATTGAAGAAAATACGGCAATAATTAATAATATAACGGTTAGCAATAAAACAAAAGATGAAACAATGACAAGGGGATTAGAAGATATATATGCAACACTGCAGAAACAGAGAGATTTTGAAAACATTAGGCAAATGCCCGAACAAAATATTGAGCAATTGGCAGTACAAGTTGAAAAGGCGACTTTAGAATATTTTGGGATACAATTTAAAGGGGACGAAACTACAGAACAAGTCATGTTATTTAAATTTTTACAAGCGGTCGATAAAGATATGGAAAAAGAGTTGCGAGACTTAAATGTGCAGAAATTTCAGGAAGCAGTGAGTAGGGCAAAACAAATTGAACGCGTAAGAAGCGAGCAGGAATGCAAGGTCGAAATAGGGTGTATAATAAGTAATGAGGACGCGACAAAAAGTCTAAATTGCACAGGTCAAAAGCAGGAGGAATTAAATTTAAATGAAGCGCAGGAGGAATTAAATTTAAATGAAGCGCAGGAGGATAAAACTAGGTGTGAACAGGAGAGGTCAGTAGCGCAAAAGGTAGAGATACAGGAGGACAATAATACAGAAGTTTGCCTTTTATGCGAAATTAACGAACATTTAATTCAAAACTGCGATGAATTTAAACGAATAAAATTACATTTAAAAGAAAATAAACAGTTGCCTTTCTGTGTCGCTTGTGAGAATAAGGGTCATTTAATTAATGATTGTGTAATTTTCCAAAATTTCAAACAGAATTACGAGGGTGACAGGAAACATAATAAACGAAGAGTAAAAGAAAAGGGTGAGACGAATTGCAAAAATCGAAACAGTCAAATACGGAGCAATTAGAGAAATCACACAATACGATACGACAAAATTCAGTAAAGAACGAGCAACAATTGAATAATATTAACGCAATGTATGTCAACACACTACTCATAGCGGATAAGAAACCTAAACAAGGTGAGATTAATCAGAAAATGGTGACAAATATTCGTGAGCAAGCAGCCGAGTCAGGACAGTCGCATTGTAGTAAATCAAATGCACGAAATTCACACAAGAGTAATTTTCTTTTACTTCTATACGCTATCAACGGCGGAAAGAAATATTCAATTTATCGTAGGAGAAATTGTAAGTTTGCGACGATTAAATTCAATCAAGGCATTAAATAAACATTTGAACGGGGAATTCGAAATTTTGCGAATTTACAGAGATAGGAACACATTATTGAGATTTATAAAGTCACCGCGCACAATAATAAAAATTAATTTAAATAAAATAGTCAGATCACAATATTAGAAAATGATATGCATAGACAAAATAAATAAATAAACAAATAAATAATAATAATAATAATAAAGCCAAATAAGAAAGAGATCGCAAAATAGCAGAGGTAAACAAAATAATAAATAATGGCATAGTAAATACCTAGAAGGGTGTCTAATGATTAAGTTGTTAAGTAAGCTAAATGTAGTATTGAAAAGATGGCAGCGGCCAACACAAAAAGATTATAAAAGTACACGCTAATAAAATTAGAATTATCTCACAAGAATAATAACACGGTAGATAAGTTATTAATGATAACTGAAAAAAAAATAAATGTAAATAAACAGTGACCCGTGTCATAGGACACGCCCCACAGAGGAGGAGGTTAAGGATTAATGGTTTCTTAAAAATGTCACACAGGCAGAAAAGGGGCGGAGTCAAATTGGAACTTAGAAGTCGTACTCTAGAATACATTATGGGCAATATCAAGATGGATAATGGTAGCACTAATATAATATGAAATTTAAAAGATACATACCTGAAGAATTGAGATGAGATTGACGGGATGAGCGCAAAGGAAACAAAGAATGTCATACCCAACAAACACAGAAGCATCGGGCCGGGGTCGGAAGGTTCCGGCCAGCCGATTTCACCACTGCCGGGCCGGCGCATTAGGTCAGTATCGTTTCCGTCACGGCTGTGTCCTCTCGCCCGCGACTACCCCGTCCACTGCCGGGCCGCTTCCGGTAGGATTCGAGCCATCGTTCATCCGACTACGAACAGTTAGGCAGCCGCGATTAAGCCATCGATGCGGACAGATAGCCGGAACGTAACCGGAGGTTGACGGGCCGGTTACGGGAGCAATAATTGGTGTCGACATACCGTCATCTACCCATCTCGTAAACAGCAATGTGCCGTAGGTCCGGGCATCATGCCAGCATTCTACCAGAATCGGACCGCCGGCATTTTTTCTAAGTTTTACGTAGGACCCTTTTGTTTATATGCTTTTTATTATTATTTATTTCATTGACGATTAACCTCTGATATGAACCCTTTCACTTTTATTATTTTTTTTGCCTTCATATTTCTAGCATTTTTTCCAGTTTTGCCTTATGTATTTTTAGGTATTACCAAATACTGATCTTTGTTATTACCTAAAAATTTGTATATGAATCGCTAGTTTACTTGTTAGAACAAAACCTCATTTTGCATTAAGATACATTTACCCAAATTTGAAAGTTAAGATAACATTAATACCAACCATTAAAGCTAAATCATCTTTCCACTCGATCTAAGGTTACAGTTTGTTTTTTTTAAATTTAGAATGAGATTATAGTACGTAAAACAGTACTACTTTAATAATTAACCCAAAAAATTTGTACTTCCCCAGTATAAAATTTATTAACATAATTTGATAAATTTATAAACATAAATTTGATACATTCTTCTAACCTGAGTAATGTGTAGTGTGTATGATGAAGCCCATCTTTGTGAGCTTGTGAAAACTTGCTCAGAATTTATTTAAATTATTTTTTGGTGTAGAGTTAATAAATGCTCTACAGATAAGAAAATTATTTTTTGCATAGTTTTGTGAATTAAAGAGTAATTCATTAAATTCTTATGTCATTTTAAAAAAATATTTTCTTTTCTATTATATTGGACTTAATATCCAACACTTGATAGTACTATTTTTGAGAAATAGTACTATGATAGTAATATCTTCTATTGTAATTTTGAGAAAAATTATAGACACATGTTTTTAAATACAGAAAAGAGCTGGTTTAAAGTAAAAATAGTTTATTTAGAAAGTACATAGCACATTTACACAATTTTTTTCTATATTTTCTACAAAACAGGATCCTTTCGCTGTACCTCTGGCTCCATCTTTACAGCATCTAGGGAAAAAAAAGAAAGAGAAAATCAGTTCATAAATTTATGTGAAAGGAAAATGACTCCCATCCCCAGATATAATTTATGAATCAAAAGAATTTATTTAAATTATTTTTCTATGTAGAGTTAGTAAATGCTCTGCAGATAAGAAAATTATTTTTTGCATAGTTTTGTACATTAAAGGGTAATTTATTGTTGTAAAAATAGTTGATTGTTGAAAGTAGTTGAAAAATTCATTGTTGATAAAGTAGAATTAAATAAATCCAATTAGGAAATATAAATTCTGAGACAGGGGTTTAAAAAAACTTGATACAAAACAGCACCCAACACATGAGTGCAGTTTTAAATCTGTTGTCATTTTATTGATAACTACTTCCAAGAAGTAAATTCCTACCACATTTTTTTTGTAAAACCAATTACATACTGTGAAAACTACATCATGTAAAAAATATTTACTTGATTAAATATATATACTAATAGAAAATAGTTATAAAATATTTGTTAAAGAGTATTCCCCTTTTCACTAAATTTCTCTCTGTACAGTAGAAAATCCAACCATGTCGATTAATTTGTTATTATAGATATAAATAAAATAGGGTAGATTGCCTTGATAAGAGTACAATTAAGTTTTTAATGTTGAGCATAATTTCAGCTCAACGTTGAAAGCTGAATCAGAGACTTGTCTATAATGACACCAAAATTTCCTCTTCACTATTGACAATAATGCTGTTGAAAGTAGAGAAACACAAGAATAAAGATTGAATGCTAAGTAAAACATTAGCATACAAAATCTTAAATTTCTAAATTTGATTACAACATGCCATAGAGAGCATTAATACAGATGCTGGGTCAGATTTAGAAATTTAAGATTTTATATAGTATTCAATCTTCATTCTTGTGTTTCTTTACTTTCAACGTGAGAGTGATTCTCGATAGTGAAAAGAAAATTTTGTTGTCATCTCAAGTCTCTCAGTCAGCTTTCAATTATTGTACTCTATCAAGGCATTCTAATCTATTTTATTTATATCTGTAATAACTAATCATTTAATTGACAGGATTGAATGTCTTACTGTACTGAGAAATTTAGTGAAAAGGGTGAATACTCTTTAACAACTAATCTATTACTATAATAATGAATAAAGTAAAACTTTATTATATGATGTAGCTTTCACAGTAATTGGTTTTACAAAAATTGTGGTAGAAAGTAATTTGGGATACTAACTTCTGCATAGTATTTTAATAGAGCATATCTTTTGTTACTTAATTGTCAAATTATGGTGGGGATCTGTGTATAAAATATTTTTTTATTTGTGAGCAGCTGTTATTAGGGATAACCACAGTAAAAAATTATTCAAAATATACTATTTAGATTCAATAATTATTAACAATTGTTATGATATATTGTTTGATTAGTCTAGGTTAATTTGAAAAATGAGGTGGGTAATATTGACTAGCTGTCAATGTTGAGTGAAATGGCATAGATTATATTATAAAGCGTGAAAAAACACTTAGACTTTTTGAACCAAGCTTCTAACCCAAATTTAAGTTTTTAAAAAAATATTTTGCTAATGAGAGTATTTTCACAGATCTTAACAATGGAATAGAAAACCCGTATAGTCAACAAATTCATGGATAAACGATTCAGTTCTAAAAGCAAAAAGCCTGGTTTCTGTATACTGTTGTAACATGATTATTATAAAAGTATACAGAAACCAGGCCTTTTGCTTTTAGGGCTGCATCTTTTATCCATGACTTAGTTGACAATACAGGTGTTATGTTCCATTCCTTAGATCCATGAAAATATTTCCAATTTTAAAAGTTTCATTAATTTTTTTTTAAATTTTGGTTAGAAGTTCGGTTTGAAAAGTTAAAAGTATTTTATTGCACTTTGTAAAATAATCTATGCTACTGCACTCAACATTGACAGCCAGTCAATCTTTGTATGCTTGCATCATTTTTCAACTTAACTTAGATAAACCAAATAATACACCATAAAAAAACCTACACACTTGCAAACATAACCTTATTATAGTCAACAATTATTTAATAATTAACTGAACCTAAATAATATATTTTGGAATATTTTTTTACTGCCCTTATCCTTACACTTTATAATAACAGCTGCTCACAAAAATATATTTTATGTGACAGATCTCCACCAAAATTTGACAATGAAATAATAAAATTAAATACTAGGCAGAAGTTAGTATTCCAAATGACATTCAACTACCTATTAGCTCATCAACGAATATCTAATACATCTAAAAGCAATATTATTATTATTACTACTTCTGTAAGGAATTATGAATGAACCTCTAACTACTTCTCATGAAATTCTGATAATTAAATCAAAAAATTTTTAACATTAACTATCAAGAGTAAAATAACCCTTGGCATTTTATATCTTTATAATATAAAAATATAAAATTTTTTTTGGTAAGCAGTTATGATAAAAGACTTTCACAAGAGTCACGGTTAACTGAAGTCCCTGAACTGCACTTTCAGACATACCTAATACTTTAATAACATGCTTGCCAGTTAAAAATATAATGAATAAAGGAAATCAATATCAATCCACAAATTACTGCAACCAAAGTTTATGAAAATGTTCGGATTAGCGTATAAAATATACAAAGAGAAATTTGAAAATTTGAGTTGTTTATTAATTAAGAATTATGTAATAAAAATATTTTTTATGGTTTTTCATAGAAAAATTCAAATTTAAGTACAAAAAATAAATTTTAAAAAAATATATTATCAACTTTGTGATTTTGCCCACAAGTTCACTGCTGAAAAAAATAAAGGATATCTAGAGAATAAAAAAAAAAAATGGGTTCAGTGAGGTTAAAATGAACTTACAGATTATGAATCGAGCACACTGCCAAGTGAGTTGTGGAATCTTTTCATGGAAATCACAATGTGAAGATGGATTCCAGTTTCAGAATTCTGTAAAGAAACCAATATTTTCTTACAATGCCATAATAAAAATTAGAGTGATTTGTGACACCAAGAAGCATTGAAAAGCAGAGTTCATTATTTATTTATTTATTTTACAAATGCCACACACTACCAAAAATAGCACCTATGCAATCAGTGCACGTGCTCTCCAATACTTCTCAACAAGATCAGTAAAACATTTTAGTGCAGAGCACTCGTCTATTTGCTTATCAGTGAAATAAAAAAGGTAGTATGACCCCCTTACATGTATACTTTGGACCATAGGCGTAGCGTGCTTCTAACATTTGGGACGGATACAAATTGAATTCAGCTAGGGCCCTTCTCAGCGCATTGACTACCGATCAATCCTTAAAATTTGAAATATGATTTTTTGAAATTGAGTAACAATAGAATTGATGTTTGAGTAGTATTCAAAAAGTTATACAATGAGAAAAATAAATGTAATATAAATAAAAGAAGAAAAAAAATGTAGCATGCTTCTAACATTTGGGACGGATACAAATTGAATTCAGCTAGGGCCCTTCTCAGCGCATTGACTACCGATCGATCCTTAAAATTTGAAATATGATTTTTTGAAATTGAGTAACAATAGAATTGGTTTGAGTAGTATTCAAAAAGTTATACAATGAGGAAAATAAATGTAATATAAATAAAAGAAGAAAAAAAAATGTAGCATCGAATTTTTGTTATGGATCATATCATTGTTAAAAACTATGTTAGGGCTAAAGACATAATCGGTATTTTCAGTGTCACAGTTTGAAAAAAATGGGAAAAAACCAACTTTTTAAAAAGTTTTCTACAATTTTCTGATTTAACTGAACCAAAAATTTCTCCTCACATGAATTTTCAAATCAGATTAAGTGAAAATTACACATAATGGAATATGCACTGAGCATATAATTTAATACCAAAAATTGCCTGGTGATTAAAAGTTGAGAAGTAATCAGACTTTCAATGTGCTGAATATGTTTAGCACAATATTTAAATAAGACTTTAATATACATGAACTAGATTACTACCTCGCAAAACTTCCAAGAAACAATTTCAACTAACTATTGTATAACTTTCCATATAATTTGGCTTTCCATAAAACTCCAACTGATGTTCAGAATCAGTTGAGTTATTTTTCAGGCACAACTTTATCAACATATTTAATTATGAAACTTTGAGAAAGTAAAGACAATTTACAATGCATTTCCCCCCATTTTTTAAACAGCTAAACAAGATGCTCAGTGGAATTTTAAAAAATTTAGTACAAATTTAGTACAGGATCACAAATATAAAATAATGGTCTATTAGGATTTGAAGGATGATTATATACTTAAACAAGGGGGGTAGCAAAATAGGATATTGTTTAATAATAAAGTCAGTTGTTCAGTCAAGAAGTCAATTATTGTATTTTGATGATCAGAAATTTTATGTCTTAGAACATCAAGCAATTCAATTACCACATTTAATACATTTTCACCATCACTCATTACTGTTTTCATTTAATCCAAATTCTTTATATAAGTATTAAGACTTAAAATGGAATAAACATGTTTAACAGAGAGAAAAATTTATGGCATGCATAAAATTAAATTTTACCAAAATTTAAAATTACTTAGCCCATTAACTAATGATCTAATACATCCAAAAGCAATTTCCTTTTTACTACTTCTGTAATGAATTATCAACGAACCTCTAACAACTTATCAGGAAATTCTAAAAATATTTTTAAAATTTTAATGTTAACCATTAAGAATAAATAAAGCTTGGCACTTCACATTTTCATAATATAAATATCATTTTTCTGTTATTATAAAAGACTCTGTAAACCAGGCGTTTTGCTTTTTGGAACTGTATCTTGTATCCGTGAATTCATTGATTATACAGGAGTTCTATTCCATTATTAAGAAAGGGTTATTTCATTCACTTATCAAACACACATTTTGATATAATAAACCACAACTCACAATGGATGTCTTATCTACAATTTTATAAACAAACTTTGTCTATGAACACATTTTATATTTTCTAAATAAACCTTGGCATTTTATAATTTTATAATATAAATCTCTTTTTTTGGCAAGAGTTAAAGTCTTTCACAAGAGTCGTGTTAAATGAAATCCCCGGACTGCACTTTCTCACTCACCTAAAACCTTAACAACAAGCTTCACAGTTAAAAAAGAATAAATAAAGAAAATCAATATTCTATCCACAAATTATTGAGACCAAAGTTTATGAGAAAGTTCAGATTAGCGTCTAAGTTAAAAAAACTAATTTGAAATTTTTAGTTGTTTAATAAATATTTTTAGTTTTTTTCATAGAAAAAATTTAATTAGTTAAAAATAAATCTAAAAAAATATTAAAAACAGTGATTTGGGCCACAAGTCCACTGCTGAAAATAAAAGTATATCTCGAGAATAAAAAAGGTAGGCTCAGTGGCGTTAAAAACTTACGCAGGTTATGAGATCCAAGTGGTATTTGTCTTTCAAGCCTGAAGCTCTGAATAGATTTCAGTTTCAAAATTCTGTAAAAAAACCAATATTTTCTTATAATGCCATAATAAAAATTTAATGTTTTATCAAACCAAGAAGTATTGAAAAGTAGAGTTCTTTATAAACTTGCTTATCACTAATATAAAAAGGGGAAAAGAAACTAATTTTACCCTTTATATATATATATTAAGCCAATAAGTTCACATTTATTTTGCACAGCATGACAACAAAATAATTTCCAAAAGACCTTTAGAGATGAACAGCTTATAGATAGTTATTGAGAACATTCTCAGATTTATAAAAACTCTTATCGTACAATATCTATTACAATAAAGCAATTTTTTGTATGTACACATTCTGATAATCTACAAATCTATATACTTATAAATATATAATTTAAAAACATGGAATGCAAATTAATAAGTTAAGAAACAATTTATGTATCTAAATAGTCTATTTTGGAATAATTTTCACTGCCATCATCTCTAATAACACTGATAAAAGTGATTTCAAACACGATACAAATTAGAAAATTAAATGCACGTGGCATCTATATTGACACAAATTTAAAACTCTAAACTTCTCATTACTCCAGAGGTTCTTTGAATGAATTCAGGAATACAATGGAGTTCACATACATACAAAAATTAATAATTCTTGAAAATATATATACACTCAATTGCAAGAATATATACACTCAGTTGCAAAAAGTATGCACCATTATGTTATTCCTAAAGAGTGAAATTGTTTTATTTTATATCTTCAGAGAGAGTAGAAATATAATCTAAATATCAAAGCCAGTTCAAAATATTGATTAATAGCAATTGAAATTCAAAATGTTCCTTAAATAAGCTTTTTATTTAATGAGATATTCAAGATAAAAAAATGCTCCAATATTTGCTATTGTTTCAATATTTACTTGACATGTGGATACTGATTAAACAATATTTTGATCTGGTTTTGAAATTTTGAATATATCTTTGCTCTCGATAGACATAAAGAAATTTCACCCAGTAGGAATAACACATACATATATAGCAATTGAGTGTACACATAGAACATTATAAATAGAATTTTAAAAAAATTATATTTTAAGGCTATTAAGATTATACATGAAAAATATCTATTAGTGTTTAGCATTTAAATTAAAATATATAATTATACTAAATACATTCTTTTAAATTATGAACACAAAAATTTTAAGAATATTTGTTCTTTATTTCTTTATAATGTATAAAATGCAGTGTATTTTATAAAGTTTACTCAAAACACAATTTGATAAGGAATTCAATAGATCCTTTTGTATGATTTACAAGTTCATTTTTAGAATCTTTTATAATGTGGAACGTTTTTGAATCCATCTTTTAACATTTAGACATGGATAATTTGTTGCCTATTGATACCTGGCAATAAGAACATTGTAAAATATATTTAATAGGAAAATGGACAATTTTTCCACCATTGAATACTATGCATGAATTTACTATGGAGGAATCATGTGTAACTGATTTATCAATCCAGTAGTAAAAAAATGTTTAATTTGGATTAACATATTAAAAAAAATTTCATTATAATTTTCTTTCAAATTTCTTTAAAGAAATAAAATGGAAAATATTATACTGGAAATGAAAATACATTTTTATTTTTCAACTATGTAGATTTGGAATTGATATTTGTGTCATGTATTTTATACTTTCTAAAGGATATAAAAATCTAAATAGTGCGTACAAATTACAATTCTAAATATTAATTTAATTAGCAAATACTTAAGACTTTCACAAGAGTCCATTTACTTCCTTTGTCCATCTAAAATATTAACTGAAACACGAATCTTAAATTATTCCGAAACAAAATGTTTTTATTTATACATACGAAAGTGCTCGTAAGTGCCATAAGTATTGCTAATTCAATACACTCAGTTCAGTAGAGTTTGATCTGAAATATGGTCAATTCATATATAACTTGGATTAAAACACTATCTTATAACAGAAATAGAATAATGTTCACTATGTAAGGGTGTTAAATAAAATCTAAAGGCAATAATTTAAGACTAACGAATGAAACTTACTTGTGGATTAATTTCAACGAACTTGTAATCAATCTTTAATGGCGCCTTTTCAATCACGTGCAACTGAATGTCCAATCAGATGACACTAGTGCATTGTAGTATGACGAGGCGAAAAAAAAGATGGTTTGAAATTTCATTATGCTATAGCTTTCAAAAGCTGCCTTTTGGTATTGAATATAAAATTTTATTGCTCTACTGAAATATTTTTCAGGTGCTTCAAAATAGATATTTTTGTGAAAAGAGATAAAATTCTTTTTTTCTGTTTATTTTATGGTATATTAAATTAATAATATATATTTTTTGTAAATAAAATATTCAAAATATTTTTACAAGAAACTTAGGTATTTCTAAGTATTTCTAATTTTTAGATGTCATTACAGAACAACTGATTTTGTAGAATTTCGCAATTTTCATCATCTTAATTTTACAGTAGTATATTCTTATAATACACATTGGAATGAAAAAAACAATTTTTAATTAACGGACCTTAGTTAAAATAAACAAATCACATTTATTTAGAAAAATATTAATGTAATGTCTTTAAAGGCAAAGTGTTATTTTGAAATAAACATTCATATTTTTCAAAAGTCCATAGTAATCATACATGGTTTGCTTTACTTATTTCACTGACACATTGAATTGCTTTCTGTTTGTCATCAGAAATATGCCTCTTCATAGGAAGTCCTGTTACTTTAACATCATTCCATTCAATCATATCAATATAATCCTTGGCATCAAAGTTTATACGTTGAAATAAAAACTTTTTGATGCCACCTTCATTTTCAGCCCTTGCTTTTAGATTCCGGGGTAATCCAAGCTCTCTCTTACATGACTGCGATCATCTGATATCATACAAAGGACGAGATTTTCAGAAGCAGATTTCTGGCACTGGAAAATGTATATAAGATAGCATAATAGCATTTTTCAATGACAACAACCAGAATTTAAACATTACTGTAATTGGAATGGGTGGAACTGCCGTGAACACTGGATTGAATAATGATGTGGTTCGTTTATTTGAAAAGGAATTAAGAAGGCCACTGCAGTGGTTGATTTGTCTATTTCATGGAAATGAACTGCGCCTACGTCCTAATTTGGAGGAGAAATAGGTAAACAACTAGAAAACTGCTATGAACTTCCAGTAATTGAATTATCACCTATTGAAAATGGCATTCCATTACTAGAAATTAAGGATGATTTAAGTGTGGACCCAAAATATTTGTTAGAAATGTCTAATGCAATCTCTGTTGGAAGGTGCTCTTCTGATTTGTCTATGAGAAAACCAGGAAAACTTTGTTATTCATGATAGCTTACATTAGCAAACCGAATACTTCACTTGTATGTGGGAACAGAATGTACTGCAAAAAAAATCTCCGAATACTGACTGAGTACATTTTGTAAGTATATGCATCTGTTTCGTTTCACATAAAGCGGAAACTATCTTATATCCATGTATCGAAGCACTTGTGGAAACTTGTAAGCTATTCACGTTACCTCCATCAGACTCTTAAAAATGTAATTGACCCAGTCATTCAAAGAAATTCGTACTTTGCTGCTTCTGAAAATCTCCTCCTATGTATGATATCAGTTGATCGCAGTCACGTAAGACAGCTTGGATTACGCCGGATTCTAAAAGCAAGGACTGAAAAATGAAGGGGGCATTGGAAAGTTTTAAGTTCAACGTATAAACTTTGATGCCAAGGATTATATTGATATGATTGTACGTAAAGATGTTAAAGTAACAGAACGAGGCATATTTCTGATTATAAACTAGGAAGCAAAATAATCTGATCAGGAGAGTCAACGTACTGACTTCAGCAATTTTCCATGTCACACACAAGCAGTAGAAAGGATTGTTAAATTCGTTACCGAGTCACCCTTACCCGTCCGTGGCACTTCTGCAAGAGTTGCATTGATAAAAACGAAAATACATTCTCAAAAGATAATGCCAAAATTTAATAATAAAAAACAAAACAAAACACAATTCAATGTGTCAGTGAAATAAGTAATGGAAACCATGTGTGATTACTATGGACTTTTGAAAAACATGAATTTCTTTTTTTTCAAAATAACGTTTAACATCCCCAATCTCAAAGAACTTTTTAATCTTATGCACAGTAAGTGTGCGTTTAAATTTTCTTCTACACCCACTTTTGATTATATTCCTAAATCTGAAAAAGTTAAACCTCTGAATCAGGCTGATGAGCTTAAAGCAGGGTGTTTAACCTTTTGCAGCATCTGGGCCACATGGTAAATTTTTTCAAGGCAGGCGGGCCGCATAAAAAAGTCAACTACATTCAAAAGTTTAGTTTTATTATGAAAATGAAAAATACATTGTATATGTAATGTATAAAATATTATAATCTTGGTATGCAATGTGATGTGGTAATTTTGAACGAAATCGAACATAATGTGATTTTTTAAATTTGGGTTAGTCTAAAGCGAATTGCTCTCGACTCTAACTTAACTAGCATTAATGATCGAATCAATCTCTCTAACCAATTTTCTATCCTAGGAAACTGTCGTAATCCGGAGGAAAGAAATTCCCGCTGCTAATGATGAATTTCCTGTTAGGCGGGAAACCAAACCTGAGCCATGTTTTTTTTTTTAATGGCGGAAGGGTAAAAAGATACCCTCAAGAAAATGTACAACCTAGTCAAAATTCAATATCCCAAATCAATTTCATGAAACTTTCTCAAAATCTTATCTGAAAACATTACTGCAATTGGATTAATATCGGACCTTTCAAAATTACTTAATTTACTTACGCATTGAATTTTTTTGGAAAAAAAATCCCAAAACCGAACGACGACTTAAAAATTAAAAATTTATGTTCCGATCTTAATATTTCAAATCTTACCCAGTCCATTAATTGTTCACAGGTTAATTCTGATAGTGTTATTCTGATAGTGTGGTTTCTGATAGTGTTTAACATTTTTCCTTTATTTTTCTGTTCCATGCGAGGCAGTTTCCTCTTATTGAAGTTCCACACTTGATACCCTATCAGGGAATGCTGGTGTGGGGCGTTCGTTTTTGCTTCCCATGCTTCAGTCCTCGGTTCGATCCTGCAAAGTGCAGTTCTGTTATCTGTACTCACGGATGTTCAAACCTGCCAATTTAATTTATTAAATATAACTTACTTATTATTTTAAACTTAATTGCCTTATTTTTTATTTCTAACATTTATTTAAACTAATTTTTTTGCCTTTTTTTTCTTATTGTAAATATTATTTCTCGTATCCTGATTCAATTACAAAAAAAAACAATGTAATATATATTCTTCAATGTACGTACTGAGGATAAAGGGTCTTATTTTTTGATATTTTTTGGTGTCTCATGACATCTACTGTCTATGTCTCTGACATTACATTACATTAATATTTTTCTAAATATGTGTGATTTGTTTATTTTAACTAAGGTCTGTAAATTTAAAATTCTTTTTCTTTCATTCAAATTTGTATTATAAGAATATGTTACTGTAAAATTAATACGATGAAATTCGAGAAAAAATTCTACAAAATCAGTTGTTTTATAATGGCATCTAACAATTAGAAATACTTAGAATATGTAAATTTCCTGAAAAATATATTTTGAATATTTTATCTACAAAAATATATATTATTATTTTAATATACTATAGAAGAAATTTAAAAAAATACAAATTTTATCACTATTTCCTCTCTTATAAATAAAGAGTGGTGAAACAAGGACCCATTTTTAAGTAGATATTTAATTTCTCCAGTAATATATAAAATTGAAACTAATTTTCATCTGTTTTTATAAGCTTCTAGGGAGTTAAAAACATACACACAGAATACAATCTTTACATACAAGGAAAATTATGTGAATTTTCACATAATACAATTATACAATTTCACATAATACTTTTCACATAATACAATCTTTACATACAAGGAAAATTATGGGAATTTTCCGCGTAAAAGAAGTTTCACAACAATGAAATAAATATTTTTGAAAAGTCTGTTAAATTTAATCTTCGCCTTCCCTTTCAAATCCATAATTCTGATGCAGATATCTGTTACTTGTGGTTACGAATCGGAGGTACAGTTCCGGGACGATGCAGGGTAAACGATTTCGGTGCGATTCATATCAACCCATAACAGGCCCTGAAACACGTAAACGGAAAGCGTTTCCCCTTCGGAGGTTCGTAAACAACCCGCCAGTGGCCCGACAAAATTCTCCCGTACTTGTCGTTCAACCGGTGCCTCCAGCACTGGCCCGATAAGCTGCCGTCAGTCCTGTGTTTGTTGGGATATTTGTCCAGATCAAAGCGATAGTATCCATACACAAGGCGTGGGGCAACAAGATAGTAGGAGATTTCACGCGAAGTTGAAAAAAAATAATAATAATAATAAATCAATAAATTAATTAATTAATTAAAAACAACATGTAAATACTTGAGAGGGCAGCCAATTGCTTAAGTGCGAGAGGCAAAAATAAGTATAAGTACAAAAAAAAAATAATAATAATAATAATTGAAAGGTAATTAGATAATTGCCATAGGCCTGTCTGAAAAAAAATAAATAAATAAATAAGTAAATAAATAAGACTACGGTAACGCAAGAAGAATGTTGCCAGTACGAGGACAGGAAAGTATGATATTGGTAACAATTACACATTAACGGCCAGCATTCAATCAAAACGCGCGACAGTAAATTAGCGGACAGCGAATAATTTCACTAGGAATAATGGCCATGGAATCACGAATGAGATTGATAAGTCATGATGATGTTCAGAGGCTAAGTAAATACCAGTTTAAATAAAAAAAAATGAAAAAAAATAAGAAGGATAATAATGATAAATTAATTGATTAGTAAATTAATTAAGTATTTAAAATAGGCACGGCATTGTAAGATGAAAAACAATAAGCATGAGATGATGGACACAGAGCAATTATAATAATAATTAATTAATTAGTTCATTGATTAATAAATTAATGAATGAATCGATTAAAAGTAAAGGAGTTGCGGCTTGAGATTTAAAAAAAAAAAATAAATAAAGAAATAAACGATAATAGGGGTTTATTAAATAAAATTAAATACATAGAAATGAATCATTAAATAAATACAGAAACAAGTAAATAATTCATGAATGAACGTACGATAGAGATAGATACATAAAATAACTGCTAGATGGTTAGAGAAGTAATTATGAGTAGTCAGGCATTCGGATAAACGCGTGCAGGTGGCCGGAAATAATGAAAATATTAACAATAATAATAATAATAAGTTATATGAATGATTAATGAAGTGAATAGTTAACAAAATCACTTAAATGAATGTAGACTATAGAAATCATAAGTCAGACAACGTGATTTAAGAGTTCAAAGAGGGCCTATGATTAAAATCAATTAAATAAACGCACACTAAAAAAATAAAATAAATAAATAAATATATAAATAACATAACGAGAATGACACAGTAGATATGATAATTGTTGAAAAAAAAATAATAGGAAACAAAACAATTAAATCATTGTTGAATAAAAGTAAAAAGGAACGATACGAATACTTACAACTCCCAATGGCGCTGAATACATGAGATTTTCAAAAACACGCGGTCGAAATAGTTGGGGTTGTCAACGCAAGGTAAGGAATGTTGCACAGGCGGCGGTTTAAGATAAAGGCAGACCATTGAGAAAGTGGTCCCGACAACTACTTAAAATAGCACGCAAAAGTAACAGGTGAATAGCCAGCGCCAAACAGAACTGGTTTGCCCCATGGGAACGCATGGTCGAGAAAACAAGAACGAGTTGGCTATGGTGAAAATGAGGGGTCGAACCGTAATCAATCAAGTGCTGTCACGTTTGGCGGGTCAGGAGGAGAACGTCATTCAATCGTAAATAAATAAACATTTGGAATCGAAGGGAGGTTTTAAATGAAATAGGGTTATGTCAAAAGGTAAGGAAGATACGTCAGAAAGGGATATGAATTGTTAGGAAACTGTAATTCTACTGTATTATTAAGGGGAATATGAAGCTTTTTATATGAATAATTACTGAATTGAAGGAATGAAATACAAAAAAAAATGATTTGTTTAAAATATTGGGCATTGCTAGAAAACAAAAGGCTCTCCACGACAGTGGTTGATGAACTCGAATAACAGAGGACAGTCATAAAAACTGAAAGGACAATCAGCAAATTGATATTGAATACAAGGACAATTTAATAAAGAAATTTTTTTTAAAAAATACGTTACTCAAGTATGAATATATATATATAGTATGTAATGTATGATTGTTGATTATTTTTATGGAGTGTATAATATATAAATTTTATTTGCTTTGGTAGCTGAGAATGAAATTGCGAAATATATGGGTATTTCGCGCGGTTTTCAGTACTTTAGTAAGTGAAGATATATGTAAGGTTTGAGTATTGATTATTTTTATGAAGTGTATAATATATATTTTTATTTGTTTTGGTATCTGAGAATTAACTGATTTCAGAAGAATTAATTTAATTTGTTTTGGTATCTGAGTATGCGAAAAGTGTGAAATATATTATACAGCACAAACTACGGCATTGGGCATTGAGCAGGAACGATACAGATAATTGTGAGGTCAAAGTAGAGACTAGATAGTGTCGAACAGAGATTTTGAGGTTGTTTAAGTAGACAGCAGGGAGAGACGTACGTAGGGAGGTGGCGAAAGGTAGATTGATTTGGAGTTCGGTCAGGCGTAAGTTTGAGGTGAAGTGAGGCAGATGTCATGGGTTGGTCTACGTAAATTTTTTTTTAATTTTGAAAGGAAGGGGTGAATGTCGTGGAGACACGACATGGGTTCAGAAAAGGGGCGATAGAAAACGGAATTCAAAAAATCAGACAAAAGAGATGCCTTGAACAGCGGGATAATGTACCGGGTATGCGAATGGCAAGGAGAGATAACAAGTTGAGAGGGGGCAATTGAAATGAGAAAACGGTCAACAGCTGCGTTTAACGAAGGGCCCAGCTGGTGATAATGAGCTGAGGAAAATCTGAAAACGGAGTCACAGTTAGGAGAAGAAAAGGGGTAGGGCAATTTACGAGGTTGACCGGCGTTAGAAAAACCACAGGAGGCCCAGGCGAGAGCGTGGGAAGTCAAAAATGTAAGAAACCCCAGACAGGTGCAAGGGCGAACGCCCCCGTCAATATGGATTGGAGAAGATGGGAATATAAAATGGGTGATCGGCCAATGAAGGGGTCCCGGATCGACCCATAGGACAGAAGGTGGCCACCAATGAGGGCCTGAATATTTAATGATGGAAGTTGAGCTCGAGAGGAAAAGTTTTTAGAGAGGGCAGAACGATTTGAGATCTTTCACTAAGAACACATAAGCCCCTGTAGACAGCGAAGGAAGAGAGAAGAAGATGACGGGCTGCTAACTTAATACCGGAGAGACAAGCCAAGTCCTCGGTACCCGAAAAAGCAAACCGATATGAGATAGATGCAGACCCCAATACCGGAGAGGCCGACCGACTAACCTGTCATTTAGCGAGAGAGGAGCAGCCGTTTCCCCTGGACCAACGCTCCCCCGTAGCAAATGCCTAGATGCGGAGAAAAGCACCCTGAGTCCGCCGCTGTTACCCTGGACCAGAGACCCCGATGACCCCCCAGCCATGCTTGTGATGAGGTACGGACCTTCGGAGTGACGAACGCTCTCCCAACGCGAGTGTATTCTCGGAGACGTGCGCCGTGAGGACGCCGCAACAGATAGTGACCGCAGTTCCCCCGGAACCGACAGCCCGCTGCCCGAAAGAGAGCCCTATGTTTCTCCCAGCAAGACTTTTGATGTCGATGTGTCGTCAGAAAAGGTAGGAGAGTATTTTGACTTATCCTAGCAATGCCTAATGCCTACTAGAGAGCGTAGTTAATTAGATAGGGCAGATTAGGTGAAATCTTTACATTTATGCATAGAATATCTATCATAAAATTGTGCTTGTGTATATCCATATTAATTGAAGTAGTATCTGGCAATAATTTTGGAATGTGTTTATGTATAGCAATTAAGAATGTAGGATAATATAATAATGTTAGGGAGTAGATAAAAAGGTTAGTAGTTTGACATTAGTGAGAATGAAGGTTAGATAAATAATCAGAATTAATGTATTGATAAGATATAGGAAGGAAGGTAATTTGAAATGTATATGTAGATATATGGTGTTAATGAAATAGAAATTCGGAAATCTTCAATGAATAATGTTGTTTGTATATGTTTTATGATTGGTTTAATAAATTGATTTGGAACTATACATATGAGCATCACTCTCTAATTACTTGTACTACCAATAATACTATAACTAATAAATATATTACGGTGACAGACCGCATGATGTTTCATAAGCGCACCGAGGCGAAAACATCACGTGGTGCTGATTCATGTTTACAAGTATCTTTAACGCGCGTGCAGTAAGAGGTAATCTGAATGGTTAGTTGGTCAATTCCTAAGTCACAATTAGAAGAAAGGGACTGTACTTTATTGAGAAGAAACAAGGATAGTTTTAAATACGCATTAGATATCTAATGGTGGGCCGTTATTATCACACAATCAAACACACACACACACACACACATACACACACACACACACACATATATATATATATATATATATATATATATATATATACACCCACAGTAAGTCCTCGAGTTGTTACGCGTATTCGTAGATACGTGGTTATAATTTTCAACTCTTATACTACGATGGTTTGGAAGAAAAGAGGTGTTTTAATAGAAAAGAAGGCTAAATTTCGATTGAATATCCCCAATGCAAATTGGTACCGATATGTCTTGCTCTGATACAAGCGAAAGAATTAAGTATTTTTGAAAAGTTAAATATTATTCCGCGCTCTCTACTTACGCAGAAAGTACTGGAATGAATTAATCGCGCAAGTCGAGGATATTTATTTATTTATTTATTTATTTATTTATTTTTATTTATATATATATGTATATATATACATCCATACATAATGCATGAAGGTAGGTTCATCACCGTTTTGTCAAATGTTCCAGTCGACAGCTTTTTTGTCTTTTATATATATTTATATACAAAGACCGTTCCATAAAAACTGAGAGCAATATCACAAAAAATAAAGAAATACAGATACAGCAAAAATCTGTTGTTCTTTATCAAAATATCTTCCTTCATGATATACAAAGGTCTCATTGTTAGGTCCACTTTTCAAAGCATGGGGCAAAGGCATTTTGTAGAAACTGCTTCACTGATCTCCTTTCAGCTGAAATAACGTCAACATCTGCGTTGAATTTCCTTCCTCGAATATTCGTCTTGATCGTCGGAAATAAAATAAGCCATTTAACATGGAAACAATCACCAGTTTTCTATCAGAAATCATGACATGGCATGATGATGTTATTTTCTGTACAACTATTTATCGCCCAGCGCATTGCCTTTCTTAAATATTGATCACTTACCTCCACTGCTATATGGAAAACGTAAATGTGCTTTAACGAACCTCTTAATGACCAGAACTGAATCAGTAGCGGTAAAAAGGAAAACTCTTGCCACTTACTCTTCTTTAATAAAGAAAGCTGTCTTCAGTTTCATATTTAAATTTCGCTTTGTTGCCAACTGGTGATAAAAAATATCCTTAGTTTTTATAGAACGCCCTTTGTATGTAAAACTTTCTCGGGCCTTTTTTACCCCTTTTTTTCATTCTTATCGCTTTCTCAGATAAATCACTTTTCTCTGTCACTTACCGTGGTTTCTTTTTTTCTTTTCTCACGAAATTTCCTGGCATATGCCGTTTTTGGTCAGCAGAGTTCTCCATTGTGCAGCTGATGTGTCAGCCCTTTTCACTTGGTTAACGAAACCTCTTATTTTACCACACCCATTTGTCATCTAAATCCTGTAACCATTGTTAAAGCCCTTAAAATAATAACTTTTGTCATTACAGTGATAGATGATTGACATTTTCCTGATGAAAAATTATATCTACCTATCTATATATCTACCTACACACACACACACACGCACGCACACACACACGCACGCACACACACACGCACGCACACACACACACACACACACACATATATATATATATATATATATATATATATATATATATATAACATATAAAACCCCAAAACCCTTTCAAAATTCCAAATTTCATTCAAAAATGCTTGGGCGTAACGAGTTACAAACTAATTGGGTAGTTCGATTTCAAGAGCAAAAGAATTGTCTTAAATCAGGCATCTTTTATACAACCGATGTTACCTCTTATACGATCTATGTTGTTTTCTAATCTGTCAGAGCCCAGATTCCAGGGTTATCCAATTACTGCAAGAGTTTTAGCATCACATGACAATACTTCTATTAGGTTATAAATAGGTGCGTCTCAGTGTACGTGTGCGATTTTTTGGATTGTCATTGCCCCGATAACTTGTCGAAATGTAAGAAATAAAGTTTTTGTTCGCTACATCTGGAGTGATTCTGTGTGTCCGAGGCTGGAGGGGCCAGTGAGAGATTTGGTTACATAGGTCTTCGAGATGCCGAAAGCGACAGTGCCACTGGTGTATCTAGTTTTGCCGTAGGGTGCACCACTGTCGCCGCGGGTCTCTTTGCTGGAGTGTCAAGGGAAGCCACAATAATGGTTGCCGTGCAGATAGTCCGTACTTCTATAGACGTCGTCGCACTGTCCGTTCGGATACTTGTCGTGCTGCAGACAAGCTCATTTCTTGACTCAAGGTCCGTTATGTGGCTGTACTATCTTGGAAGGTCGACATGACAACAAACCTGTCCTCTCGGGTGTTAGTGATGGGAGGCTGTTGAGATCCTGCATGGCATTCAGTATGACCCTCCTGAACCCATCGATTCCACATTCTCAAGACAGTCATTGGATTCATACCAATACGGGTAGCAATATCGTGTAACGATAAACCGCACACTCGATAGGTCAAGATCCTTCCGCTATCGAATTCCGATACGTGCTGGTAGCCGTTTCATATTATACGAGGCATAACATGATCTTCTCACAAACAACCAACTTTCAAATGCGATTACCAAATGAGAAACCCATTGCGTAACTTTCCTCTGATTCAGTGTTTGAGATGTCATCCCCTCCTCTCTGTTATATATATATATATATAAAGTTTGTTCGAAAGTTAGGGTATTGTTCCGACAGTGGTTGTGTATATGGGAGGTTTTTTAGCCAAAAATGCATACTGTTCAATGCTGGCAACGGTTGAGAAGAAGGAAGAAAATGTAACAAATGTTAAATCTTTGAAATAGGAATAATATTTATCTGTTTTAAATATTAAGGTATAAAATACCTTAATATGCAAACTAGTTCTACATTAATTTTGATTTCACAGTGACTCAGCGATAAACTAAATATGAAACGTCCAAATATAATAAACGTCCAAATATAATAGATATGAAGTTAAGACTTTCTTACTTCTCAACAAAGTTTAATGGGCATTCATAAAATTCTAAGATATTTCTTTTTCCTAATTTTCTGACGATACCAAGTAATTCAGAGGCAGTAATTAGAAGATATTTGAAATACAGTAGAGACATCATTATTTTAAAAGGTTTCCTTTCACTTAGGGAAGAGGAAAAAAGTTATCTGCCAAAATTTGAAAGCAATTTTAATTATTTTTTCATAATGCATACTTTTAATTATTAAGGGTGATTTTCTCCTATGAACATTTTTTATGGGAATTAATAGACTCTAAATATCATGTTTTATCTTCATTGAAATTATCATACGAAATAAGTTCTTAAATTTAAAAGTTAATGTAATGAAATTTAGATTATGAAAAATACTCGCTTAAAACAAACAAAATTTCATTTCCTTGTAAAATTTATTTTTCTATCAGTTAAATGATTGTTAAGAATGTTTATTCCTGTTTGTGAAAGATACAGTTTATTTTGAATTTCGATTGGTAAAAAAATTAATTACTTTTTTTTTCATAAAAATGAAAAATATCTATCAAGATTGTTTGTTGTAATGAGTGGCAATGTTTAAAAAAATTATATATATCTATTAAAAATATATTACTATGTTTATGTATAACATACTTATTCAATAAATAGGAATATGTAGAATTGGTGTCAAGTCAATGCTTTTACCTTGCCCTGTTGAAGAAAGGACTCTACTTGCATACTGTTTCTGGCATAGAAGAATTGTTCATATTAATATATTCATTTGCTGTAATCTATATACATAAAACAGTTCCGTAACTGACTGACTGACTGACTGACTGACATACAACGCACAGACCAAACCGCAGGACCTAAAGGGCTGAAATTTTGCATGGTGATTCTTCTTATAGCGTAGGAGTGCACTAAGAGAGATTTTTAAAAAATTCTTAGATTTTTTAAATTAAATTTTTAAGCTGTTTTAGTAACTTTTTTTAAGTTTGCATTTAAAATAATAATTTGAGGGTTATGGAATTTAAATCACGAGAAAGATCATAAAAATTGCTTTTAAAATGAAATCTTTTTCGAATCTTTATCTCCATTTTCTGAATTTTGGTGAATTTTTAAAGATTAAATTTTAGAATTTAATTTATTAAATGCCGATCACGTGATTTCTTTTTCTGGTACTTTAAATAAATCTATCGTCACGTGCATAAAAACTAAATAGACAAAAAAATATTTTTTTCTTGCTAATGCGGCAGACGATTGGACATTATTTTACCTATTAAATTATCCCTTACGATTTTTTTATAAATATGTTTTTTTTTTTACATCAATTGTATACATTGATCGTCGTATTTATTATAAATAAATATATATTTATGTTTTTTGGCATTAATTGCATACATTGACCGTTGTATTTATTTTGAATGTACTCCGTATCGAAGTGCGGGTTTTCAGCTAGTTTATTAGAAATTTTCTTTTGTTTTTATCATCACCTATTTTCACACACAATCCAGAGTTGGTTCAGAACCTGGGACCCTGAGCACGACAGTCGAGTGCGATAGTGCCGCGCCACCGTTCTTCAAATCAATACGCATTATTGCAACTGTATATTCATAAAATTAACTTCATTTAGTCATTACGTATCATTTAGTCGTTACGTATCTCTCTAGTCTAAAAAAAAGTAACTGCCGCTGCCAAAAGCTTGTCACGCTATCTCCTGTGAAACCGCTGGGGGTGTGGGGTCGAGACCAATACCAATAGATGCAAAACAATGAAGGCAAGAAAGTAAGACATGTCTCATCTTTGTCGGCCTTTAAGTTTCTTTTTAATTTTATGTTTTGTGGAAAAATATTGACTTTTTCATGTTCAGATTTACAATAACTCGCCAAAAAAGGATCGTAGAATTTCGATTTTTTTACAATCTAAGACTGCAGACATTTCTCCTTCAAACAAGACCTCATTTGTTTAAAAATAATTAAAAATAGACTAATATTTTCATTAAAATTTAAAATTCACTTTTTCGACAAATTTATGAGTTTCGACAAATATAAGTTCGATGCTCTCAGATTTATTATGTTACAAAAAAAATATATTTACATCATCTGGAAGATGAAAGCTTTTTCATTCATATAAACCTTATTTCAAGTCTCTATCTTAAAATTTCGATTTTTAATTGAATTTTTTAGAAATACTTCAAAAAAATTTTGTCATTCGCTTCCTTTGCAGAAGGACATGAAAGAAGATCCAATTTTTCACCCATAGGCGGGCTTCATCCACTTCGCATAATTTAAAACAGTAATAACAAAATAATTTAAAACAGACTTATATTTTCATTAAAATTTAAAATTCACTTTTTCGACAAATTTATGCGCTTCGACAAATATAAGTTCGATGCTCTCAGATTTATTATGTTACAAAAAAATATTTACATAATCTAGAAGACGAAATCTTCCTCATTCATATAAACCTCATTTCAAATCTCTATCTTAAAATTTCGATTTTTAATTGAATTTTATAGAAATACTTCAAAAAAATCTTCACATTCGTTTCCTTGGCAGAAGGACATGAAAGAAGATCCAAATTTTCACCCATAGGCGGGCTTCATCCACTTCGCATAAGGGTGACTGACAACAGTAAATGGCTGTTACATTGCCCGAGAATCACCCGTATGTAAATCGCTATTAGCCATAACAGAGGAGCGAGCGTAGCTAGACTAGGGGCAAAGCCCCTAGTTAAGCAAAAAATATTTTTATTCAATTTATAAACACTATTATTCACCATATTAAAACTGATATAAATTCATTAAATAGTCATACAGTTTTAGCCACTAATGTTATAGATTTAGATTGTAAATCTACTATAGATGGTGGAAAGAGTCTTTAAAAGAAATATCCCATACTCCCGTGTTTAATTTTATCTTTACTTTTATATTTATTTAATGTTTTTTCATGCAAGTAATCTAACGAAATGATATTTAGTAAAACTAAAACAATATTGTGATTTACCGAAACTGCTTATTTTTCGACTGGTGTTTAGTATACAACTAGACCGCCATATTTGTTTTAAAATCTATACTTATATATAAAGAGAGAGTGATTTTGTACGTGGAGGCTAATTTCCAGAACCACTGCACCTATTTGAAAAATTCTTTCACAGTTTGAAAGGTACATTATTACAGATGGACATAGGCTATATATTATGTATATCTGATCAGTAGAAATAAAGTTTGGGGCTTAATCTTAACAATCTCCATTGTTTCCGCTACTGTCTTCTACCGCTTTTTGTTCCGAAGATTTCAACGATCCTTAGCGTGGTGCTATCTCGGTGGGCTTCTGTTCTGACGCTAGCGGTTCAAACCTAGCCGCTCTCCGGCACACCTTTATATTTTAAAAAATTTATTTTAATTATTAACTAACGTAAAATTAATTTAAGGTATTATTATGTTATTATTTAGGTAAAAAAAATTTACAATTTATTGGCTATCAACAGGAAATTTATTTGTATAATATTTTGTTCAACCCGGACAAAGTCGGGATGGGCCGCTAGTAATACATAAAGGAGTTCCGTGATATTTTTGGAAGTATTAATCTAAAATTTTACAAGGCGAAATTGAATTCTACCTCTTTATGTCAGTGTACATATGAATCCTTTGAGTTAATAAGCATTAATTTAAGGTCTACTCGAGTTTTTAAAAGATTACTTTCTGTAGTGTTTCCTCATTAATAATTAAGGTGGAAGAGATGCCGCTTTCCTGTTGTAAAAAAAGATAAAATTATGAGTGCATTTTAAACTAAATGTCAAGATAAGATACTATTCTTTCTTACAGTTCTCCTTTACTGAAAAGAATATTCCATGCAATGTTTTATAACGATATTTAACTTTTGATAAAGTGTCGTGATTTAACATTATACCTGTTTTTAAATTTCTTTCCTTGACTCATTATCATTTCTATCCACCAAAACACTTAACGACCCTTCATTATACCGACTTCTTCGAAAAGTTTCTTATTCTAGTTTCTTTATCACACGAGTTTCAAATCATTCTAATCGGTTGGGATTGCAGTAAGCAAACTATTGATTCTATAATATAGTAAGAAAATTTAGTAATAAATAAATATACTTTAAGGTGTTAGAGCAAGAAACTGAAAGAAACTTTTTCTGAATCCATATCTTACAAATTCCAAAGCTACAACGAGAGACAACAAAGTTGCATTTATATCAATACCTTAAGAAAGTATATCTACAATGATTTACAATACGATTTTTTTAAAAGTTAACAGTCAGCAGAACCATTTTCAAAACTTTACATAGTTTAAACTTACAAAATAGTCAGTTCCACAGATTTAAAAGCTTAAAGGCAGTATAAGAAAATTATTTTCATATCAATGTTCTAGGTAAGTTATAAAGTATTTGACATTATATTTTTTCAGTGCATACCAAAAAGTCCGGGTGTTAATTAGCCTCCTTCAGATCAAAGGCTGAGATGTGTCTGCCAATATAGTAATTTCGTTACTGGTATTCTACAAATGACCCTGTTTTAATTAAAAATGATTTTATACTCGTATATTGCGGAAAATCGTGACCAAAATATTATTCTACATCATTCTAGCCCCTTCCTTCTCGTTCCCTTCAAAATTTCGGGGTGAGGTTTTGCCCTCTATTTCTCGTGCCCGTGATATGTCCAGGCTTGAGTGTTCAAAAGTAATGCACCAAAAATATTAAAAACAATCCATTTCATTTACCCTGAAATTTTTTTATTTCTTATTTTATATACCAGATGGCAGCACCAGACTATTTATAATGTAATTGGGGATTTTTTTAAACTAGATATTTCAGATCAAGAAGTAAATGGAATCCTCCAGAAAAAATTGGCATATTTTTTTACTGTTTTCTTGAAAATTATGCGGTCATTAAGGGGTTAGATCAGTGATTCTCAACCACTGTGCCGAGGCACTTTAGTGTGCGGCGAGAAAAACTGTGAAAAACAAAGCGACATAAAGAGAAGCCACTATGCCTGCGTATCTCGGGGAAGCGAGAAGTAGCCAACCTTGTAGTACCGCAATATACCAACTCTCGTCCCCCCCCCCCCCAACAGGAATTTTACTGATAAGAAATATGGGTGCATCCTGAGCGATAAAAGTAGGTTTTCTTTGAATAACTGGGGAGTCAAGGGACAGTGAGATAAGCGCTGGCGTTTTTACATTAATTGGTGAATAAATGATTTGGTGTTGATATTGTAGAATCATTATTACGTTGGCTCATCTAGGAGACAACAAACTCAATGGAATTTCCAAATAAAATAGTTGGTGAAGTTGATGTCCATCACCGTCATTGCTTGCAGACCATTACTTCTATTCAGAATACAAATTCTAAACGTCCAAATACAGCAGCAGAGCGTATGCGAAAGTCTAGAGCCTGGAAAAAGAATAACATTCAGGCAGCGTGTGATGTTTCTTCAATTCCTCAAAAAGTCTTTAATTGTAAAAAATTCAAATGTCTTAGTTTTATCTGAAACTTGGCTAGCCGATGAAGATGAAAAATCCATTCCTAATTTCAGCTGCATTGTAAATTATAAACGGCCTAATACTAGAGCAGGAGGTGTTGGAATTATTGGAACTTTATTATTGTAGCATTGTATATTTCTCCTAATCGAAAGCTAAATGATATTATTGGTTCTACTCATCATTCCTTATTACCGTATACGATAGGAGGTGCCGCTTTACTCCGTAACGATAATCATAAAATACCTATGATTTTAAGTGGGGATTTTAATGTCAATTTTGCATTAGACAAATCTGCGAAGCTGGTGGAATTTTTAAAAGATAATTTAAATTTATCCATACAAAACAATCCATAAATTTCAACCGCAAAATCAAATACAACAATTGATGCAGTTTTCACACGGTTGCTGAATCATGTTGAATGTAAAACATATATTTCTTATTTTAGTTATCATAAACCTTTGATTACAAAAGTATATAGTAATAATTCTCCTTTAATAAACGAAGTTGAACAATAATAATACTTATAATCATACTGTTTTTTTAAATAGCTCTATAATAAAATAGTTTTTGTTTAAAACAAAAGATTTTCCTTTGCTCATACCTCATCATCCTATTTATTTTAAACACCAAAAAAAAAAAAAGCAATGATATATATAACCTGAAGAAGTTTCACTTCTTACGCGTGTACACTCATACACACACCTTTTTTCAATTCCTACTATTAGTTCACACTCTCTCTATATATATCTTGTTAAAATTTTCAATCATTAATAAAAGTACTTTTTATTCATCCACTCAAGTTCAAATACATTTTTTGTAAACTTGTAGTGGATGATATTTGATGTTTTTTCAAATATTAATTCATTAATTAAATTTAATTAATCAATTTTAGTTTTAGACCTAGAACGTCTCTTGCTCTTGAATAGTAATTTCCCTCTTGTTACTGTGTAAACGGTAGCACTGCGGTATCGCGGGCTTCTCTTGTCCTGTAGGTTGCGAGATCGAATCCCCAACCTGACAAACTTTTTCTCTCTCTTTCCCCCCTCCTAATCTCGATCAGTAGACAAGGTTCTGGCAGGCAATCCTTTTTCTCAATTCCTACTATTAGTTCACACTCAAATTTTTCTTTGTTGACCTAAGTAGGAATTGACTTAAACTTTTTTTTATATATATTACTTGTTTTTGTCTAAGAGTGTATTTGAAAATGATAGTCGAATACAAAATGATGGAAACACAACAAAATGTTACATATTTGAGGATATATTTTTTTCAGAGCATACCAAAAAGTCCGGGAGTTAATAACCCTCGTTCAAAGCTAAGGCTAAAACTTGTCTGGCAAAACAGGAATTTCGTTATTGGTATCCTAAAAATACCTCTGCTTTAATTAAGAGTGATTTTCTGCACGTATATTACGGAGAATCATGACCGAAGTATTATTCTAGGTTAACCAGCAAATAAAAACAGTTGATAACATCACTGTGCATAAATATTTAAATGGATGGTAACTAGAATGTTAATTATTTAAAAATAATAACTGAATACAGAATGATAAAAAAAGTACGAAAGTAGGGGACAAGTCTAATTAATAAGTGATTTAGTTAATAATAAGAACTGTCTCATTAATAATGAAGTGGGCCACTGTGAACATGCAAAACTATTATACTTATGCATAAGATAAAAGTGTTTAGTTCGATTCATCTAGTTCGATTCAGTTCGATCTAGTACATTTAGTTCGATTCAAGTGTTTAGATCGATTCATCAAAATCCTGCCTAGCTGCAAGATTAAGAGAGAATTATGCTACAAATGTTTGCCACTGGTTGCATTCACATTTGGATCACCTAAGTTCAAATTAACATTTTTTTAAACTGAGAAATAAAACCGGTGAGAGGAAATCTCATGCCTGTTTTCCATGTTTTTATTAACTGGCTTTTTTGTTTGTGTGGGTGTTTTGTGTGTTTGTCCAGTACAAATCTTGCAGTCGATTTTTAACTAACTTCCCGACTAGCTAGTCATTTGAAACTTTTAGAATAGCTGAGAACACGATAACAATGCATTTTTTTAATACTTTTTAGCCATCTTTAAGCAGATTTTTGCCATGTTTTTATTATTTTCAGTTAATTTTGCTTTGTAGACTGGTGCAGTCAACAAAAACAAATCTATCGGCCGGAACGGGAGCGAAAAGTTAAACGCAAGTTAACTTCCAATTAACTTCATTTTCTTTAAAGTTGATGGGAAAATTCATCAAAAATTTCTTTAAGAAGTACTTATTAATACATAGAATTGTCATGTTTATATGATTCAACTGAAAATTTAAAATCATGGTATATAAAAAGTTATTGTAATTATTCTCACTGAGAGGATATCGAGATCTTACCTGCCGCTCTTTTGATCATGCTTTAACCAATTAAAACCCTTTGAGGGGAGCCGTTTGCACAGTGCAAACGCCTAAATCTAGTCTTTTTTTTCACTTTCATTCAATGTATTCCAGTTAAATGAGCAGAAAAAGGGTTAGTACTGTCATCTGATATCATTTTAAAGAAGTAAAAATATTTTGCAACCTTTAGTTGGAAAAATTTTCAAGATTTTTTAGGTTAAAAAAATCGGGGAAAAATCTACACCGCGCAAAAAGGGGGAGGTTGATACCCCTGAAAGGGTTAATGATATTACGGTCTGATGAGCGGAGACCTAGTGATGGCTATTCGACTACAGCGAATCCACTATGTCCTCTTTCCAAGAGTTACTTACCATCTGGTGGATTTGGGACGAAAGAGGTGAAAGATTCGTTGTTGTTTAAAACCCTTTATGTACTGACGGTACTTATAAGTACCACTTTCTTTAAACTCCAATAAAATACCTTCTATTTGTATATTACTGACGGAACTGTAAAGGATCGATGCGTTATACTTTCTTTATTCTTACTAGATAGCAGTAGCTTTTTTAATTAGCCAATTTTTGGATTAAAATTCATTTTAGCATCCGTTGTAGCGTTTGAAACAGACATTTTGTGAATGTCATTTTCTCTGAAACTTACATCTTAGCTACTCTAAAACTATTGAAGTTAAGTGAATGATATTTTTTTTCCATGTATAATATGATCTTAGAGTATTATTTAGCATAGTTGTTTAGCTATATGACATTTATATGTTGTTTACCAAGTAAATTTCTTTCTGGTACTTATAAGTACCGTCAGTACTATGAGCATTGTAAACAACGTGGACTTAGTTATACAACAGAAAATTGGGTATTTTTCTTTTGCAGTGCAGAAATGCTTCAAATATGGGCTTTTCACACTTTTGTGTTTATTTTTATGTTAATTTACAATGCTTGCTGAGACATCTTGGAAAAGTCAAAGAAAAATTTGACATTTGAAATAGATTTTTCAAATTTGGCAAGAAGTATTTTCATGCAACTACTGGAAAAATATGAATGCGGAATAAATAAGAATTAATATTCCTCAAAAAAAAAGAAGAAAAGAGATTTTTCAGTTCAAATGACATACAGCTTCAAAATAAAGGTTGCTATTGGCCAGCATTTCTGTCAAATCTAGATCTCTGCGAGCTTTGTGCACAAAATGCTGAAGTTTTTGAAAGTTCATTCAAAATGCAGCATATGTAATTTTTTTATGTGTAAATTTTTAAAAAATGTTTTTTTAATATAATGAAAGTTAAATTTTCATTATAGTATTTAAAATTGTTCTGCGTTTCAGAATAAATAATTATATAATTTTTTAAACATTCTGATTAATTTTCAAAGTCTGAAGATTTTTGCAATCCTATAATACTGGCGGTACTTTAAAGTACCACTTCAATTAACTGTTGGTAATTAATTAAATTTGAAGAAGGTGAGTAATTTTTTTACATTTATTTGTTAGTTAGTTTTGAATTAACATAAATAAAAATTTATGTAAGTTTTCGTTTATTAATTCATAATGTGGTACATAAAGGGTTTAGCCAAATCGAGGTCTCCGCTCATCAAACCGTAGGTGGAAGTAGTTTTAGTCTTATCATCTTATAACTACACACATACTACCTTCTGAAGTTACGGCCTCTCTTCTTCTTATATAACTCCTGACGTCATACTGCCCCAGCTTTAGGGCCTGTTCACATAGAATCCTCTGGACGATGGCCGAAGGGCTAGGGCGCTGGCATTCGGTACCAAAGTCTATGGGTTCGAGTCCCACGCTTGGCATGAACATTTGTAGCTGTTCGGAATCAGCTTTAAGCAGCAGGTAATGATCTAATTAGCCCTCGTCTAGCAAAAATTTACCGTAGCGCTCCAAACCAAACCCCATAGAATCCGTCCGCGTCAGCGTTACACGTATTGAAATATATTTAACCAATTAGAAACCTCCAAACGATTAGCAACGAAATTGTTAAGTTTAAAATATGCCATTACGGGTAACGCTGAAGCCTACGGATTCTATGTGAGCAGGTCCTTAATCCTTTCATAACGCTATATAACTGCTCGTGAGTCGGAGACATGTTTTCCTGTTCTTACGAAACTCCCATCTTTCACGCGTGCTAAAGGTTTCCATTGACAACCATCTGTATATGACACGGAGCACATGCCTCCTTTACTTGAAGCACGGGCGCAGTGGACCAGTTGGCAAGGGCAGCGGGCTAGTGATATGAAACTCACTGGTTCGATGCTAGTCGCTGAAAAAAAATCCACTGCCGTGTACGCTAATGGCGGCTGGTGCACGTAAAATCTGTCGTGGCTGCAATGTCCTCCAAGTTCTCAAAATTACCTCTGGAGGTGCGGGAAAAAGTGCTCTGGTTTCGTCACTTGACTCGGTTCAAAATTACGGGACTGGTCCTTTGGCCAAGTCGGACTCCCACCCTTGTGGTGCCAGTCAAACAGAAGCCGCACCTTCATTGGCCATAGCCTTCGGGACTTGATCTGATATTGCTGTAGGTTGAGTGCCAGAAAGAGCAACAACACTTGAAGCGCAGAAAGTGGTCCTGACAAAATGAAATTTATAACTGCTGCTCTTCTGATTACACCTTAACCTTTCACTGATATTAAAGTTCGATGTTTGGAGAAACAACGATGACTGTTCAACTACAGAGAATCAACTATGTCATACTTGCTATATCTACTAGCTGGTGGAAGTAGCTTCAGTCCGATCTACTCCCTATATTGCTGCATACGTCCAACCTTCCATGTTGCATTCTCCTCTTTTTGTTATATAAATGTGTTAGCGAGTTACACTAAAGACTACTTGTGAAACGAATCATGTACTTGCCTTTCCGGGTATTGCGTCATTTGTTTTAGACCGGTTTGATCATAAAACCTGATAACCGGATCACATCTTCGAATTTCCACAGCTGTGAAGCTACCGTAAATAATTTATTATTCAGTTTCCAGTAGTTGGTGCGTTTTAAACAAACCAGATCGTTGAATATCATTAGATGAGGCGTATATAGAGCTCACATACGATTCAGTAACTAAAAGAGGAGAAGGAGGAGCTTTTCTCGACTATAGTTGAATAGATAGATAATGAAGCTGAGGACAATCTGAAGAAAGGTAATGTTGATTTATAGTTTAAGTTTAAGACGCAGTAAAGAAAATAGAATAAGGGGCTAACAGTCTTTGCCTATGCCTAACTTGAGGTAATTCCATCACAGTGTATAGACACTGTTGTTTGTATATATGAGACTTGTTTTTTTTAATGAATTTAGAGAACGCTATTGATTGATATGGATATTTTATTGTTGAAGATTTTTAAACTAACTTTTAATATTTTAAACAAATAAATTTGAATTGTTATTGTTGAAAAAGTCTTGTCGTCTATGCTTTCATCAATAGTTTTAACGTATACCTATTGTAACAAACAACGTTTCTTCTGCGATTTTACTCTGCAATTTAATTATTAGGTTTTTTTTGTTGACGTGCTCGTTTCACGTGCACGCTGACAAAATGCCCACGTTTTTTTACCCCAGCATTAAAAATGTCTTCTCACCATATAACTTGTCGCAAGTGGGCAGCATGTTTTCTTCAATTAAAAGAAAAAAAATATATCGTTTCTTTACACTTCCCCATTAGAGGTGTCCACTGTCAAATTCTTGTATATGAAACAAATCGCTTGTTTCTTTTTACCCCCAGTTCTAAAAGTGGACCTTAAAAATGAAAAATACGCTGAAATATTATAAAATACATTTTTTACGTTCAGCTCTCGTGCATCAATTCACAGCCATATAAAACATTTCGTCTGAAATCTTATAGGAAGGAATAAATATTCACCCTTAAGGAAGCCTCAGAGACGCAAGAGTTTAGATCGAAATAAATGTTTTCGTATTTTCAGGAGTATTATTTTTCTATCTCATGTTTCAGTTTTCTACAATCATTTTCAAAAGTGAATGACATTTTTAGACTTAAGGTTGCTTGAAAATGTATCTACTAAAAATTCAAAGCTATGACATTGCAAAAAAGTACCAATACAAGGATTTTTAGTATAAAAGATATATTAAAATTATGTATTTTTCTTTTATACTTTCTTTGTTTAATTTTTTAAAAGGAATAATCTAAAAGAAAATTTTAAAATGACATTTTTAGACTTAAGGTTGCTTGAAAATTTATCTACTAAAAATTCAAAGCTATGACATTGCAAAAAAGTACCAATACAAGGATTTTTAGTATAAAATATATATTAAAATTATGTATTTTTTGTTTATACTTTCTTTGTTTAATTTTTAAAAGGAATAATCTAAAAGAAAATTCGAAAATGACATTTTTAGACTTAAGGTTGCTTGAAAATTTATCTACTAAAAATTCAAAGCTATGACATTGCAAAAAAGTACCAATACAATGATTTATAGTATAAAAGAGATAATAAAATTATGTATTTTTCTTTTATACATTCTTTCTTTAATTTTTTAAAAAGAATAATCTAAAAGAAAATTTTCTAAAAATGTGTTAAATTCGGTAAAAATCCATATTTTTGCTCATTCATGTTACATGTTTTTATAACCTGTATCATTAGTGGAACGTATTGTAAAAACTGTGTATCAGTTTGAACTATTTCCATTACTCCACGTTACAAGTTATTGAATACTATACATTTCCGTGATTCCAATTCTACTCTTTTAGTTTTTCAAAAACGGTCAAATTATCTCTAAGTAAGAAACGTTTTCCTCTGATTTTTCCGGTCTAATTAGCCCTCGTGTAGCAAAAAATGACCGTAGTGTTTCAAACCAAATTATTCGTGTTTTAGGTTTGTGTATTTCTACAAACATGGTATTTTTCTGGAAGGTAATTTCCCACAACTGCACATATATGTCCTTTCAATATAATTTATTTTCTTTATTCAACTCACTTGTCATTATAATCTATGTATGTAAAACAGTTCCGTAACTGACTCACTGACATACAACGCACAGACCAAACAGCTGGACCTAAAGAGCTGAAATTTTGCATGGCGATTCTTCTTATGGTGTAGGGGTACACTAAGAAAGGTTTTTGAAAAATTGTCCTTAGATTTTTTAAAATTAAATTTATCAGCTGTTTTTGTAACTTTTTTTAAGTTTGCATTTAAAATAATAATTTGAGGGTTATAAAATTTATATCACGAGAAATATCATAAAACTTCCTTTAAAATAAAATCTTTTTCGAACCTTTACCTTGATTTTCTGAATTTTGGTGAATTTTTAAAGATTTATTTTTAGAATTTAATTTATTAAATGCCGATCACGTGATTTCTTTTTCTGGTACTTTAAATAAATTTATCGTCACGTGCATAACAACTAAATGGACAAAAAAAATATTCCTTTTCTTTCTAATGCAGTAGACGATTGGATATTATCCAAAAAAATAAATATCCCCTACGATTTTATATATCTATATATATCTATATATCTATCTATATATATATATATATACACTGAAGTGCCACTGAATTAGGGATACCTACCAAGTAACGAGTTGGGCCTCCTCTGGCCTTGATAACGGCTGCCACACGGCGAGGCATAGATTCAACAAGTTTCTGGAAACGTTCCACGGGAATGGATTGCCGAATATTGGCTACAGCTGTCCATAATTCAGTAAGGTTCTTTGGTGCTGTGTGATGGCCTTTCACGCCTTGTTCCAAAACATCCCAAAGATGCTCAATAGGATTTAAGTCGGACTTCTAGGTGGCCAATTCATGACAGAGAAGTCAGAGGATTGCTCAACCAGTCAGTAGCCAACCGGGACTTGTGAGAGGTACATTTGTCTTGCTGGAAAACTCCATTACCATGCGGATAACAGAACAGCATAAACGGATGGAGGTGATCACCCAGCAACTCTACGTACCGAATTGCATTGAGGGAGGTTGGTACACGCACCAAAGATCCCAAACTGTGCCACGAAAAAACACCCCAGACCATGATTGAGCCACCATGCCCTTGTACAGTTCCAGCCAGGCATGCAGGATCGATGGCTTCACGAGCCTGACGCCATATTCTCAGCCTCCCGTCGGCGTTAAGTAGTCGGAATCGAGACTCATCATTCCATGCTACTCGTTTCCAGTCCTCTACATTCCAGTCTCTGTGCTCTCTTGCCCAGGCAAGACGTGCAGCCCGATGGCGAGTATAGAGCAATGGTACTCTCGTAGGTCGACGGCTCCCGAAACCCATACGGTGAAGCGAGCATTGCACAGTCAGTTTACTGACTGTACGACTGGCACCGTCATTAAACTGGGTGGTAATTTGAGCTAATGTTTGGCTTCGCTGGCTACGTACAATACGCCTGAGCCGTCTCTCACCACGCACTGTCAAGGCTAATTGTCGTTTTCCAGTTTGCCCCATCGCTAGTTTTTTTTTCCACCATCCATGTATTCTTGGTATTCTCTTGACACTGTCGACCTTGAAAATCCTAGCTGTCTGACGATTTCGGAAATTGATTGGCCCATGCGTCGCGCACCTACGATTTGTCGGTGATCGAAGGCGTCTAAATCAGGCAGTTTACCCATACTGGCAATTCCAACAACTAATTCAGAACAACCACAGTACGCACTATATATGCAGTTACCACAGTGCCCTCACTTGCGCATACATGATGAGCAGCGCTACACAATTTGCATAGGCTTTGCTATCCCTAATTCAGTGGCACTTCAGTGTATATATTACATCAATTGTATACATTGATCGTCGCATTTATTATAAATATATATATTTATTTTTTTTTGGCATTAATTGCATACATTGACAGTTGTATTTAATTTGAATGTACTCTGTAGCGAAGCGCGGGTTTTCAGCTAGTAAAACATAAAACTATATTGTTCAATAACAGTTTTGAGGTAAACCAGTACATTCTCTTTAGGAACAAATATTTTTTCACGTCTGTAAATTTAAAGATTTTCTTGGGGATCCATTTATTCATGACTGTTTAAATACCTCTATTGATTGCTGCGTAGAGACACTTTGACCAATCTATATTTCGAGACACATTTGACTACATAGAGAGACATTTTGAGCACCTATTCTAGAAAACTGTGTATTAATTTGAACTAATTCCATTACTTCACGTTACAAGTTACTGAAAACTATACATTTTTGAAGTTTAAATTTTATTCTTTTATTTGTCGAAAACGTTCAAATTACCTCTAAACTGTGTTATTTCCCAGGGATTAATTGATTCCTGACTGTTTGAATACTTCTGTTCATTGCTGCTTAGAGACATTTTGAGCAATCTACAATTCGAGACACCTTTGACTGCATTGAGTGACATTTCAAGCACTTCCCGTTACAAGTTACTGAACACTATACATTTCTGAAATTCAGATTCTACGCTTTTATTTTTTCAAAAATGTTCAAATTACCTCTAAGTAAAAAACGGTTTCATTCGTGTTTTAGGTTTATGTATTTCTACAAATATCATATTTTTATGTAAGGTAATTTCACACAACTTTAATTCCCTGCACATATAAGTTCTTTCAATATAATTTATTTTATTTCTTCAAATCATTTGTCATTATTATAAAACATGAAACTGTAACGTTCAATAGCAATTTTGAGGTTAACTAATACATTCTCTTCAGGGACAAATATTTTCTCACGTCTGTAAATTTAAGAGTTTTCTTAGGGATCAATTGATTTATGACTGTTTGAATACTTCTATTCATTGCTGCTTAGAGACATTTTGAGCAATCTACATTTCGAGACACATTTGAGTGCAACGCGTGACATTTTTAGCACTTTACGTTACAAGTTACTGAATACTATACATTTCTGAAATTGAAAACCTACGCTTTTATTTTTTCGAAAATTTTCAAATTGTCTCTAAGTAAGAAACGTTTTCATTCGTGTTTTAGGTTTATGTATGTTTACAAACATCGTATTTTTCTGTAAGGTAATTTCACACAACTTTAATTCACTGCACTTTTAAGTGCTTTCAATACAGTTTATTCAGTTCACGAGATCATTATTAAAAAATATAAAACTATACCGTTCAATAACAATTTTGAGGTTAACTAATACATTCTCTTCAGGAACAAATATTTTTTCACGTCTGTAAATTTAAGGGTTTTCTTAGGGATCAATTGATTCATGACTGTTTGAATACTTCTATTCATTACTGCGTAGAGAATCTTTGAGTAATCTACATTTAGAGACACATTTGACTAAATAGAGAGACATTTTTAGCACCTATTATACAAAACTGTGTATTAGTTTGTACTATTTTCATTACTTTACGTTACAAGTTACTGAAAACTGTTCATTTCTGAACTTCAAATTCTATTCTTTTATTTCTCAAAAACGTTCAAATTACCTCTAAACGGTCTTATGGATCAATTGATTCATGACTGTTCGAATACTTCTATTCATTGCTGCTTAGTGACATTTTGAGCAATCTACATTTCGAGACACATTTGAGTGCAACGAGTGACATTTTTAGCACTTTACGTTACAAGTTACTGAATACTATACATTTCTGAAATTGAAAACCTACGCTTTTATTTTTTCGAAAATTTTTAAATTGCCTCTAAGTAAGAAACGTTTCCATTCGTGTTTTAGGTTTATGTATGTTTACAAACATCGTATTTTTCTGTAAGGTAATGTCACACAACTTTAATTTACTGCAATATAAGTTCTTTCAATATAATTTATTTTATTTCTTCAAATCATTTGTAATTTTTATAAATCGTGAAACTGTAACGTTCAATAACAGTTTTGAGGTTAACTAATACATTCTGTTCAGGGACAAATATTTTTTCACGTCTGTAAATTTAAGAGTTTCCTTAGGGATCAATTGATTTATGACTGTTTGAGTACTTCTATTCATTGCTGCTTAGTGACATTTTGAGCAATCTACATTTCGAGACACATTTGAGTGCAACGAGTAACATTTTCAGCACTTCACTTTACAAGTTACTGAATACTATACATTTCTGAAATTCAAATCCTGCACTTTTATTTTTTCGAAAATGTTCAAATTGCCTCTAAGTAAGAAAAGTTTTCATTCGTGTTTTAGGTTTTGGTACGTCTACAAAAATCGTATTTTTCTGTAAGGTAATTTCACACAACTTTAATTCACTGCACTTATAAGTGGCTTCATTATAGTTTATTTATTCATTTTATGAGATCATTATTAAAAAATATAAAACTATATCGTTCAATAACATTTTTGAGGTTAACTAATACATTCTCTTCAGGAACAAATACTTTTTCACTTCTGTAAATTTAAGGGTTTTCTTAGGGATCAATTCATTCATGAGTGTTTGAATACTTCTATTCATTGCTGCATAGAGAAACTTTGAGTAATCTACATTTAGAGATACATTTGACTACATGGAGAGACATTTTTAGCACCTATTATACAAAACTGTGTATTAGTTTGTACTATTTCTATTACTTTACGTTACAAGTTACTGAAAACTATACATTTCGGAACTTCAAATTCTATTCTTTTATTTCTCAAAAACGTTCAAATTACCTCTAAACGTTCTTAGGGATCAATTGATTCATGACTGTTCGAATACTTCTATTCATTGCTGCTTAGTGACATTTTGAGCAATCTACATTTCGAGACACATTTGACTGCATCGAGTGACATTTTGAACACTTTACGTTACAAGTTACTGAATACTATAAATTTCTTAAATTCAAATTCTACGCTTTTGTTTTTTTCGAAAATGTTCAAATGACCTCTAAGTAAGAAACGTTTTCATTCGTGTTTTACTTTTATGTATTTCTACAAACATCGTATTTTTCTGTAAGGTAATTTCACACAACTTTATTTCACTGCATGTATAAGTTCTTTCAATATAATTTATTTTTTTAATTCAATTTATCTCATCATGATAAAAACATAAAACTATCTAGTTCAATAACAGTTCTGAGGTTAACTAATACATTCTCTTCAGGAACAAATATTTTTTCACGTCTGTATATTTAAGGGTTTTCTTAGGGATTAATTTATTCATGACTGTTTGAATACATATCTATTCATTTTCATAACATATTTATTCATTGCTGCGTAGAGACACTTTGAGCAATCTACATTTCGAGACACAATTGACTATATAGAGAGACAATTTTAGCACCTATTATAGAAAACTGTGTATTAGTTTGAACTATTCCCACTACTTCAAGTTCCAAGTTACTGAAGACTATACATTTCTGACCTTTAAATTCTATTCTATTATTTTTTCGAAAACGTTCAAATTACCTCTAAACTTAAAAAACTTCTTAATGCGTGTTTCAGGTTTATGTATTTCTACAAACATTGTAATTTTCTGTAAGGTAATTTCGCATCAATTTAATTCCCTTCATACATAAGTGATTTTAATGTAATTTTTTTATTTATTCAATTCATCTAATCATGATAAAAAAACATAAAACTATATCGTTCAATAACAGTTTTGAAATTAACTAATATATTCTCTTTAGGGACAAATATTTTTACACGTCTGTAAATTTCTTAGTAAGTTTTCTTAGAGATCAGTTAATTCACGACTCTTTGAATACTTCTATTCACTGCTGCGTAGAGACATTTTGAGCACTCTAAAAATCTTGTGTTGATTCAAATAAAATTTCAAGCAGTTTATTACATATTATTCAGCAATTACGATATTTTTTTGCCTTCGGAATAAATTTCATGACATATCAAATTTATTTTTCTGGAATATTCTTTAATGGGACCATGTAAAATAAAAACATAAAGCATTATCACAAGATAACTGTCCGTTTTGTGATAATGCATTGCCGGAAAAAAATACTTGCAAAAAATGTGAATGTGTGTTGTAGGCACACACCCCTCCTTAAGAAAGTATCTATTACTTTTTTCATTGTAGATATAATTTGTTTTGCAAATGCCTGGGGGAAAGATATAAATGGTGTTTTGATGGATAATTACGAATGTCTTTAGCGATTGAAAAATGCTTGGGAATTATTTTTTTTGCATGATTACGCTGTTTTTTTGTTTGCCCTTAAAGCTCAAGTTTCCATTAAGACTTTATAAGTACATATTAACATTTGTATGAATATGATCATTGTGTCCCAGATGATCTAATGATTACACAAGAAGTTTTACTTACGTATTTTTAGTCTGTTTAAAGAAACACTGAAATGTTTGCGATATAATTATTGTAAAGCAGCCCAATTTATAATTTATACTTTCGATCCTTTTTTTTTAAATTTCCATTTATGCGAGACATTAAGAGCACATTTCTTCTAGAAAGAAATTTTCGTAACATTTTTGTTTCATAAACTTGCTTCAAGGACTTGTCGAAAAGTCCAGGAAGCAAGAGACAAGAAATCTGTAGATGCAGAGAATACATAATTGGAGGAGAGGAGGGTATTATGGAATAGTCCGGTAATATGGAATACCGATGTTTCGGCTCTGTTTGGTGTTGCTATCATGTGAAAATACCATGAACTACTCAAGAAAGACTCCCATGATGCAGTGCACCGAGAGTTGACCGCTTGTTGTTGTCGTACCACTCGCTACAGAACAAAGTGCGTTTTGTGATTTTCAAAAGTTTTTGCAGGTAACTTTTCAAACATTTTAACCTACTAGTACCATGTGACTTGAACATTGGTATTAAGCATAATGCACACTAAAAGAATTGTAGTTTGTTATACTGCGGTCGTTTTTAGCTGACAATGTTTTGTCCATCAGTTTAAAAGTTTATTTTCCACGATGGCGTGTTGGGTATTACGGAATACTAGGTATCCCATAATCCCCTTAGAGGCAGGAAAGCTGGATCGTCTGTAATAACCTACTTCCCATATAAAAATAGAGTTAGAGGATGATCTGAAAGAAAAGGACATAAATACGGAACCAGAAGCTTCAAAACAACAAAAGAAACCGAACATTCAAAGACCCCCTGTTAAGAAATTAAACTTACACCGACCTTCTAGACCTAAACCTACTAGAGAACACTCCTGTGTTAGCAGCGATGAATCGTTCCATTCTGATGTATCATCTGTAATGGACTGCATATCGTCAACTAAAGAACCGGAAAACAAAGACGCTGTATATATCTGGTGTAACGGAAAATTCTCCGATCAACGAGGGGAAATTTTGATTCAGTGCTTCAGCTGTTCTCTGCAGGCTCACCTTGACAGTACCGGAGCAGAGAAAGAAGATTATATCTGTGACTTTTGTAGATAGATTAGAAGCAGAAATGACATGCACATAATCTTAAAAATATGGTTTTTATACTATAACATAGATATTTTAAAATATCTATGTTATAGTATAAAAATTACTAAAACATAGATATTTTAAAATATCTATGTTTTAGGAAGTCTAATTAGTTTTCAATGGTTTAAACCACCTATTCCATATTATCCTACTATTCCATATTAACCTCCATTTGTAACTTTTTAAAAAATAATTGTTTTTTTAACAACAAAATAAATAGTATTATTTTACAAGTGACAGTTCATTACAATTAGTTATAGTATGTACTCATGATGATTTTGGGGATTTTTATTCAAAACCCAGTAAAGTTATTTTTAGAAATGTAAATGGTATTCCATAATACCCTCCTCTACATATCGTGTTGTTGTTGTTAATGTCCTCTAGCTGGATGTGTTCCAGGCCAGGTCCATTTAGGAATTGCGGACTGAGGAGTGCGGCTCCTGTTTACGCTAGAACGACAAGTGTCGGAGTCCGTCTTAGCTAGATGCTATCTCAACTTTGACCGAGCATCCCAAGGGACGACATATGGGGTATCTTACCCTCCCGCTGCCTGATTTCATAGAGGGGCATTCTGGTGTACAAATTTAACGTGTCCATATCTGGCCTGGATACGGAGGTATTTAATCGGCCTAGTCGGGATTCAAATCGAGCACCCTTGGAACCGAAAGCCGATGCGCTACCACTAGGTTATCCCGGGGCCCAAACTAAGACAATACTCATTTCTAGTTATTAAATACTAAACAGGGCGTTATTGATAAAATCATTAATTTATCTTCTTCTCTTAGATGCTACCAAGACATTGCCATATTACTTCATTCTTGAGAAATGTTAGCGGATTTGGAAAAGAAGAAAACGAAATCTATCAATGGCGATTATACTAGCCCCTTAATGCTAATAATATAACTATAAAAACCTCTGTTTTATATTTAAATACGCACCATGACGATCGCACATAATTATGTATAAAAATAAATTATTAGGTTGGGTGTCGAAAATATCGCCTACACTAACTTTTTTTCGACATTTCATCCACTTTTTAGTTTCTCATTAGGATGGAAACTCAAAGAGCATCCCTAAGAACTATTTCCTTTGGTATCCTGAGATCAACCAGCTCCAAAACCAGCGCCAGTTTAAGTTATGTAGCTAAATTGGAAAAGTTGAAATTTCCAGTGAACTCCAGAGCGGTTCCTAATATCGCCTACCTCTATTCCTCTTACCGCCTACCAGGTGAATTTAGGAGCACCTGTTAAAAGGCGTTGCTATCAAAGTCTCTGTTCAATGCACTTTCAAATGGTATAAGCAAAATTAGAATTTGGATGCACCTACCTGGCCATTCACTGGATTCTGATTCTTTGGAGCCAAAGTTTGCGAAGACAACAGCCAAAACAACTTCATACGCCATATAGTTTCTGTTGTCAGTGATAAGAGCGTTGTCGCTATCGCCGCTGTTAGTACAAGCCCAGAACTAAGAAGTTACTGCATTTTCGAATAGATAGCACGAATCACATTTTAGAAACACAAGTAGGTGATATTTGGAACAGCCACCCCAGTACACATTTGTTTTAACTGAAACAGTTTTTATTTCTCTTTTCTTGATATTTTTACCCGAAAGACTAGAGTAAGGATCAGGAACCAAGAGGCATTAATTTCATATTAATAGCGAATAAATAGTTTCTGTTTAAAATATTATATTTGTGTACCCTTTTTATGCATTATAAAAGATATATATATATATATATATATATATATATATATATATATATATATATACACTCAAGAGCCAAAACATTATGACCAACCCTACATTTTGCAATGAATTCACCTGGATGACGTGGAAGGCACGTGATCAGTTGGAAGTGGTATTTAACTGCTGCTGGAGAGTCTGAAGAAACATTCTTTCACTTACTTCTGTGTGTGATGGGAAAGGCTGCGGATCTAAGCGACTTTGATAGAGGGCAGATTGTAATGGCTCGAAGGCTCGGAACAAGTATTTCCGAAACTGCAGTACTCGTGGGTTGTTCGCGACCTACAGTTGTTAGTACTTATGCAAAGTGGATGAATGACGGTGAAACCAGCAGTAGACGACATGGTGTTGGACGTCCACACGCTATCAAAGAAAAAGGTCGTCGGAGACTGTCTCGCATGGTGAAGCAAAACCGGAGCCAGACAGTGGCTCAGCTGACAGCCCAATACAATGCAGGGCCAAGTAGAATAGTATCGCAGAACACTGTTCAGCGGACACTGTTGGATATGGGGCTACCCAGCAAACGTCCCACTCGTTTGCCTTTGCTGACCAAGCGTCATCGCCAACTGCGCCTGAGCTGGGCCCGGGAACATCGCGACTGGTCCATGGATCAGAGGGAGAGAGTTGCCTGGTCAGATGAATCACGATTTGTCATTCATCACGCCGATGGCCGTGTCAGGATATGCCGTCTTCCAGGCGAACTGTTGCTCCCCCAATGTACAGTAGGTCATACACAGGTCGGTGGTGGCGGTATTGTGCTTTGGGGGACATTCTCTTGGGCGTCTCTGGGACCCGTGGTTGTGGTAGAGCAGACCATGAATGCTACAGGTTATCTGAACATCATTGCGGACCAGTTGCACCCTTACATGGCCTCTGTTTTTCCAGCTGGAAATGGAATGTTCCAACAGGACAACGCCCCGTGTCACAAGGCTAAAATTGTGTTGGAGTGGTTCCAGGAACATGATGCTGAATTCCAGTTAATGACCTGGCCGCCTAACCCACCAGATCTCAATCCGATAGAACACATTTGGGATGTCATGGGACGGCAGCTCAGAGTTCAAAGACCACCCATTCGCAATATCTCGGATTTGCGTGACCGTTGCTTAAACATCTGGTACAATCTGTCTCCGGCTATCTACCAAGGACTTGTGGCATCCATGCCAAGGCGGGTTGAAGCTGTGTTGCGCGCCAAAGGTGGGCCAACTCGTTATTGACAGGTGGTCATAATCTTTTGGCTCTTGAGTGTATATATATATATATATATATATATATATATATATATATATATATATATATATATATATATATATATATATATATATATATACATATATATATATATATATATATATATATATATATATATATATACATATACATATATATATACATATACATATATATATACATATACATATATATATATATATATATATATATATATATATATATATATATATATATATATATATATATATATATATATAATGCTTAATACAGGCTTTGTTAATGAGATAGAAAGGATAAAAATCCTACTAATTTAAGCATATTTGAGAATATCCTACTAGTGATGCCACATTTTCATCTCAAATTATGTAGGAGATTTCAGATCAAAACTAATAAATCAGAAATAAAACATGAAATACATTATCTACAACAGTTACTCTAATATTTCCTGGATTCTTTGAAAAAATGTGTCTTATAGAAAGGATAAAAATCCTACTAATTTAAGCATATTTGAGAATATCCTACTAGTGATGCCACATTTTCATCTCAAATTATGTAGGTGATTTCAGACCAAAACTAATAAATCAGAAATAAAACCTGAAATACATTATCTACAACAGTTACTCTAATATTTCCTGGATTCATTGAAAAAAATGTGTCTTATAACAGCATTTAACACATTGTTGACCGGTACCGAGTTAAGTCGCAACTGTTTTTACACACGAAATGTTGAAGACAATTTAGGATCAAGGAAAGTCATATTGGAGAAATTTTTGATCAACTGAACTTTGCTTTACTTGAAAACTACCTTTATTGTGACCTGTAAGAGTATCAGTCAAATCCTCATATTTTATCATTTTAACTGTGAATCTGAGACCCCCAGATAAAGAAAACAGTTTTCGGAAAATAAAAAATGTTGTGCTTTATTTAAAAATTTCCGGCATTGCCGGTGACTTGCTTATACATCAAATATAATTGCCGGCCAACGATGTGGTAATGAGTAGCTGTGGAATAAAATACTTTTAAACATTTTCTGATATTTAATGTCTACCTTCTAGATTCTGAAATGTGTTTAGCGATTCAAGTACGCAATGATAACTGTAAATTCTCTCTGCAGCTTATTAATACATTTTTTAATACATTTAAAAAAATATGTTATTTTAAAAAAATTATTGCTTTAAATTTTACTTTGGAAACTAAAATATTAAAAAAGACCTCAATGAATTGTTTAAATATGAAGAAAAAGATAATTACTCATGATAAGTCTTGCAAAAGTATAAAAAAGATGACTGGATTTATGGCACGGTATTATGAAATAAAAAAAAGACTTCTTGTGCGGTCTATTTGTCAAAAATCGGGATTTTTTAAAGGGCTACTTAAGTTTTTGAACACTTGAAACAACCTGCATGTGAGAAGTTTGCTTTTCTACGTATGTCAGCCAAAAAACTAAGCGTTTCAGGTTAATTCAATTTTTTATTATTTGGCCAAATTTTCCTCAAAAACCGGTAGTCCAATAAGTAGAAATATTCGTGAGTTAACCATCTCGTTATTGGCTTATCACAACGATTTGAAATTTCGAATCATTTAAAAGTGTTACGACGACATTTGTATATGGGGTTATTTTAACTTTAATATATATTACTAATATTAATTAATGAATTGAAGGTAGGAATAAATCTTACTAATTAAGGTAGGTTTACTCTTTACTATCCTTAATATCAATTTACATTTAATACTACGTTTCAATTAAATTTACTTCAATAGTAGCCTTTTAGCCATTAGTGGTTAGTACATTTTAAGACGTACGTTGTGTGCTGCAATAACCCAATATAATAATTACAATTACTGGTTCGACTATTAGTTGCATCACTGTGGTGATTAATGAGCCAAAAAGAAAAATGAAATTAAGTTCAATAAAATTATCTAACCTTGGAGAACACCTAGAAATAAAATTACATCACTTAAAAGAAAAGCTTCAAAATTTCAACTCTGCTGAAATAAAATAAAAAAAACCTAAAGCTAAAAATAAGAAAATTAATTCCAAGGCATAGACCGACATGACAAAGATATACTTTAACATAACAAATTTATTCATTCCGATTTCCTTCACATTATTACCCAATATCTTAACAAAAATGGTTTAAACACTTGAGGATTCAATATCTTCTCCCAATAAACTTATAATAATCACAATATTCTTGCTTGCCTACAGTACAAATTACTATTAGTATAACAGTTATTATCATAGTGGCTGGTGAGAAAAAAACCCGTCTAAATGAAAAAGTGATGAAAAAAAATCAAAAGAAAATCTAAAGAAAAATTCAGTAAACAAAAAAAAAGGAAATTAAAATCATATTACCCAATTCAAATGCTGCAGCACTCTAACAAAAAAAAAAACTATAATTTTATAAAATCATGAGGGGAACCCTAGACCAGCGCCATTTCTATAGCGTGCTGGCCTCCAAAAATCAAGTCATCGCTCTCCATCATGGGTTCTGGGTCAGCTCCCAGCTTCTTGGCTAGCCTCTCTCCTCTCCTCTTTCGCACCCTCCGCCCCCGAGTAGACGATACGTTTTTTCACCTTGGATTCCGCGAGGAACTAAAAAGTTCCAATGCGCTCCGTCAATCTCGGACGAGGAAAACGTTGAAATTCCAAAATGACCGAAGAAATCTTTTCTTCGACTCATCGTTGATATTTTTTTCATCTTCTTATTTCACATAATAATTGTTGGTTACTTATTTCCTCCTTGAAAACTTACAGGGCATCTACGAATCACTGTATTCAACAGCGTAGGGAGCGCTCTCGTATCTGCTAGGCTCATCGACAATCCAAAAGTCCCGAAGGGGAGGGTGTCCGTGACCAGTCGCCACCGGATGTCTCGGTTTACAATCAACTGACAAAAAGGGGTTCTCAAAAGGAAGGATTTAACTTTAAAAGAAAAAGACACACTATAATTTTGCATTCATTCATTAAATAAAAAAAAACCCCAAAAATCCACCAGCGTACCATAATACGTACCAGCCACCTCACAATTATTTCAAAATAAGGCTTATTAATTTATCAATTAACAATAAGGTTATTTTTAACAATAAGGTGTAACATGTGATGTTCTATTTCAACTTAATTCTTCTCAATGTCAAAACATTTAGAGAAACTTGCGCACACTTCTCCAAATGCGATGACATTAATCAAATCAATTAATATTTGATCACCACAAGTTTAACCCTCACATATATTTAGCAGAGGCTTAATAAATTGATTAAAACAAAGCACAACCGTTACTAAAATTTACTTACTTACTTACTTACTTTACTAATTTAATTATCTCAATACCCGATATGAAAATAAACGTTAATAATTTCTAAAACTATTAATTATCATCACAACAAAAGCAAGTCTTTTATTAAATCACGGTTTTATTGATTAGGACTTCCTCAACAGGTTTTGATTTATTTAATGTCTCATTAAAATTTGTATAGTAGTGGTTTTTCTAAAAATATCGCTTTTGGAAATTCGTATTACATTTCTGCGACAAAATAGGTTAGGGAACCACTGATCAAGGATTTTGCTTCCTTAAATTAGTCAGGATAAAGGATTTTTTATATATTTTTTCTGATCACGTAAGACGTCCGGAAATTATCCTCTGGAATATTTTTTTTTTAATATTTCCATTTATATTAATTCTAGTTATCAAGCTGGAATCTAATTAATTATTTGAATAAAAATCTTTAAGTTGGTACGTTAATCTGAGTATCATAAACAAACTATATTTAATGCAAATTTTAAATTAGTGAAGTCATTATATGACCTTATGTTTACATTCTGAGATATGGAGTTTATAAGTCTTTTCTAATCAGTCTGTATATACTGATGTAAACAATGAATACTAGAGTCTAATTTGAGGAAATCCCCGAATTCCATACTAGCATAAATAGATGGTAAAAGGTTTTAATATTGGAAAGAAAAAAATTAATTAACCTTTAGTATATACAAAATGTAAATGTATAATATGAAAGGCAAACTTTGATGAAAGGAAAGTTTATTTCACATATATCTGGCATGAGTTTTTGAATGAAATTTAACATTCTGATAACGCGTTATACACCCTGCAGAATATAAGAACGAATATAAAATCCTTTTAACATAATCCAGATCTAGGTAGGTTTAATGGTGCAAAACGGTTTAATGAATTTTTCGCAGATATAAACACACGTTTAAAAAAATATAGCATCCCCATAATTCTTGAAATCAATACACATTAATTCCTGGAAAACCCTCCTCGTTTTCCAAACTTAATTACTTACATCTAAAACGAATTTTGATTACCTAAAGCCAAGCATGTCTGCGCACGAAAAATAAAATTCACTCTCTCAGCACATTAAATAATTATTCATTCACGCGTAGTGAACATAAAAGCACCGTTACATGGCGGCAATTATGAGTTCTATTAGCAAACATTAACTGCGTGCCATGATTAATAAGTTTGTGAAAAGTTAACATTTTGTTTATGCTTGGTTTTTAATGTTATGAAACTTTTCCTTTCCGTCGAAAAGATTTTACAGTAGACTGGCATAACAGGGAAATCGTAGTGAGAATGTTCTTCCATTACAGCACGCACATACCTGCCCTCTTCAGTTATATAAATGCATTTATTTAATAACAGAGTAATTTAAGATAAAAGAATGAAAATAATTGCAAGATAAAAAGAACTTTTTATAAACCATGTTTTTAAATTTTCTGTTGAATCATATAAACTTGACAATTCTATGCATTAATAAATACTTTATTAAAAAATTTTTGATGAATTTTCCCATCAACTTGAAAGAAAAGGAAGTTAATTGGAAGTTAACTTGCGGTTAACTTTTCGTTCCCGTCCCACCCGGCAGATGGCAGCACCAGTCTACAAAACATAATTAACTGAAAATAATAAAAACATGTTAAAAATCTGGTTAAAAGTATTTAATAAAATGCATTGTCATCGTGTTCTGAGCTATTCTAAAAGTTTGAAATGTCTAGCTAGTCGGGAAGTTAAAAATAGATTGCAAGATTTGTACTGGACAAACAGACAAATACACACACAAACAAGAAAGCAAGTTAATAAAAACATGGTAATTATTACCAGCATAAATTAAATGAGTGCAATAATTTTGAAAGCATCATAGCGTCCAGATATACGATCATAAAGGATGCAGCAGAATGGAGTCCCACATGTTTGAACGTCACTAGTAAGGGGAGGGGCGGTTCCGGAGGTGACATCAGTTCGGACTGATTTTCTAGTTGTCAGTAGACACCAGGAGTTGGTTCGGTGAACATCGTATTCATTGACACGTAGTGAACATAAAAGCACCGTTATATGGCGGCAATTATGAGTTCCATTAGCAAACATTAACTGCGTGCAATGATTAATAAGTTTGTGAAAGTTAATATTTTGCTTATGCTTGGTTTTTAATGTTATGAAACTTTTCCTCTCCGCCGAAAAGATTTTACAGTAGACGGGTACGGCATAACAAGGAAATCATAGTGAGAAAGTTACAGCACTCACATACCTGAGCTCTTCAGTTATCTAAATGCATTTATTTAGATAACTGAAAAAATAGTAAACATGTAAGGTATACATAAGATTCGATTCACAAGAATCGAATTTTTGAGTGAATGAATTAAAGAAGCTGCTTGAGATATGCTAATTTCGGCATACGCGCTTGGTATAAATACCAAGCAGCTTGATTAAAAGAAGGTTTTTTTAAGGTTGATAGATAAGTTGAGGGAGCTACGAGGAAAGCAGCTCCAGGTGCTATCCTGCGCTAGTGCTTAGGGGGTCCAAAGTTTACGTGGCAGAACTGCTGGTTTGACTCTCTGCTGGTTTGTGAGTAAGTCAAAGTATATTTTTATTGTATGCTAATATATATATTCCGTACAAGTAGTACGTATGCTTATTGCTGTAAAAGCAAATTCTATATGTGCAACGAATTCAATAAACATTTTTTCATGTATAAACTGTGTTTGTATCAAATTCATTTAGAGTGCCACTTCAAATTATATACACTCAAGTCTGGGTAGAAGTGGGGTATACTCTACAAACAATTTAAGATAAAAAAATATAAACAATAACAAAGAAATTTAAGAAAAAAATGAAAATTATTACCAGCATAAATCAAATGAATGCAACAATTTTGAAAGCGTCACAGAGCTAGTCGAAATATACGATAGTACAGGGTGCATTATAATGGACTCCCACATTTCTGAAGAGGGGGTGTCGGTTCAGGAGGTGGCAACAGCTCGGACTGATTTTATAGACACCATGAGTTGGTTCGGTGAACATCGTAGTTTCGTTATCGAGGCGCTCTTTAAAAACAACGGAACAGAGAGCATTTAGGACACGCTTCAGGCTCTATGACCTTCCTGATCGAAAAGCAATCCTGAGATGGAATAAACAGGAAATCCAACGTAAATAAAGCACAAATAGCAGTAAGGTGGAATTTTGCATACGGCCGTTTCGAAGCTGCATAGGAGCTTCTTCATCAGTGCAAAGAACTTAGTGGCAGCCCAAAAGCCGAAAACTAATCGACCAGACACGTGCGCATGCACTTAAGTATCCGCGCGTGTCGAACGCCCGAGGGCGCGAACAACGCAAACAAATCACAAGCGAGCAGCGAAGAGACAGACATAGGGCAAGCAGAGCCATCTATCGGCAAAAAGAAGGAAAAAAGTGAAGTAACAGGCCGACACGGGTAAATAAACCCTTTCCACAACTGAGAAAAAACAGGGATGCTAGACAAATCATTAACCAAAGAACCCGAATTTTTAAAAATGCGATAAGATTCCCAGAAATCAAGATCAGCAGGCGAGCGACATTTCTGAATAATGGAGGCAGAAGAAAAATCAAACCGATGGTTCAAAGTCCAGGCGTGTTGAGCAATGGACGATTTAACTCCTGCTTTTTAACGTAACTCTCGTGTTCATTCAAGCGGAATTAAGAGCACGCTTTGTTTGACCAATATAAGAAAGACCACACTGGCAAGAAACCCAGTAGATGACCCAGCTTTTTAAACGATCAATGGAGTGTTTGAGATCCGAAAAAGATATTTTATTGACAGGAGAGATAATAACCTTAATTTCAAACCTTTTAAGAATTTTAGCGATTTGATGACTGATCTTGGGAAAGATCACTGATCTTGGAAAATCCTCTTTAGGATCCTGAGATGGGTTTGAAAGGTGATAGAAAATGGGTCTGCATTACCAAGAAAACCAAGTTGTCGTATTCTGAACATTAAATTACCTGAAAATGTGGAACGAGCTCGTAAGTCCGTTAACCTTTTCCTTACGGGGTGGGATAGCATGTATCCCAAGAATGAATGAATATATATATATATATATATATATATATATATATATATATATATATATATATATATATATATACATGTACATATATATATATATATGTATGTGTGTATATATATATATATATATATATATATATATACAAATACATATATATATATATATATATATATATATATATAATATATATGTATATGTATACTAATATATATGTATATGTATACATATATATATGTATATGTATATATATATATATATATATGTATATGTATATATATATGTATGTATATATATATATATATATACATATATATATGTATATGTATACATATATATATATATATGTATATGTATACATATATATATATATATATATATATATATATATATATATATATATATATATATATATATATATATATATATATATATATATATATATATATATATATAACCCCCTTAATGGCCGTCCTTACAAAGGGGGTATGAAATTTCCCGTTCTAAAGAGGGAATTAGAGAAATGGGCCCCGTAAGCAAAAGGTTAAAGGCCGCTCTAAAGTGGGAATCGGAAAAATGGGCCCCGTAAGCTAAAGGTTAATTGTGAAGAAGTTGCCACCATTTCGTCAGAGACGACCAACAGAGTGATGGAAAACTTTAGAGAATGGATTCAGCTGTACATGGGAAATAATAGGCGCCACCTGTGAGATATTATTTTCAAAACATAATGGAAAAAATAGATTATAAGTACTTTTCGAAAATATAAAATTTTTTGTGTAAATTGTTTTGTTCGTTTTTTATAAGTATTTGAAATTTGAGAACAATTTTGCCCTGCATAATAATGTAATGATCCAAGTTTTTGACAGTAAAACATGGAATTACAATGAGAAATGAATAAATCAAATCTTTCGAAAATCGTTAAAATACCAATTTTGATATTTATATACGAAATTCCCTTTTTTCCGATATTCATATGAGTAGAAATATTTTTCTACAACAGGCAGAAGTTAGGAACATTTTCCTGAAGAAAATAAGGGAATTTTAAAAACCTAATCTACGGCTAAGACAGTAAGGATTGAATGTAGAATGATGGAAATTTTTAACGTAGAATTAATTTCTTCATAACGGTCTTCCGGAAAAAAATTATTCAGATGCTAAAACCGTTCGTCCGTACGTTGCGAGCTATAATTTTGGCAGCGCGCCAATCCCAGTCTGTATCGCTTGGACAAGCAGTAAACAGTTAAACAGAAAAGTACCAAAATGCGTCAAAATTTTGACATACATATATGTATATATATATACATAGTACATATATATATAGCTACACATAGCATATATATATATATATATAGATACACATATATACATATATACATACAATAGAGGTAAGCAACGATAAGTAATGTTACGTTAATAACCCGCGGCAGTTTCGTTAGAGGAGACTACCTGAATTTTTTTCAGAGGAGACATTCCTTCCAGTAGTCAAAACAAGTTCTCCATCTCTCAATATCATTAAAAACAAATAATTTATTTTGAGGTTTTTAAAATTCTGCTAGAAATCGAATGAAGATTGAAGCAATATTGAAATTGTATTTCTTCCGTTTTGAACATTCTTCTTGCGAGTTAATGCTGTGTGAAATTATTTCAGAAAAAAATATATATTCAGTTTTAAGACTCGAGTAGCGACAGGCATAATGATCTCATAATTATTCATGCTTGAAAGCTAAAAAGAAATTATCACCGTATGCATGTGATTGAATCAAAAGTAAGCTAACAGAGCTTTGCATTTAATACAAAGAAAAAAAAAACAACGTTTCTCGGCTTTCAGTGAAATTTAAAAGAAATAAAATTTTAATAGTGCTTTAATAAACTCATCCTTTACAGTAAATCCAGGTCCCCAATTTTAGAAAATTATTCTTAAAATGTTTATAGAAATGTTTATAAATATTTGAACACACAAAACTATGTATTTATCTAAAAAAATATTTCCTTTTAGTCAGTTAATGATACACACGCACTTTATTAATGGTTGAAAGATGGTTTAATATTGCTATACAAATAAATTATTTTTATGAAAATATAGCAAATTACATGAGCGAATTCACTGTTTAATAACGCATATAACAAAGTATATTTTTTTTTCTCAAGGAACCGAAGAAATTCTCCATATCTTTATAAAGGACATGAAAAGAAATTCTTTATATTAACTTTTGAAATAAAGGTAAGGACAATTTAATTTAAAATCACTAACGCAGGAATAAAGAGATGAGAAATTGAATTTGATAAAAATGTTTCGTGCTGAATTACAACATATCTCTTTCATCTTTTTCCTTCCTTTTTAAGTAATCTTTCAGTTAATAATCTCTTCGGCGTTTAATTTAAGATTGAACGAAATTCAGTTGTTAAAGTTCTGTCTGATTTTAGATTATGTGTTTTCTTTATATTTTCAGCGTAAAAATGCTTTCGCCTGGACAGAGCAATTTAATGAAAATTTGTTAAAATATTTGAGAAAACTTCGTTAATGATAAAATAGATACTTCTTTCTCTAAAACATATGGAATTTTTGGCAAATTTTTAGGATAGATATAAATGACACAACCTAACGTTGTAAACGTTGTAAGAGACTTGTGAAATAAACACACTGAAATTTGCTGAAAACTATCATTTGTGGAATTATACCAGAGATTCCCAACCTTATTATGTTTCTATTCTCTGTTATTATTCTCTTTCTGCCACCCTTAAGAAAGAGATTAGAAACTCGGGACACCATTGTTAGAATTTAATCTTTTTACAATAAAAAAAATATTAAATTAAAGTGCAATATGTTTCAGGAACATGTTAAATTTAAGTTCAAATAAATACTTACTCCATTGCTGATTTTAATCATTTATTGAAAGATATTAGTATAAAAACACTAGAATAGGATATATTAATAGAGTTTTAACAATAGACATGGGATTCAGTATAGTATAGAGAACTACAATCAGGGACTACAATTTGAACTGCGTTCCGGTACCTCTCTTTAAGAAAAAAATACGATAGTTCAAGACCTTTATTTGATTGCACATCCTCTCCATGAAAAAGAAGGTAGAAAAGACAACCAGCCTTTGAACTCCAAAAAGTTTTACGAGGCACTTAAAATGTCTATTGAAACAAAACTGCTCAGTGAAAAAGATTTTTAGCTTGCCGACACCATCAAAGTGATGGATGAGAAAAAAGGGCCACAAAATGTCCCAATAACGTTTGGGAAAAATGAAATGAGGAAACTTGCCTCCAAGTTCAAACTCAATGAAAGGCAACTAATTACAGGATTCTGAGAGTATCTTCACTCCAGAGTGTTTCCGGAAAGCTTCATCCCGTTGAAACAGTCAATCAATTCGATAGCCATTTCTCACACATGAACCTGGTTATCACACCATTGAGATCATAAATGAATATTGCAACAGTTTCTGGCCTATTGTTTTTAAAGATCAATGGGCCTCCTCTTCGGCTCTTTAACCCAGCTAAAAAGGTTGACTCTTGGCTTGTGTCTGGACACCATTCAGCATTGGCCGTCAAGAGTAGGGAGCGGTCAAGAGACAAGAAGCATGGTGGAAACATGTTGAAATTTTGGACAATCTTTTAGGATGGGCAGACAATCATGAAAGTGTGTTTCATACACTTAAAATTTCTATTGAAACAAAACTGCTCAGTGGAAAAGATTTTTAGCTTGCCGACACCATCAAAGTGATGGATGAGAAAAAAGGGCCACAAAATTTCCCAATAACGTTTGCGAAAAATGAAATGAGGAAACTTGCCTCCAAGTTCAAACTCAATGAAAGGCAACTAATTACAGGATTCTGAGAGTATCTCCACTCCAGAGTGTTTCCGGAAAGCCTCATCCCGTTGAAACAGTCAATCAATTCAATAGCCATATCGTCGAGTGAATGTGAAAGTTTCTCACACATGAACCTGATTATCACACCATTGAGATCATAAATGAATATTGCAACAGTTTCTGGCCTGTTGTTTTTAAAGATCAATGGACATCCTCTTCGGCTCTTTAACCCAGATAGAAAGGTTGACTCTTGGCTTGTGTCTGGACACCATTCAGCATTAGCCGTCAAGAGTAAGGAGGTGTCAAGAGACAAGAAGCATGGTGGAAACATGTTGAAATTTTGGACAATCTTTCAGGATGGGCAGACAATCATGAAAGTGTGCTATTTTACTGCTTTTATTTCTTTACTACAACACATTTTTGTACTTGTTTTGCAAATTAATTTTGGAATTAAATAAAGTTTTCAAGTTTTTGTATAACTAAAGATTTCTTTTTTTCAGGCCAATAATTTGGAATACCCCCCTCCCCCCCCACCCACCCACCCCCGGAAGGTTATAGTTGCGGCACCTCTATTTCTAGAAATCGAACACTGACTACAATGTAAATCTCTAAAAGAAGTTTGATTTTATAAATGAGACTTTCGATGGATGCTTAGAGCACAAATGTTTAGTGTTAAGCCTAACAGCGTGAGAGTAATTAATTAAACTTAATATTTATTTTAAGTGGGACATAGTATATATTTTTTTAAATATCTCGCTGCCCCTCTGGCCTAGCACATCGGTTGGGCATCAATGAAATATGCTATATGTCGTATTTATAAGTGAGTTAAAATCATTAACACTTCGTCGGGCGCGTCTCGAAACTTGCGCCATCGGGCGTTGTGTATCTGTCAGATACATCTCTGTTTTATGTGTTTTCTGTTAATTTGTATTACTTTAAATACTCTAATTTTATTCTTTTTAGGTCCACGCTTTTACACCCGGACCTTTTTATTATTTTATTTTTATTTTTTTACAATTTTATTTTTCACAAAACACCAGCTAATAGAAGTAAACCGATAAAGGCTTTTATTTGAATATTATCTGTTAGTCTTGCATCTCTCTCTCTACTACATAGATTAGAAACTGCAGAAATTTATTCTTTAGTGCATTTCACAATTATTTCCAATATTTCGTCAAAAAAAAACAGCTCTAAGAGCCGTATATAGATTTTATATCTTTCGCACTTCCGATTACTCCAGGTAATTTTGTGATAATATTCTGCTATCTACCTTTGACATTTTTTCTTCCGATCCATTTTGCCCATTTAGTACTATTGTCTTTTCCTAGATAAAAATCATCATTATTAGCATCATCATCAAGTTCTGAGTCATTATAATTACTTTTACTGCTATCAGAATCCACTTCACATGTTTCTAAAATATCTTCTTCGTCATTATCACTTTCATAAAATTCTTCAGGTTTTAATTCCTTATTTCCATCACTAAATAGAATACTATGAACTAGCTCAAGGTCTTTTTGATTATTCAAATCTAAAAAGCGTTTAGAACTCATCATGGAAAAAGATAAGTAAAAAACGTACAGGAAATCTTGATACTTCCGTAAAGCTTAAAGAGACAAACGTTATCGGGCGCGTATCTAACAGATACAAAACTTCAAACAATCTTCAAAACGGGAAATACTCCTACACGGAACTGGTCGTTACTGCATTCCAAAGGAGCAGGTGGTCTGATGGACAGATACTGATAAGGTCAAGGTCATAAGGACAAATTTTAGGGGAAAAAAGCAGAGATATTGACACGCGTGTATCTGTCAGATCAACGCTCCCGATGGAGTGTTAAAATCATCATAAACAAATAAGGTAAAAAATTAATGTAATCTTAATCAGTTGCATACAAAATGTTATAAATAAAAGACATTCTCCCTAAAATGGGTTCGAAAAAATATTGTTAAGCTTAGTATTTAAAAAAAAATGTCTTGTTCATATTGACTAAAATAGTTGAGGCGTCTAGTTTCAAAATCGACTACTTCACTATTTTAGTCGTTTTTAGTTTCCGGCGGATATTGTAAGTAAAGTGACTTTTATATGGGGGGAAATGTATAAGATCCAAAATAAACGACATCATGCAGTTTCCTTATGGTAAATTAATGGGTTATTTTCAAAACGAATTAAGTCATTGAATGAGTTTCAAACCGCACTACGTCTGGCAAGGCCAAATGCGCATGCGTCTTGCGCATCAGCTGACATCGCTCTGTTGTTATCATTGTCAAGCTATAACTCGATGTGATTAATCCTGGTAAATTTTTATAATTGTAATTTGCGAAAAGTGATACGATTGTTATTGTTTTGCGAATTTTAAAACAAGAGTTATTTACGCCAATAGGGGCGTTTCCCAAACGACATACTCCCTTAACTTCCATATTTAAATCTATTTTCTTCTTGTTCTTTGTTTTCTTGTATTTTTTATCCCCTTGTTTTGAAATTTTATTTTCAAAACCAACTACGTCCATTAAGGTTAGTTTCAAAACGGACTATATCTCTGATAAAATCTTAAAGTTGGTTGCCAAAACAACTACATCCAACATGTTTAAATCAAAACGAAGTACATGAAGATTTAAATTGTTAATCATTTGAAAAATAAAAATGTGATGGCATAGTTACTTCAGTGAATTGTATACATATCTCAGACAAATTTAAAATATTACATATATTTATTTTTATTCATAATCTCAGTTAGTTATACAGTTTTTTGTGTTTCCTGAAAAGTTATATGAAAGTGATGTAGACCTATTTGAAACTTGGCGACTCATTTCAAAAAACAAACATACTTGAAAATATTGGTTCAATAGATTTTAACACATGGTCTAGTTCTTGATAAAACTTTTCAACCAATGTTAGAACTGCTAAAAAAAATTCTATAAATAATAAGGGAAATCTTCTCAGTTTATGGCTATAATTCTTATTGGATCATTAGACCATCATTTCATGATTGAAATTTATTTAAAAGTGTCCTATGCATGGAAAATAGGTCGTGTTTGTTAAAAATTCCTCTTAAACATTAAACAATGCATTTACTAACCGAAGAGTTTTTCTTGTTGCAAAATGTATGGTTGGACCTTGTTTCAGAAATGCAAATATTGAAAATTCTCTCTGTCTCTCTCTCTCTCTCTTTATATATATATATATATATATATATATATATATATATATATATTTAAAGTGGAGGCACTTCTCGTCAAACATTCGCCTATACAACGCCACAGATTACTGTCCATTTTATTATGAGGGCAACATACAGGCTGACAACATTGCCCCCTATGAAGGAACGACACAAACGGAGGCAATTTTCGTGGCGCGACGCAGGGATTCGATCCAAGCACCCTCAGCACGGAAAACCAGCGCACTCTACCACAGGGTCACCGCAAGCCCGTATTGCAAAATATACATCGATGGTTTTTGTTAGGTCTTGCTAGAAAGTGTAAACACTACAAACACATTTTCAGATTAGTTATGTACATAAATCTACATAAACTGAAACTATCGATCGCTTTTATCAGAAAACAAAACTTAGCGAAACATATTTAACCAAACATGATACAGGAATAGAGATTTCAAGAATGTAGCACATCTATCCCAGAGAACCAAATATTTAATTTGTTATGCTTAGTTTAAAATTACCCTTGGAATGAAAACGCCTTTTAATTATCTTTAAGATCCCTTTTGGTGCTTTTTTACGTCTAATATTGTAATGATATAAAAAGTATTTTTTAAGAATTATCTTAATTATAAAACTTCTTTTTTCTCTGATTGATCATCCGTCTTTTTATATGAAACATTTTTCTTCAGAAATTTAAAGCATAAAGACCATAATTTAGAGGTCGACATAAAAAAAAAAGACTTTTTATCGGTGAGGAAGGAAAAACTTAAAATACTCACTATTATCAATTTACTAATTTTTATAGTTTACATTTTTAAAAGTTTTTTTTTATCTCTGTCATCATTCAATAGTACTTTCTTATCTTTTCTATGGATACAGAATGAATTAAAATAAAATTGTCCAAGATCATTTCATCTCCGAGGAAAAATCATCATAAAATTGATAGTTAATTTTCGGGGATTTATATCGTTAGCATTGTTCCATTCGTTGATAGCAACTCAGCTTGAAGAGAACACATGCAAACAAAATATTGTTGATATTTTAGGTTCGGCACATATATACTAAGTAAAGATATATACAGGGTGATCATTTTTTATAAACTGACACTACTCAGAGCCATCTGTAGCGGGATCTATCAGCCGAAATACCACCAAAATTGATAGAGGGACTAAGGACTACATAGGAAAGAGTTTCCGTGAGAAAAAAAAAATAGTTCCAAAAGTCGCCGATAGGGGAAGATACGGCGCTTTTGTTGTAGACTCAGCCGAGAATGTGCATAAAAGGCAAGTAAAATATCAAAATACAAATTTACGACTACGTAGTCGACACCAGCGCTAGTATTTCGGGCTATAAAGATAAGGGATGAATACCGAAAAAGTCGTAAGCAGACAAATGAATAACAAAGAAATTTCACTGCAACACCACTTTATGCGGTAAATTCACTTTTCCCTCTTTCAATGTGAACACAGTCCTGATAGGACGACACATTGTATCCTGAATACTACGCTTTCAACGGCCAAACGTAACATGTCACCAGGAATGTTCATCAAAGTCCGGGATATGTTGTCCTTTTGGGCCGTCAATTTCGAGACTCCACCAAGAGACTTTAAATAACCCCACAGAAAAATGTCACATGGGTTAGGTCCGGGAAGCGAGGTGGCCATGACAGTGGAAAAAAGCGACAGATGACCCTTTCTTCTGAAAAGCGAAGGCACAACAGACTCCGCACGAATTTTTATAGCCCAAAATACTGGCGCTGCTGTCGACTACATAGTCATGAATTTGCATTTTGATGTTTTACTTGCCTTTTATGCAAATTCTCGGGTGCGACGAAAACAAAGCGCCAAAGCATCCCCTGTCGGCGACTTTTGGAACTTTTATTTCCCGGAAACTCTTTTCCGCGGCGTCCTTAGGCCGTCCGCACACGGAGCAACTCAAAAGAAACTGATAACCGACTCCAATCACAAACCAGTTCGTGTTGAGTCGCAACCTATGTAATTGAATGGAGCCACGCCCACGGCGCAACTGGTTGCAAACCCGTCATCAACGCGTTTGTAATCAGTCGCAGGCAACTCGACGTGTCGAGTCGCTAGCAACTTCAGTCGCCAGTTTCTCTTGCGTTGTGCGTGTTATTACACAATCTATGTTACAGCCGCTCTTTTGGCAAGCTGCCAAATGGCGTACACGAGTCACGTGACTTCTGCCTAGCGATGAAATGAAATTCTAACGTTTTTTGTTGTATGGAATTCGTGCGCCCGTATATACAGTCCATTTTTAAACGATTGATCAAAGACAATCTATTGTGACGATTTTTTAAAATAAATTAATTTCTGATAATAATTTAACTACAAATAATGCTTTCTTCGTGCTATGAACATTTTGCTAATGTTCTTTCTTCCATGACAGGTCGCAAACTATTGATTTGAATAACTTTTGAGTCGGCCCGTGTGCAGACGGCCTTAGTCCCTCTATCAATTTTAGTTGAATTCCGGCTGATAGATCGCGCTACAGATGACTCTGAGTAGTGTCAGTTTAAAAAAAATCCCCCTGTATATCACATCATTATTATTTTTTTTGGCTTCAAAATAGAAGTCATAAAACTTAATACCACCATTAAGATAGAACATTTATGCAATGTTTTATCTCAAATGTCTAATTCTGAATAATTTTTAACTTCTGTTTCATAAGTGCACTGCAATTAGAGGGAAAAGATTGCACATGTTAAGTCAAAATCAAAATTCCGAAATTGTTTACTCTAAAAAATCACCCGTCTCAGAGCTATTTAATCCCTAAACACAGCCACAGCTTTTCTCCCTTTTCTCCAATACACATTTCATGCATTACCGGAAAAATAAATTGAAATAATATTTGGTTATTCCCTCCCCCCCCCCACCTCCCGCTAAAACAAGCACAAAGCACTCTCCGAACATCTATTTCGGTAAGTTTCAAAAATGAATAGAAAATAGCTACACTTAAAAAAATTACACCGAGTATTTATTTATATTAGAAAATGTAAAACTTCAGTCCCAGTTTATTTCTCAAAAGAGTGAAAATAAATTATTAACTTTTTTTCTTCAAAATAATAGCTAAAAAGATAGAAACGTAGTATTTCTGAAGCCCATTTTCCAAATGATAGATGGATATTTGAAGGTAAAAATTTTTCTGTACCGTAAAGTAATGAGAATCCTTTAAAAGAGTAAAAAGGGTATTTTTCTTTTCTTTTTCAAAACATCATTACAGTTGGTTATAAAAATTCTTTCGTTATTAAAAAAAAGAAGTTGCAAATCTGTAAAATATATATTATTCATACAATGGGTGAGAGAATAATTTTAATGAAAATATTGAGAGTTTATATTGAGATAGGGAATAAATATAATTTTTTTTTATTTTTCATTGTATTAATTTCATATAATTTATTCCCATTCCAATATTCTTTCATATAAATTATGTTTTGCGTATATGCATATTGAATTTTTCTCTTTCAGCTAGTGAGTTTTATCCCTCAGGTAATCCTAAAATTTAACTGCAATCGCTATGTTTTATTATATTCATATACACTAACTTATACACATATTCTCCCTTACAATCAAAATAGTTCCTGACTTTACGAAACTCTATGCCTCAGAGATTATATTACAAATAAAAGAAGTTTATTTTCTCTTTATTATCTGTTTTTAAATTGTAAAATATTCAATTTATTTTTAAATTCATATAATATCCATTTTTAAAAATCTGGGACGTGGGTATTTCAATGAACTTAATGAACCAAAAGAGATACGTCTGATCCTGTTATGGTAATTGCCTGTATGTATTTGAATAGAAAGTTCACAAAGAAAATGATCTTTTCAAAAGAACTTAGTTTTGACTTATTTTCATAAAGTTGGAAATATTCAGCAATGGTTATTTTTATCAATATATTCGTCCGAGCTTATGTATTTCGAAAAGTCTTAACATCAGGTAAAGTTTTATACTATATTTATATGCCAACCCAACCCCTGGTCCTACCACACTTTTGACTGAAAACCCTTAGGGGGAGACATCTATAGGGTTCGTACCTCCCCCCTCCTTTTGACATCATGTAAGGATTTTCGTGTCAATATGTTAAAGTGCCTATATCCTGCCTAAATACGACGCTACTTAATGGCGTTCGTCAGGATCCGAACATGTCACTTTCAATCCGAGGCCCAACGTGCTATGACTAGGCTACCTCGGTACACTAATTAGATTTGACAGACCAATTTAGAACTTACTTTATTGATTATTGCGACATTTTAGAGTTATGATGGTAGTCAGAAATTACTACAAAAAAACCGTATATATATATATATATATATATATATATATATATATATATATATATATATAAAGAGAGAGAGAATCCAGTGTTAATTTTAAGGAGTGTAATTGAATATTGCATATTTCCTGTCTGTTAATAAATCAATGTGACATATATATAGATCATGACATATATATAGATAGATCATGACATATATATAGACAATCATGACATGTATATAGATATATGTCATGTGTTCTAATTTATCTTGTATTAATTGGTTGTTTTAGAAGTTAAAAGCCACTATATGATCTGCTGTTAGTGATGGGATCTTCTCATCTATCAGTTTATTTAATTAATATTATGGCAAGTTATGTCATTAAAAGCTTTCTAAATCAAAAGAAGATTTTAAATTAAAAAAAAAAATCCCATTACATTTTTCATCGCAGTTGACTAAAGGCTGCTGTGTACTAACGCTATTGGATTCGTTCATTTCAATGTTGACCTATGGAGAAAATGTGTCTACTATTTATAGCTACATAAAGGCTAATAATTCAATGAAAACGATATATTCCAATAGCTTGAACTTTCTGCACCTTGCAACAGGATTCATTTTATAAATTTCGTTCTCCAAATGAATTATGAACGTTTAAAACACACTATACCAGATATTTCTCCGAATAATTTACATTTTAAAATATTATTTACATCAAAAACGAATAATGTCTGAAGTGTAAAATTTCTTTCTCTATTATTTCATTAAAAAAATCTGTCAATCTAAGTCGGCAATCCTTGGACACATTTTCTCCATAGGTTAACATTGAGGTGAGTGAATCCAATAGGGTAGCCGTAATACTTCTTGATGTTTTATTTTTTTTCCCCAAATAAATAGCGTGAATCACTTTTGAGTCGGACCGTGTGCGGAGCCGCATCAGAGGCCGTCCGCACACGGAGCGACTCAAAGGAATCTGAACTTGTTAGCGACTGAAATCGCTTATCGGTTGCAAACTCGTTTGTGATGCGGCTCCGCACACGGGCCGACTCAAAAGTGATTCAAATCAATAGTTTGCGACCTGACATGGAAGGAAGAACATCCTTATTCCGGGCATTATTTTTAGTTAAATTATTATCAGAAATTGATTTATTTTATAAAATCGTCACAATAGATTACCTTTGATCAATCGTTTAAAAATGGACTGTATATATGGGCGCACATATTCCATACAACAAAAACGTTAGAATTTCATTTCATCGCTAGGCAGAAGTCACGTGCCTCGTGTACGTCATTTGGTAGCTTGCCAAAAGAGTGTCTGTAACATAGATTGTGTAATAACACGCACAACGCAAGAGGAACTGGCGACTGAAGTTGCTAGCGACTCGACACCTTGAGTTGCCTGCGACTGATTACAAACGCGTTGCTGACGGGTTTGTAACCAGTTGCGCCGTTTGCGTGGCTCCATTCAATTACATAGGTTACGACTCATCACGGACTGGTTTGTGATTGGAGTCGGTTATCAGTTTCTTTTGAGTTGCTCCGTGTGCGGACGGCCTTAGAATGAACTCCTGAAAGTATTAAACTGATGAAATAAACAATCAGTTATAAAATAATCAAGCTTGTTTTCTGATCCGTTATAGCTATTGACACGCCCTAGAATTTTAGTGGAGACGTTTCGCATAAAACTTTCTAGCAGCTACATTAACTTTATTGAAATTCTTCTATTCTACTTTTTATTTAAATGACTTATCTGTGAATGAAATCTGGGAA
>OU015502.1:126968267-127158267 GCA_907164885.2 Dolomedes plantarius
TTAAAACTTTTGGAATTCTTAAACAATGGCGCGCTCGGCGTCGCTTCTTTATGCCCGGGGCTTCATGCAGTGGCAGCGAATCCTGAGACAATAAAATGCTCGTAATTAAGAAAAAAAAATTGAATGTCTCTATAAAAATCTTTATTCGTTCCTACATTCTGAAGATAATACTGAATTATCCATTGAAAGTCAAGAAAAAGTGATAGCTTCGTTTTGCAAAAAATTTAAAGAACTAGGTGAAAGATAAAATAAGCTGGCAAATATATATATATATATATATAATATTATAAAACTAGTAATTTATTGATTCAACACTCTTAACATTTAAAAACTATTAATTCCTCACTTTACTATTCAAAATTACATACCCCTTTTTAATCTTATTAAGTACTTAATTTTCCCTTGGGCATTCGTGTTAAATTCCATTGTTACAGTCTTTGGCAATATCATTAAAGATGGCTGACTTTTTAACGAAATTAGACGCGATGCGGCGTCCATAAGAATTAGATCAGATCAGAGCATCACCAAATAACTTTTATCCAATCAAAAAGTAAGTCACACCTCTGTGTCACGTGATGGGATGACTTTATAAAACTATTTGATGTCTAAATTTAGACGCACTCTGTAATATTTTGTCTGCTACGAAACACCCAGCGGAGGGGCCGGCGATTTTAATAAATATGTAGTTCGAGAAATTTGTGGTATGATTTGTGTGTCCGAGGGTTGAGATGAATTGCGGGAACTGTTTTAAAAACTTTTTGATGCACGGCCGGGCGACATGTCATCTTTTAACCTCAAGTAGAAAGGCGAGAACAGTCTTACAAAGCTACCACTCTGCAATCATTCGTCGGCCCGCGCCCGTGTTATTACACATATAATATATGTATGTATGTATAATGAATCTACAGGCTGGTCGACAAATGGGCGGTATTCGGAAAATAGGAGAACGGGCATTCGGCTTGGAAGTCAGGCCTTGTGCAACATCAACTCCAAATCATCTAATTCAGTTAAACAGAATAATACTTTTATTACTTTAAACACGTTAGGGTTATCTAATAGTTGAACATATTATACGAAATACAGAGTAAAAGCTATTATCATATTTACAAGCAGATAGAATGGAATGTGGTGACCGTTCAATCCATGATTCAATATTGAAGTGCGCAGTTCGAACTCGCACATGAAGGAAAAGCAGTTTCTTTTTACCACGTGATCTCCTGTGGTGCCAAATGCCCAGACAAATCGCCAAGGGCACACAGAAAGAAAGCGGAAGTTAGTTATATAACGGGAAAGAAAAGATCGAAAACAGCGAATCAATGGAATAGAATTAAACTGGTGTTGTGTTATTATTGCTTAAACACACACACACACACGCACGCGCGCACACGCACACACACTATGCTAAAGAATATATTTTACATTCCTATCTACTTTAATGTGACCAATAAATTACTCTTTTCATTAATGGATTTCACTCGTTTCTTTATTTATTTCTCTTTAAAGTGTTCCTATGAGCTTTAAATAACCAGTATGTATACGGTTCCGATAGAAGAAATTTCTGTAACTTAATAAGATATTTTTTAAAGGAAATAAATATTATACTTATCGTGAAATTTTGTACTTAATTTCATAGAATAATTAGGTTGAAACTGATGTAATCTTACAATGAACTATTAAAATCACCTGAACAAAGAAACAAATTTATATACTGAGGCGATATTTGCACTTAATTGCTTAAAATGCACACTTCACAAAGTAAAAAACAAAACGGAATAACATTTTAATATAAATATAGGAGAGAATATTTCATCTTTTTAATGTCTTTTTAGCAATCTTAATTGCTTCTAAGAAAAAAAATTAATAGATAAACAGAAAAGGTGTACTTAAATTTTAATCTTATTATTTTAAGGTTTTCTTTCAAAATTGTGTTAAGAGCATTTAATATCTGCAATTACTGTTTAATTTATTTTTAAATACTAAAATAAAGTGAGAGACTGTATTTTTATAAAAGAATATTTACTCTAAATATTTTTAATCATTGAAGTTTAAATATGATGCTTTGCTTTTTAGTAATTTGTAGTTAATACTTGGTATGGAATATAATATTTTTGTAGTTCCAGCATCTGCCTATTTTGACTATCAAATAACGTTCATTCCAGATTTGATCACTGGTATGTATATATATATATATATATATATATATATATATATATATATATATATATATATATATATATATATATATATATATATATATATATATATATATATATATGTGTGTGTGTGTGTGTGTGAGTGTATGTGTGTGTGTTGTGTTACGGTAAAAGTAATAAACTGGTGACTATATATAATAACCGACAATTATACATAATCACCATTAATGTCGGTAAATACGTATGATAAATGAATGAAAACTTTTCAAATTAACCGGTGTGTTTACATAATTCCCAACTCGTAATGGTAAATGTGATAAATATCATGATTGTTTGACCCAGTAGAATATAGTGCAGTTTTTCGAGTAGTTATTAGTCAAAAGAACATTTTTCGTTGCACACTATGGCGTGACAGGCCAATACTTTAGAATTTACAATTGAAAAGTAAATAAATGGTTTTTTTTAAGTCACATGGATGTAGCCTGAACGAAATTTGAATAAGAGACTGACAGGTGTTGTCAAATGAAAGACATAAATCTGTTTTGTACTTATTCAAAACAGTTACATATAAAAAACAAACTAATCCCATATTCTGGAGAAAAAAACATTTATCCAGTTAACTTTAAATGTTACTACTGCAAATTATTAAATATTTTAAGTTTACTTATTCAACCATATTTGACTGTTATGACATTTAGAATTACAAATTTTGCCAGATTATATACATTTGCACTTACCAGACTCGCACTGTCCCTTGCAAATACATCGCTGATATCCCTGACCTCCAGAAAGAGTTGATTTTGTAACACATTCCCGAAGTGATATTGCTACTAGATCTGGAACATCGTCAAGCAAAATAAATTTTTCTTCACAAATTGTGAATTGATTTCTGGTGTACAACTGTGAAAGTCTTCTTTATTTCGTTCCTTGCTAATAAAACTCTTAATTTTGAAAATCTAATATCACCGCTAATAAATTTCATGGATCACTTCTTGCTCTATCAACATCTAGAACGCGTTGTGTCACTGTGTCAGCAACTTTACCAGAAGGAACTTTGTTGCCGTTCACAGAATCTCGAGCTCATACCTCTGAATAACTATATATGGAATCTCATCTCGATCAGTTGAATGGAACAGCCGCTAGAGGTCCATATATCGGCAAAGTTTTTTTTATGACCACCCTGTATAACAATTCCTGCTGTTGGTGTATACAATAGAATCAAACATCGTATGAATCAAACATCGTATCTTGTAATATGGACCATTAGAGTATTTCTTAAGCATTCAAGGAGAGGAGGAGGGGGGTTCACGCTATGCTTTTTTTTTTTTGCCGACAGAGAGGAAGGTGGGGGGGGGGGAGTAGGGTTTCACGGTTTTTCAAACTCGGTTATTAAAAACCTGTTTTTAAAATAAATTTGTCACATTTGAAAACCGGTTTAAAAGAATTCAAATTATTATGTAAAAATTAATTTTTAACTTATTTGATTTCTTGAAGACCCTGAAGAAAAACTTACAAATCCTAAGACACTGAAAGCTGAATTTTCATTATTTGAGGCAACGAATAAAAGAACCAAAAACTTAGATTTGTTATTTGATGCCCTGAAAACTATAAAACCAAGCACAGTAGCTAGTGAACGAGTATTTTCAATTTCAGGCAATATTGTATCCAAAATAAGAACAAGACTTACCCACCGTTCAGTGGATATTTTACGTTTTTTAAAATCCTATTTTCTTAGGAGAAGTTAAAATTAGTGAAATAAATATAAATATTATTTGCAATTTGAAATTTTTGTTTGAGTTTTCGTTATTTTGTGTAAGTAATATGTAATCCTTAATTTTTTTTTATATTTTGACTTTGATATTGATTTCGTTTTTTGTCATGTATATATATAAAAATGTTCCGTAACTGACTCACTGACATACAACTCACAGACCAAACCGCTGGACCTAAAGGGCTGAAATTTAGCATGGCGATTCTTCTTATGGTGTAGGGGTGCACTGAGAAAGATTTTTGAAAAAGTCTTCTTAGAATTTTTTAAATTAAATTTTTAAGCTGTTTTTGTAACTTTTTTTAAGCTTGCATTTAAAATAATAATTTGAGGGTTATAAAATTTATATCACCAGAAAGATCGTAAAAATTCCTCCAAAATGAAATCTTTTTTGAACCTTTACCTCGATTTTCTGATATTTGGTGAATTTTTAAAGATTAATTTTTAGAATTTAATTTATTAAATGCCGATCACGTGATTTCTTTTTCTGGTACTTTAAATAAATTTATCGTCACGTGCATAACAACTAAATAGATAAAAAAATATTTTTTTTCTTGCTAATGCTCCAGACGATTGGATATTATAAAAAAAAAATAAATATCCCTTACGATTTTTTCATAAATATATATATATATATATATATATATATATATATATATATATATATATATATATTTATTTTGGCATTAATTGCATACATTGACCGTTGTATCTAATTTGAATGTACTCCGTAGCGAAGCGCGGGTTTTCAGCTAGTTTTATATAAATTAGATAAAATATTTTCCCCTATTCTATTTTTTATGACAAAAATTCGAAAACCGTCTAAAACCGGTTTTTTGGAATTCTGGAATTCGAAAACTGGTTTTTCAAAAAGTAGGTTTTTGTATAAACCATTGGGGGGAGCAGATAAAAACTTACGTAACACAGAAAACAAGTACAAAACAGTGCTCTGCGATGTTCTCCTGATTACACTCCTACCATCCAGTATAGAAAATTAGTTCTTCCGTTTGCAGTGATCGCAAGAGAGCGTGCTGTGTTTTATTCACATTTTTCAGTACAGTCGTGCTCGCTTTGGCGACTCGTTTTAGATTGCCCTTTGTACAGCCAAAAAATGGTCGCCAAACATTGATAGATCAAAATTAAGGTAACGGTGGACCTTTATTTCAGCAAATCTCGTCATTGTAATAGTGATTGAGTTATTGCAAAAAATATATATATTTCTGTAGATTATTAGTACCAAAATAATTTTTTTCAAGTAAAAAATCATTTATGAAGCTTCTACAAAGTAATTTATGATGGGTAAGTGTAGTAATAAATTTTAAATCTGTTTTTCTCAAAACAGATTTTTCAAGGTGTTTAGATTTTTTAAATGCTCCATGCTACTTAATTTTTTTTAAAATTCATGAAATTGATAAGGACGAATCCTGATGCTGTTTACAAAAAAAACTGGTAATGCATTTTACAATTCGACTTCATTAAGGTAATTAAATTTGATTTATAACTTTCGAAAAGGCAAAATTTTGATGAAAATCGGGATTGAATTCAGAAAAAAATCTCTCAAAAATTAACTATTCAAGGGATTAAATAATTGATACCCAGATTTGTTTGTTATACAGTTTAAAGAAATTAAAATGCAAAATCGAGGAAATATCTGAAAAATTAAGTCGCAAGGAGCATTTTAAAATTTTGTTTATAAATTTCAAATTTTTAAAAAAATCTTAAAATTATAATGAGATTGGAAATTTCTTTTAAGATATTCTATTTATTTATAGTGAAATGTGCGTATGTACAAAATTTCGTATCTCTATGATGAAAAGTAAAAAAAGTAAATTTTAATGTCCACCGTTAACTTAAACCTTTACAACGTTGATATGATTCTGACTGATTTCATTGATTGTTTAATGTATTTCCAATTAAAGATTTAATATCTGTGAACTTTACTTAGAAATAGGCAATAAATTAACGAAATAGCGACAAGAAATTTGCAAACTATTACGTATGCAAAATTTGGGGAGAGTTCGGTCATCTACTTATTTTTGCTTAGAAGGGAAGGGAATGGGTATAAAATGACTAAAAATTTGGTTATGTATTACTTGAACGGCTCCGTTTAGGAAGTATCTGTTTTTATTACAAATGAACTCCTTATGGGATCTTGTCAGGTATACATAAGATTCGATTCACAAGAATCGAACTTTTGAGTGAATGAATTAAAGAAGCTGCTTGAAATATGCTAATTTCGGCATACGCGCTTGGTATAAATACCAAGCAGCTTGATTAAGTAAAAAGGTTGTTAAGGTTGATAGATAAGCGAGAGGGAGCTACGAGGTAAGCAGTTCCAGGTGTTAACCGGCGCTTGTGCTTAGTACGCCCAAAGTTTACGTGGCAGAACTGCTGGTTTGACTCTCTAGGTTGTGAGTATGGCAAAGTATATTTTTAATGAATGCTAATATATATTCCGTACAAGTAGTGCGTATGCTTATTGCTGTAAAAGCAAATTCTATATGTGCAACGAATTCAATAAACATTGTTTCATGTATAAACTGTGTTTGTATGAAATTCATTTAGAGTGCCACTTCAAATTATATACACCCAAGTGCGGGTAGAAGTGAGCTATACTCTACAGTGCCCAGTGTAAGGTATACATAAGATTCGATTCACAAGAATCGAACTTTTGAGTGAATGAATTAATCAAGCTGCTTGGTATTTATACCAAGCGCGTATGCCGAAATTAGCATATCTCAAGCAGCTTCTTTAATTCATTCACTCAAAAGTTCTATTCTTGTGAATCGAATCTTATGTATACCTTACAATCTCATATCTGAAATATTTTACTCAGGTGTTTGTACACAATTCATGCTCCGGCCATTTACTCATGTACTAAAGTCCCCTCGTCATGAAACTCGCGATTTTATTTATAGAGGGAGGTATGCCATGAAATCTTGTTAGTAACTTTTCCTCCGCCAATTTTCTTGAAACATACTCATTTCAAGAAAATTTGTAAATATATATTGATAAATATTACTATCATATTACTATTATACACATCATTGATTAGGCATTTGCACAACTTTTAAATTCCATATCCCCGAAAATGTCAATTTTTCACATCGTGAGAAACCTAAAACCTTTTACTTTTCAAATTCTGTTTGAATCTTGTCGAAAAAAAAAAAAAAAAAAAAAAATTAGCAATTTTTCAGAAAGAATGTTTTTACCTCTTCTGATTACGCAGAATAGTTAGAAAGTCAGTTTTTAATGTCTTTAATGTTGAGAGATAGGTTTTACAAATGTTAATTTAAGTAACATAAGTTTCCGTGGTAGACTAGTAGTAGCACGTCGGGCTTGGAACTTAGGGTGCTAGGTTCAATTCTTGAAGACGCCATTAAATACCTTCATGTCTGGAAAAAGATATGGGAATGTTAAATCTGTAGACTTGAAAGTCCTTCTGTGAGGGCAGAGAGGGCAGGAATGATACGAGCCCCCCACATGTCGCCCCTCGTTGTCCTTGGGAAAAAATATGGCTACACTAGGGGATGGTGTTAGTTCACCTATATGGTGCTTCCCTTGAAATCAACCAATGATTCTATCGTATTATTTGCCAATCTTTTAAAGGGGAAGTGTTTCTCAATGGAAAAAAAAATAGGTAGTACACTATTCTCATACTTGTAGATTATGTTAACATCTGCATAATAAAAATTGATTTTTAATACATGTTAGAATTTAAACATATAATTTCTCAAATAATGGTGTAAAAAATCTTAAAAAATCTTAAAACATTATCAAATTTAATTTTCACTAACATACGAATTTCATGCCTGTTCTTTTCTGTTTTGTGGGGAAGTTGATATCTTACAATTATTTTTCAATCTTCATAAATGACTAAGATAATTTATAACAACTTTCCAGCATCATAAATGATATTTCAACATTACAATGGTGGGAATTCCATGATAGAGTAATTATATATAAAAAAATTCAAAGGTGTTTTAATACCTTACGTGATATAAATTTAGATAAAAAAATCATCGTTTGATATATTTATGTACCATAAAATCTGTAAGTTTCTTGCTTTAAATGCATAAATTAAGATCTCTGTAAATGTTTACCCTGTGTAGAAGATATTTCTTACAACGTCTTGTAATCAAAAAAATTCTCAACTACACAATAATAAACTCAAAATTATACTAAACGATGTAGAGCAAAAATTTCTTTCAAGTTAAAAAGAGTTTCTAATTAAGGTTATTCCATTTTGATTTTATAATTTATGTAATTGAATTTAAAATATTAGGGAAGGTTTCATTCATGAAAATGTGAAATGATAATATATGCAACGTGATGTACGAGTATTTATAGCAATAGATAAAAAATAAATAATTACAGGTAAAATTCGAACTTTAATTTGAAAGAAATTATTAAGGGAAAAAATAGTAAAAACCGTCTTTGAAAATTTAAAGTTATTTTTTCTCTGTTGTATGCCAGAAAACAGTTTGGCATATTAATTAATTCAACGTAGTATGAAAGGATTTTAAATATTTTTAAATAAATTTCTTCATAACAAATATGAGAAAAAGATAAATATTGCAGAATTTTCTTTATTCTAATTCACTCGTTAAAGATTATATATCCTGCCATGTCTTTATTAACTTTTTAACCGTGATTCATATTAATCAAAAATTCAAGTGAAAATCAATCATGAGAAACCTTTACAAATTTCTTACGATAACTTCATTTTACACGCTTGTTTCAAAACATTAATTAAAAGTCTCGAACAAAACAAAGAACGTTGTTTCAAAAATTGGGAATTGAAAATTTAGTAACAGGTTATTCTTTTTTTCTTCTAAGAAACTTATTTATGAGGAGATTGTAGCCTTATGTTTTGTACAGATTCACTTATATAAGAACTTTTTTATATGTGTTATACAAAGAGTTAATCATTATTTATTTCCAACTCGGCAGGCACTTTGTTCTGAGGACATTGACCCATCCATACAGTGAATTTGTTGGCTACTCTACCATGGAAGTAATATACAGGTAAGCGTCTCTTATTCATATAATGTCCTCACAAAACATCAATGCCGTTTTATAGTGAAATTCAGCACATTACGCAATCCCACGAAATGAACTCTCGGTTACATTGGCAAAGAGATGTACTACAAAGAAGGAGAATCCGTGCAGGTCAATCGCATATAATTCTATAAGGATATTTATATGGAAGAAATTGAAGGACATCTTTTATTAAGAATTAATAGATAGAAATTCTAATGAGTTACTAGATGTTGATAGTGCACTTGTAAGGTATACACAAGATTCGATTCACAAGAATCGAACTTTTGAGTGAATTAAAGAAGCTGCTTTAGATATGCTAATTTCGGCATACGCGCTTAGTATAAATACCACGCAGCGTCATTAATGAAAAGAGAGAGAGGTTGTTCAGGTTGAAAAGGTGTTATCCTGCGCTAGTGCTTAGCGGGCCAGAAGTTTACATGGCAGTACTGCTGGTTTGACTTACTGTTCGTGAGTATAGAAAATATATTGTTCTTGAAAGCTGTATTTATATTCCGTACAAGTGTACGTATGCTTATTGCTGTAAAAGCCAATTATATGTGCAACGAATTCAATAAACATTGTTTCATGTATAAACTGTGTGTGGTTCAAATTCAAATAGAGAGCCACTTCAAATTATATACACCCAGGTCTGGGTAGAAGTGAGCATAGAAACTCTATACACTCATTATTGATTTTCCAAGGAAGAATTTGGTAGACGCAATCCGGCTTTTAACTGGTTATGACTGCTTAGCTAGACATCTGAGCCACTTGAAAATTCTCCAGAGTCCCTTCTGCAAAATTTGTGATAAACAACAAGTTATGGAAATTTGTTGTTGTTACCTAATGCAGAACACTTTCAATTAAGAAATATGCACTTAATCCACGAGAATCGCTGGTTGCTATCATTAGGGGCACCGTGTTGGTAAAAAAATGCCACCTCCTGGTTACACTTCAATTTTGACTGAGAACACCCAGGCGCGACATCTGGGGGGGGGGGGGGGGTTAGTACCTCCTCCAAACCTCTCCAACCTCATAGAAGATCTTCCGGTCTATGGATTTAAAGTGCCCATATCCGGCCTTAACACTAGAAAGACGGCTGCCGTCATTTTGACGGTTTCGGACATACTCTTGAACACTATGTTAGTATTTATGCCCTTAGGGTTCTGAAATTTTATGACTTTTTTGAATTTTACATGAAATATGCACACACATTTGCAAAATTATATTCGATAGTAAAGAGTGGGAGAAAATGTGTTGTATACCTACTAAGACTGATAGTTGTAAATTTGACGGGAATATAGAAAACAGGCAGAAATCCATAAAATATTACCGGAAAAATGTTAGTTACACTTCGTCTCGTTCCCCTTTTGAAAAAAAAAATATTGGCTCTTTGGAAATATTGTTGTTGAGAAATAAGATCTGCACAAACCATGCATATATTTTTACGAATAAACAATACCAGGTTGTCAGATCGGCATACCTGCATAAGAATATATCTAAATATATACTAATTTATTATATATTCGTATGAAATAGTTCAAAATTTAAAGTATTTAACCATTTAAAAAATTAAATATTATAAATTCTTGATTTTATTTTTAACCGTCAAAATAACGACGTTCAGCCGTTTTAGTAACAAAAAAAAATATCCTGTCTTATCGGCGTTAATGACTTCGTCGTGCCTCGAACCGAGCACCCCCAGTTTCAAATGCAATACGCCATCACTAGTCGACTCAAAAATTTAATCGATAAGTTCACTATTTGAAACATATGGCATTGAATTAGTTTTGACTGAAGAGAAAATTCAGTCCATATATGTATCAAATAAAAAAAGAAGGAAGTTTATTCGCTATTTGAAATCCGATATTTCTCAGTATCTTGTTTTTTTTTATATTGAAAGAATTTTTCTAATCCAATTTCACAATCTTTCAAATGCGAATTATAAATGCCCCGAAACCTATCAGCATTAAATGGATATCAAATTAAGTTCTTCTTGCATTTTTATGCCCGAAAGAGATTTAAAAGTGAGGGAATAATAGGTACGACTTGTAATTAGAAGAAATAAAAATTAAAATCTGAAATTTAGGCTGAAAATAAACATAATCTGAAAACCCCCAACGGCAATAAAGATGTCTCAACTACCCTTTTTTTCCAGTATCGTACCATACTTTTCAGGGAATATATTTTTTTCTGTAATGGTATTGTTTCTTCGCAATAAAAAAATTCATCGTAGCCATTTCATTCGTGTTAAACGCTGTATTAACATCATAAAAACATGTGTGAAAAAATTTATATTTTTAAACTTTAAAAAGGATAATTTATAATGAGAACTGAATGTAAGAGTATTAACTTTTTCTTTTTCTGATTCATTAATTTATTTAAAAATTCCTGTGTCCCTCAGCGATAAAGATGCGACTTTATTTTTAAAATATGATTAAATTATTTGTAGTATTGTGTAGTACTACTGAATTATTTACTACAATAATAATAGAATTAACAACTATATATTGCTAAGCTAATTTCATGCTTTTCCCCGCATAAGAAAATTTAATCATGATATTTTCTATTACACAAAATTAATTAGTACAAATCAGGACATTTGGTTGTTAAATATTTTAACTACTTAAGATGTATATTAGAACCCAAAAAGGGTTTGTACAGACATATTAAATTAAAGTTAGAAGCGTATTTCAATCCCCCCCCCCAAAAAAAAATAAGTTAATTCAAATTGAAAGTCTCATACATCAATTTTTTATAATGCTTAACCTTTTCCATGATTGAAGGTTAATAATACGCTTTTAACTCCATGAGATTTGCTCTTTATAAAAATTACTACTATATTATATTAATTTTGCTGAATAATTTTATTGAAGCTTAGAAAGTGTTCGAAACAAAATCCAATAATAGTTAATATTCAACCTATTACTCGGGATAAATTAATAACTAGCCATTTCATATAAGGGAATATAGCTTGAAAATTAATTGAAATTTCCTTTTCTTATCGACAAAAAACGTTTTTGGTAAAAAAAACAATCTGAATATTTATCACCGAATTTCCTTTCTTATCGAAATTAAAACTTTTTGATAAAAAGTTTGGAAATTAATTTGATTTTGTTTTTCTTGTAGAACAAAAAACTTTTTGATAAAGATAATAATGACAACTAATTTGAATCTCCCTTTCTTAAAGATAAAGGAACTGTTATTAAATATGGAGATATATCTAATGCCACAGTGCACACACTTTTGACTTCAATATTTAGCTCTTGATCTGACTTTTCATGTATATCTACTCAATGGACAAAATATTAAGTTGGCAAAATACGTCTGTATATATTGGAAATTTTACCATGATTACAAATTTTAATTACGCACCAAGGTAGAGTTAAATCTTCTCAATAATTTTTTCCTAACTTATAAAACGGTTGCCTTCTCGGACTTTTAAACAGTTGTATCATAAAAGGTTGGTGGAAGCTATAAACGGCCTGATAGACTTGCGGTCGAAGATGTGATCCTGTTGTCTTATAATGTTTTGGATTCGTACCTTCTTCTTCTTCAAACAGGATAACTATCCTAGTTGTGTTCATAGGGAAAACGGCGTGTTGAATCGATGGTATAACTCTCCGCTTTTGTAATTAGTTTCCATTGTTGATATCTGAAACTTCCTGAAACACTATTAAAAATTGGGCAGAAATACTTTGCAGCAACACTATAACATTTAAATCCTTTTTAATTTTCAAACGGTTTGTTCCGGCTTGACATTTCCTAAATTTTCTCGTGCCCAATAAAATTTGTTATTTTATTCAGATAAATAATCCAACAGAGATAGATAAAAATAATACGAATATAGACAAAAAATAAACAGAAATCAAACACTCTGGGCATTCACGCACCAACGGCAAGATTCTGTATAAGTGCCGGAACTGAACCATAAAACAACATAGAGGTAACCGACAGGTCTCGTCATCAGGGAGCCTAACCATATCAGTTACCTCAAGGGGAACTTTCTGAATAGGATGCAGGTAAGCCCAAAAGACATCCCAAAGCCCCGAGTCCCCCAAGGAAACAATAAGTCAAAAAGAAAATGAAAAGACAAACACAACTTACAGTATGGGCTCAACGCACCGTACATGCAAGCACACAAATAATCCTAATGCAAAGCAAAAGATGCATACACACCCCAATTTCGTAAGTGACGGTTATGGCGAAACAGCAGCCAATTCTATCCTAAAAGTTATTTTATTCAGCTTTTTAAAATTTATAATCTGTATCATCTCTTCTTTTTTTCATATTACTTTCTTTAACCTTTCGTAATTCATTGAGTTTTTCAACAGGATCTTAATTTTTTCATTTGCGATGTACTTTTTTTGATTCCTTTAACTTATAAGCTGAATCATTTCTCATTTTTTGTTTCGTACTTCAACCATTTGTAATTCATTTTGCTACTCAACAGGGTCTAATTTTTTTCCTTTTCGAAATTGTTTTTTTTTATACAACTTCTTTTAATTTATAATTTGGTTCAATTCGTTTTTCCTTAATACGTTCTCTTTTGTATTGTAATCAATTTTGCCTTGATTTTAAAGCTTCTTTCTCAATAAAATGTCTGCGACCATTAATACTTTATTATCTATAGTAAAATTTTGATTAAAATTTAATTAAAAAGAACAGGAATTTGAAGAATAATGAATATAAATAATATGAAGAACATGACATAATCATGGTACGGTTACCAACTCCATCGATGTGGCGGCAAAAGTAGTTGCTATTGGAAAATTCGGGAAGAGTGATATATGTCCAATGAGTTTTTAAACAGTTACGTTTAAACAGCGCTAAGGTAGTGCAACAAGAGGGCTAATTAGATAAGAAATTGCAGTTTAAGGCCGGTTCCAAACTGATGCAAACATATTTACCCTCAGATTAGAAGTTGTTTGAGAGTGCTACGATCTTTAGCAACCAGAGGCCTAATCACTCAGGGCATTACAGTCTAAGGGGTCGTAGGACTCTTTAAAAAAAACTTTAAAAAAATTAATTTTCTGTAAAAAATATGTTAAACTAGATGATGTTCTTACATTTTAAATAAAACAGCGTGCAAAAATTCCCAGCATTTCTGGAGTTATGGAAAAAATGTGTTTTGACAAAAATGTAATCATGTTTATATGAAAAAATTTTAAAGTTGTTTCTTTCAAAATGTGATATTTTTCATTGCGCACAGTATATCTTCTGAACGATTCAATATTTTTTCATACAATTTTTAGGAGAGTTATACCATATTTATATCTAAAACCTATACTTAAATGTTCATCATTTGACACACTATATTTTTATTTGGGCATGAATTATAGAATATTTTTTACAATTTTGGGATAGCTAAATACAGCTACATATTAAAAATAGAAAGCAGCTTTTAAACATAAAAATTTAGCTAGGGGTGAATAACATATTAATAAAGTGCATTTATATACCAAAATTCTTTATTTTCGTTGATTATTTTTAGAATAATGTTGCATGCAAGCTGCGATAATCGAGATTATAACCGAAAAAAGGCTCTATTTTCACTTTGTGTATAAAAATTTTCCATAATTGTATGTCTTCAAAAATATTTTCTTTTTAAAAGACAGAACATAGCTATAAAAAGAAATAAAACGTTAACATTTCGATGAAACACATCAAGAGATGTAAAATGTTAAAATTTATGTCATTTTCCCTCCTTACTGGCAGAAGGCTTAATCAGACCGAAAAGTGCATTTTAAAGCCGGTTCCATATGGCTACATATAACCATGCTAACAAGGATCAAACCAAGCATTCTTAGCAAAACCTTTAAAAAATCTCCCATAATAAGGTCAAGACACGAGAGGAGAACCAAAAGATGTCATGAGAATGGTTCTGTGAAAACTTAGTTATATTTACAGGAAATGGTAAAAATGTGAACGTTCCAAGATCTATAGTACAAAGATGACTTTAAATTAAGCTTCAAATCCCGTGCGTGTAACAAAGCGAAGCCGATGGTGCAAACAAAGATTGTTGCAAGGACAAGAGGGCTAGCAGAAGGTTCCCTTTTGGTGATCAAAGTATGTGTGTTGTGTCTCATGTTCATCAGTTTAGTTTCTGACATGTCATAATCAGTTGTCCGATACTAAACTGATGATTTAATGTTACAAGTTAGTATGCCATAAAGGTTTAAGATTCCTTTCAAGGTCACCAAGGTTCCCTTTTACGTTATAAAAGTATGTGCGTTGTGTCTCATGTTCATCAGTCAGTGTCTGACATGTCATCATCAGTTGTCAGACAATAAACTGATGATTTAATTTTACAAGTCAGTATGTCATGAAGGTTCAAGGTTCCTTTCTAGGTCATCAAGGTTCCTTTTACGTGATAAAAGTGTAAGTGTTGTGTCTCATGTTCATCAGTCAGTTTCACATGTCATCATCAATTGCCAGACGCTAAACCCATGACTTAATGTTACAAGTCTTGTAACATTAAGTCTAAAAGTAACGAACCATTCGGTTGTCAGTGACTGAAAACGAGCAAAGGTCATAGCCTCTAAAGCCGAGCAATCATGCTCCACTAGACTGTCCGCTAGATTGTCTTGAATCCCACTAATTGTTGCATTACAAGTCAGTTCAGGTCGTACTTAAATGGAAAACCTTTAAAAAAGACCATTCAAAATGAGCATTCGTGAAGAAACGGGGATACACTTATACTGAAATTATTCTAAAACTAAAGTTCAGGGCAGTGCTTATCTATACAGAGATCACAATAAAAGGATAGCTTATTTCGTGATCTTTATATTATTTTCACAACTAGTACACGTAAAATATGTCGTGGCTGCAACGTACTCCAAGTTCTCAAATTTACTTCTGGAGATGTGGGGTCAAGTGTTTCGCTTTCGTCACTTGACTCGTTTCTAAATTACGGGACCGGCTTGTAGGGTGTAGTGCTGAACACCTATATGGTGTCCCCTTAAACGAATGGTCAGCAGTCTTGCGGTGTGAGTTAGGGCGGCCGCCAGCATTCGATGTTGACCACGATTGGTATGGCGTCTGCAAGGTGTTGTCTACCCGGAAATTCATAATCGGGCGAATGTCTAGCGATAAGTGCCTCTGCATTAAAAAAAAATTCACAAATAATTTTGGGCAAATAGGTAAGTACCTATTTGTTTTTTATTTAATATTATTATATATTTTGAATTTTGAATAATGTTGCTTACTATGTTAGTAAAAGGTATTTACTTAACGTAAACCTAGGATTGTCAGACGTCCCGGTTTTTCGGTTTTTAAGAACCTGTCCCGGTATTCCGAAAGCTTTTTTCGACACACTATAATTATTTTGTTTTACGACTGATTGAAGTTTTCATTAAATTGAAGTCTAAAAATTGTTTTACAATCATTTAACATATTTTTTCTTCCTAAAGGTACACTTTCTAGAAACTGAAACGAACACAAAACAGCATTTTTTTTCATTTTCTTCCTCCACTTTCCAGAATTTACGTTTTCATTATCTAGTAAACCTACGTAAGGGGGCGCTGATTGAATTACAATTTGAAAAAGTGGTGTCTAATGAAACAAAAGTTGGAAATCTTTGATGTTTATTAAATGTTTGACTGGATAGCATGAGAAAACGTTTTAAAAAATATAAGTGACTAAAAAATTTTAAATTCTATATTACGGCTAATTGAATTTAAAAACTAACCATTTCGTTACAAAAATATTTTTGAAGTTTATGGCAGAATGCACTCTCATATTTCTGAATGTAAAGGAAGTTCAGTGGCAAGGGAGTGGTGAGGGTAGGGCGGCGTGGGAAGTGACAACAGATGAGGCGGTTTTCCAGTTGTCTGTAGACACTATAAGTTGGTCCGGTGAAAATTGCGGTTTCGTTATCGAAGCAATCTTCGAAACCAACGATTCTGTAACGTGACACAGATAGCATTTAGGACGTGCTTCAGTCTGTGTGCAACTGATGCTGTTCTTAATAGAAAACAATCCTGCGATGGGTTCCAAACGTAATAGCAAATAGGTATGCATTACCAAAGAAACCAAGTGGTCATCTTTAAAACATTAGAACAGGGGTGGGGAACCCTTGGCAAGCGTGGAAACTGTGGCACGCCGATGACTTGTTTCTGGCACGAGAAACAAGTCGAAAATATAAAGCTTTTGTCTGTAAATTGTTTTGTTCACTCTTTATGATCCTTTGAAATGTGAGAGTCTATTCTGCCACACCCTGTAGTACAGTTAAATGAATTTCGAATTAATATAGCTACAAATATATATATATATATATATATATATATACCGGGTGGCCATAATTAAACTGACAGTGCTCACAGTGTTCTGTAACGCGATCTATTTGCGAGAATGACGCCACATTTTGTAGGAAGATTAAACAAGACGGGGGACGAAGGATTCTGCGAAAAAATAAATTAGTTCCAAAAGTCACCGCTAGGGGAATATTTGGCGCTGTGTAATAGAAAATAGAGTGTTAACAATTGCAAATTAATACGGGATAAAATTACCTTTTATTATGCACATTTACTTATTTAGTTCAAGTGCAATATGGCAACACTTTTAAAAAAGCGTAAAATCTACATAAACACCGATAAAGTCTTGTGATCTGCAATATCACGTACGCTGAGCAGAAGAAGAAGTTCTTTATTCAAATTTCACGTTACATCCATTGACACAGTGCCAGATACTTGGGTTTTATAAGGCAATGTGTTACGTTTCGAATCAATCGGATTGAAAGTTTATGTGCAATGTCTCCTTCTTTAGTCGAGCGTGCGTTACTGGCCAAATTATTTTACCTCAACCAGTGCAACGCGTCAGCCGCTCTTCGCTTTTAGAACGCATAAAAAAATGCGTAAAGGTAACGGTCCTGTGTCAGTTAATGGGCTAAAAGCAATGGTTGCGACGTTTGAGAAAACAGGTTCTCTGTAGGTTCAGTCAGGCAGAGGACGAAAACCTGTACCACAGGATACAATCGAAGCAGTTGCCACGGCGATTGTCGACAGAGGACCAGACAATATTGCTGCCACCTCTAGCGCTCGTGGATTAGCTCGGAATATGGATATGCCTTACAGTACGGTATGGAAAATCTTACGAAAGATTATCAACTTCTATCCCTACAAGATCAGCCGTGTACAGGAGTTACTGTACCCCGACCATGATAAGCGATTGACTTTTGCTCTCACCTTTCTTGCCAGAATGGAGGTGGATGATGCTTGGCCGTGGAAAATCTTATGGGGAGACGAGGCCCACTTTTACCTGCATGGAACTGTGAATACCCAGAACTGCCGAATTTGGGATGACTCTATTTTTGATCTTTGACTCTATTTTTGACTTCTACATTTGTTAACACTCTATTTTCTATTACACAGCGCCAAATATTCCCCCAGCGGTGACTTTTGTAACTAATTTATTTTTTCGCGGAATTCTTCGTCCCCCGTCTTGTTTAATCTTCCTACAAAATGTGGCGTCATTCTCGCAAATAGATCCCTCTACAGAACACTGTGAGCACTGTCAGTTTAATTATGGCCACCCGGTATATCAATATATATCATAAGTGTAGTGTCTAACTCTGATACTAAAATATTTTTTAATACAATTGTGAAGAGGAAATTGGTTTGAATTAGGAAGGTTCTTATTAATTAATTAATTATGAATGTCAATATAAAAGATATGAATATATTCCGTATAATCAAGAACATCCCCTTTTCGTATAGCGTTAGTACATTGTAAGATTAATTAGATTGGAATTGCATTGTGTCCTTTAACGATTGGAAACAACTCTGGTTTGAAATGACAGATTAATTTATTGATTAAACACATGTGATATTATACAATGCACTTCTACTATATATGTCATAATTCATCCACGCATATCACTTACAAATTCATTATTCTACTATGTTAATTTGTAAGGTATACACAAGATTCGACACAGGGTGTCTCGTGTTGGACCATCATCTTGCGTGGGCTTGTGCGCAATATAACACCCTCGATCAACTGACGGTCCAATCCCTTGTAAGGTATACACAAGATTCGATTCACAAGAATCGAAATTTTGAGGGAATGAATTAAAGAAGCTGCTTGAGATATGCTAATTTCGGCATACGCGCTTGGTATAAATACCAAGCAGCTTGATTAAAAAAGGGGTTGAAAAAGGTTGTAAAGGTTGATAGATAAGCGAGAGGGAGCTACGAGGAAAGCAGCTCCAGGTGCTATCCTGCGCTAGTGCTTAGGAGGGCCCAAAGTTTACGTGGCAGTACTGCTGGTTTGACTCTCTGCTGGTTTGTGAGTATTTGCAAATTGTATTTCTATTGAATGTTAATATATATTCCGTACAAGTAGTACGTATGCTTATTGCTGTAAAAGCAACTTCTATATGTGCAACGAATTCAACAAACATTGTTTCATGTAGAAACTGTGTTTGTATCAAATTCATTTAGAGTGCCACTTCAAATTATATACACCCATATCTGGATAGAAGTGAGTAATTCTCTATAAATCATCTACGACACTCACACATATATTTAATTCATTCAATTATTATAACATCATCTTATATAAAAATCGCTCATATGAACCTGGCTCAATTTACTGACATGATAATAATTCCACTCATTTATATATTTTAATTCAATCGCGCCCTACCAGTTTAATTCTTATTATCAACTATTCTTTAATCTGAGCGAAGCAGTGATTATGTACACAAATGTGAGGAAGTGGGATGTACGGTACCTTCGTTGCTGATGCGAAATTGCAAGGGCATGGGTCCTTCGTCTGGGAATGACATAATCTTGAGACACAAGGATTGTTCATAGAAACATACGCTGGAATTGTCCATAGATGAACTCACTAGTTCGGTGTCGAACAACTGCTATTCGGCTGGCAGGTCATACAGGATCGGGAACCTCTCGTGCATCTGGCGTCATCATCACTTCATGGCGGAACTCAGTTGCATCATGGTTTCTTCAACAATTGCAGGTTTTTTCTTCAATGGCAGCACGATACTATTAAGCCATACTGCTGCCTCTCATTTATCAGCACACCCCTCATCATATAGGACTCTACATCTATAGGTATTCGACGTGTTTCTCGGAGCAACCTCTTCATCTATCAGCCAAAAAAGCTTGTTGTTATCTCTTCATTCTGTTATGCCATCTCCATTTCTTTCTCACTCTAACTCTCGGGCACCTCCTTCAATGCTTTCCTATTTGCTATATTGTCTTTTCCATTTTACCAACTGATTGGCCTGTGGTTTATCCTTAATATTTACTCCGTCCACTGGGCTTCGTGGGTGTATCCCTCGTGACCCCACTTTCATCGTTCCATGGAGCTGGACCCTTTTACATCCTGGACAGGGGTTAAAGACTTTTGCGTGTGGGCTCCCCTTTTATTACGGCCATAACTTTGCTCCTCTTTTTTACCCTTTCTTCTTGCTCTCTACTCAAACCACCCTTTTGCATATTTATTTCATGTACATCTGTCTATAAGTGCCTCTCCCTTCTTTATCTCCTTCTGTTATCTTTATAGCCCTCTTTACAATTGGCGCTTCTTAGCCTTCCCACATTTTACTCTAGTTTCCTCCAATTAGTTTATTCTTCGCGCTTCCTTCTTTCTATTTCTAATTCCGCGGACACAATATCGTTCTACTCTACGACATTTCCCTCCTTTCTTCAAAAAATACTCCGCATCTTCTATCCCTCTAGTTTCTCCTTCCTCTTCTCGTGTGTTCCGGATTTCCCGCTTCTTTCTTGCTACTTCATCGTGCCTTTTCTTCGTCATCGGAATTGTACCTTCGAGTCCCCTTTCTCGCATGTGTCTATTATTAGCTTCACAATGTAACTGATGCAATACCTATCATCTACAATTACTTAATTTATCATATCTGCATCGCTTTCATTTAATTAATTATATACTGAAATTACACCTCAGTTATTTACCTCACATTTTCATTGGCGCTAACATTGAGCAACACTATCATAATATTATAACAATCACATATTACTACACTATAATAACCTTCTAATAATCAAAGGCATTCACGTAAAAGAAAATACTATCATAAAATATGCAACTACATATCGTAATATCATCACAATAATTATTACTAAATAAAAAATCCTGCAAGAAAACGTCATCATATTAATTCCAAATATATATCATAATACTAGCAAAATAATAATTACAAAAATTTTACATAAGAAACAAAACATTATCTTAATAACATCAAACTATCTTAAAAAAAATCACTTAAATTCCAACTGTTGAACTCTTTCATCATAATTTTCGAACATTTATCAGTATTAGGGTGGTTCGAAAAAAACTTTTTTTTAAATTTCAGATCGCTAGAGTGCACAAAAGTTGCCATTGGTATAGACGTTAAAAAAGCACTAATTATTATTTTTTTATTAATTTGTCTTCCGGTCGCGCAATGCCATCAAAGTTAGCAAAAAATTGTGAAAAACCTTAATTTTTCATAATTTTTTTAAGCACGCCAGATGATTTTAATTGCGTTCCTATATTATGAATTAACTACTAAAAGTATGTAAAATCAATATATATGCAATTATTATACATTTGTTTTATATCTTCTGGTCGCGCAACATAGTACAAAATGAGTAAAATTAGTAGTTTTTGCAAAATTTCAAAGTTTGACTGTTTAGTACATTTTAATCATACGACTTTTAGAGATGCTATAGTTTAATTCTATTACAATAATATATTTAAAATCCAAGAATATAAGATAAACTTTGATATTCAAGTGGAATTCGGTCGCGCAGCTTCGTCAAAAACAGCAGAGTAGCCTACTACCGAGAGGCGAGGCGTACGTGACGAATGCCGCGCCGTGACGAGTGACCGATACGTGACGAGTGACCGATATGGCGTATTTGATCGCGCTACGGCTGCTATTGCTTCAAGTGTACTGAAAGATGTTGGGTTGATTAATGAATCAGATACTTCTTATGTTGTAGACAAGAGTAAAGTCCGAAGAGAAAAAACTTGTGTGAGAGCTAGTTTGCAAAGTGATATAAGTTTAGAAATTTATGGTCTTTACTTTGATGGACGAAAAGACAATACATTGTCAATTGAAAAAAAACTAGCAGAAAACACTTTCGCAGAACCTATTAGGAGGAGCATTACTCTTTAATTCAGGATCCAGGCTCCACTTACATAGGACACACTTGTCCTTCTTCAAGCTCAGCAACCGACATAGCCAAAAGCATCACGTCTTATTTATCAGAAAATGGCTTTTTACTTGACAAATTGGAAGTTTTTGGATGTGACGGTACTGTTATTAATACGGGCTTAAGAAATGGTGTAATTCGACAAATAGAGATACATGTGGGACGACCTCTACAATGGAGTATTTGTCTTCTCCATTACAACGAACTGCCATTCCGTCACCTTTTCCAACACTTAGATGGAAATACAACAGGCCCAGTAGGATATTCCGGACCGATTGGAAAGGCCCTACCTGATTGTGAAAGACTACCAGTTGTTGATTTTAATCCTATTGATTGTGAGATTCCAAAGTTGACAAGCGTATTCTTAGCAAGGACCAATTGTACTTGCTTGAGATATCAGAAGTCATCAAGTCAGGACATTGTTCAGAAGACTTTGTAGTACATGATCCTGGCCCAATGTCACATTCAAGATGGCTTACTACTGCAAACCGAGTTTTGCGCCTCTACATCAGTGTGTCAAGCCCTTCTGAAAATCTGAGAGAGATTGTCACATTCATTCTAAAATGTTATATGCCTATGTGGTTTGCCATAAAAATAAACCGCAAATTCACAGATGGGCCTAGACATGTTTACAAAACTATTGAATCTACAAGGTACTTACCAGATGAGCTGCTTCAAGTTGTTGATCCCGTTTTACAACGGAATGCTTACTTTGACCATCCCGATAATTTACTTTTGGCTATGGTAACTGATAAAAGAAACCATATCCGAGAGCTGTGCTTTAGGCGTATCATGAAGGCAAAGCAAGCAATATCTGAAAGTGACTCTATCAGAATCTTTAAACCACCAAACCTAAAATTTGAAGCTAAACACTATACCGAAATTATCAAATGGAACACCAGTACACTGATTCCTCCTCCACTGTTAAGAACATTGACTAATGAAGATATAAAACAGTATGTGAGCAATGACTTCAGGCCTGTTATGAGTATAGATACTTTCCCATGCCATACACAGGCAGTTGAAAGATGCGTTAAGCTAGTGACCGAAGCTTCAAGTAAAGTGTGTGGACACAGTTCCAGAGACGGCTATATTAGAACCACATTACTGTCAAGCTCAGCGATGCCAACTTTTTCACACAAATCTGAATTTCGATGTTTATCAATAGATAAAGACTAGAAAGGAAACATAAAAAGAGAGAAAGCGAAATAAATTTCTACATATTGTAAATAACACACCCTACATTGGATGGTTGGTTGGGTAGGGTGTGTGTGGAACTCGAAGTACAGCCAAAATGTTTTTCCATTTTGTTTGCAAAACAAAATGAGCGAAGAGCTGCACCAACAATTGAATATTGAAACAAAAAAATTACCAAATATTTACTATTAGAAAATTTTTAAATTATCTGAAAGGAAACATTGTCAAACAACAAAATTGTCAGACAACGATAATGGCTGCTACCGGCTGCGAGCGCATCCCTGGCATTCGTCACTTACGCCTCGCCTCTCTGTCCAGGTAGGCTACTCTGCTGTTTTTGACGTAGCTGCGCGACCGAATTCCACTTGAATATCAAATTTTATCTTATGTGCTTGGATTTTTAATATAATATTCTAATAGAATTAAACTATAGCATCTCTAAAAGTCGTATGATTAAAATGTACTAAACAGTCAAACTTTGAAATTTTGCAAAAACTACTAATTTTACTCATTTTGTACTATGTTGCACGACCGGAAGATATAAAACAAATGTATAATAAGTGCATATATATTAATTTTACATACTTTTAGTAGTTAATTCATGATATAAGAACACAATTAAAACCATCTGGCGTGCTTACAAAAATTATGAAAAATTAAGGTTTTTCACAATTTTTTGCTAACTTCGATGGCATTGCGCGACCGGAAGACAAATTAATAAAAAAATAATAATTAGTGCCTTTTTAACGTCTATACCAATGGCAACTTTTGTGCACTCTAGCGATCTGAAATAAAAAAAAAAGGTTTTTTCGAACCACCCTAATCAGCATATCGGATCATATAATCATGTCGTTTACAAAGATTGTTCGTATACTTAATTCATCATTTTATATATGACATAGTCCTGTTCCTGCTTGTAGCAGTATAATTATCTCGTTTTATTATCTCATGTCGAGATCCGTTATTCACCTGAGCTATCAACGTTCATAACTGTTCAGTTGTGATGATTTACAGTTTTTTTTGCAGTACCTTTTTTTTTCATCATTGCGTTATTCACACATACAAGTAACATCCCTATTCACATTGTCACAATCAATGCTTCAACATGTCATTGCCATATCATGCCACTAATTTGTCGAAATTCCTATTAATTTAATAAGTATTGCAAAGATATGCTATCTGTATTATTCAATTAACTTTTATAAACCTGCTACCCGTTATTGTATTACTACAACACTGTAGTCTACTCTCCCTTCAATTGCAGCTTCCCTGCCTACCATTCTTCCACATTGAGTGTTTCCCTTTAATTGCCGTCTATTCTGGGAACGGGTTTCAGACACCGACCGCCCTTAGTGATTTCAATCTCGCTCGCGTCGGATTCCTCAAAAACCTGTTATTTAACGCTCTTAACCCGCGAGAACTCGCACCGGGTATGACATACCCAATTCATTTTCATTCAATGTTTTTGTTATCTTCTTCTTATCGGATTAGGCCGAAATTTCGTGTAGCTCTATCCAATACCACATTCTTTCAGTGGGATAAAAACTAGTTCTGCTCTAAAAATAGGTTTTGAGAAAAATATTTCGGGGGGTATGTCATACCCGTGCGAGTCCTCGCGTCAGTCAGATCTTTACTTTTTCTGTCAGTTTAGTGCATCATGGCTCGCTTTTTGAATTACGACGAGGAAATGAAACAATTGGGACACCTTTTAGAGACTGTTTCTAGTGATGATGAACCTTTATCCGAAGATAATGATGCCTCTGAGGATGGAGAATACTGTAGCAATCATGATTCTTCAACTGAAATTGAGACAGAAACCGAAGATAAAAGTTTACTGTCAACAGCTGATTTTTATCTTGGTAAATATAAAATTACAAAATGGCTGAAGAAAAAATACCGGCAAAATGTAAGGAAGCCTTCAAGGAACGTAATTAGCAAGCTTCCAGGTAATACACATTATTAAAAAGATGTCGCTTCTCCCGTAGATACATGAAATGTTTTTCTTCGATAAAAGTATGCTAAATATAATGGTGCCTCAAACAAAAGCAACTTACTCAAGCACTTCAATGGAACTGGAAATCACTAATAGTGAACCGCCTGCAAAAAAACCCAAGACAAAATATGAACGATGCTAAATTTGCCCAAGTAATAAGGACAGAAAAACAAAGTTTCTGTGCCAAAAAGGGGAAAAGTGTCTCTGTGTTGAACATCAGTATGTAGTTTGTGAAAATTGTCTATAAAAAATGTAAGCATTATTAAAATTCACCAAAAACCTTTAATTTATTATTTTATGTTCTGTAGTTACGTAAGGTTTGCATACAAACAATATTAATTGATATTTAAATAGCAGAAATGAACTAGGGTATGAGATACCCGGCGCGAATTCTCGTGTTAGAAATTGGGGGCGAGTGCTCGCGGGTTAAATATTGCTAATGACTATCACCGCTGAATCTCCCCTTTTGTGTGATCTGCGGTATTTTTTTCTTCAGGAACCGAGTTTCCGTAGTCTAAATTGGCAGTACTTCCTCTCATTTACGGCGCTCTTGTTTAAACCACATGTAATATATGCTCGATTTTGTCGTTTTACAATCTTTCTGCATCGGGCTGCTAGCGTAACTATAAGTGAAATTTTCGTATCCATATTATTCTTTATAAATGCCGCAGAGTTTCGCGACATCGTGAAAGCGTAAAAAGAAACAGATGCAGAAATCAAGTTAATTGGAGGATATAGTAGCAAGGAATAGTGGATAGCAATTTTAAGCAATAAAACCAAATCGGTGAAAATGAGAAGAAAGAACAGGCTACACAGGTGCAGAAAGGAAGAGATAAAAAAATAGATGGAAATAGAGAATAGAATGTAAAAGAAAATAAGAGGCAAATGAAAGAGGAATAGTATAAAAGAAGATATAAGAGTGTAACAAGTCGTTGAGGCAAAATTTATGAGGGTAATGAAAGAGTACCTCACAAGAAGAGAAAAATGTATTGGACCGTGAGAAGAAGTAGCGATCAAGAGTGGCGGTAAAGAATATAGAATGCCCACGCTGAGATTGGTTAGCGAGGAAGATGGAGGGAACATCCCCAACCAATAGCAGCGATGATAAAAGTATACGACTTATGAAATTGGACTAGGCGGGGTTAACAAATTAATAATAAAAACGAATATGAAGAAAATAGTAGAAGGGAAAATTCTGAGAGTTGATTTACCCAGAGAGTTTGCAGTTAGTAGTAAGAAGAGAGTTGCCATAAGTAATTGGCCGATGCTGAATTTTAATCGCTAAGTATAAGCTAAAATTGATCGGTGAACCCACCCAGCGACTAAGATGAAAACGAGATGAGGAGCCTCACATCCAGTTTCCTACGACACAATTCATCGGATGACCGGAGACCCCAGCGAACAAGCCCGAACGCCCGTAACAACAGTTTGACTAGAAGTATTGCGCCTGATGCATAGATGGCCAGTATTGAGAAAGCCAACGTCCCATGCCACGTACCCACAACAGAGTACTAGTCAGCGATCAGCAGTGGATGTACTGTCCCTTTTCCTTTCCATGTCTGAAATCATTGCTCCTGATTATCGTAACAATCAAGATAACTTAATAACGTAGAACGCGGTAAGGAATTAATCTCATGACGGAAGTTAGAGGGTTTAATAAGTGATTATTCGTAAAACAAGTTATTTTGTATGATGTATTGTGAATTGAATATGAGCTAATACTAATTATTGATTAAGAATAGATTTTGAGTTGAATATGAGTTGATGCTAATTAATAATTAAGCATGATGGAACAAATCGTAATTAAGTGATGGAAATATTTGGTGAGCGTATAATGTTTAGTGAGATAGTGTTGTGTAATTTATATGTTATGTTAATTCAATAAACCGGTTTATCTTTCTTTAACCAGAGTTGTCTTCAATCATTTGGAGTCACAATGAATTATTATTTTACATGCAATGTACTATTACATTCCCCCACTTCTAAAATTGCTAACTACTACCACTTTACTATAACAACATCAAAAAAGATATTCTAAATTCACGAAGTATTGATTACCTTTAGCTATAAATATATATTTAATTTTAAGCTTTTTGGATTAAAAATTTGATGTAAACTCTTTAATTTTTAAATTGAAAATCAAAATATTTAGATGAAATTGCACTACATAATACTGAAGCATATCACGGAAAAAAGAAAATTTTGTTGGAGACAAATTTCAGCTCTCACAAATTTATTTATAGAAAATATGAATCATGCATAATTCTGAAGTATTTTTCATGTTTAATAATCCGTGTTCTCTGAACTCAAACAGAATAAATATTCTTCGAGCTGAATGTTATCTCTCTTTAGAATACATCCATTCATTTCGCAAAAAAAAACAATCAAAACATAATTCGTCTTTAGTATATCATGAAACGTAGGAAATAACTCTAATGCGTTTGAAGCTGTTAAATCCAACGCATCAAACTGCATTTATATTTTCTTTCTTTACTTTCAAAAGCGAGAATGCGTGTATGTGCATTCAACAAGTCACGAGCTTTAGATTTGAAATATTTTGATGTTATAAGGGTAATATTTCAGAATACTTGTTTTTCTTTGGCGATGTAAAAAGCACTTAACATTTGAATGGGAAAAAGAATTATTTTTTAAATAGAATGTCACGCCTACGCTATTAAATGTTGAAATACTTTTCGCGAAAAAATATTTTCGGTAAACCTATCCCGACAAAGGAATGACACGATGAAAAGGCATATACATTTTGTGGTCGATATTAAAAAAAAATTCTTTTAGAAAGATTTAACCACTAAAGATTGCGGAATGTCGTTGGTGAGGTAGAAGAAAAGTTATGAGAATTAGTCTTAAGCTTTAAATTTTTCTATTTGATTTAGCTTTAGTAATTCCCCTTTTTAGCTTTAGCTTTGAAGATTTATCTTTTTTCCTCCTTGGCATAGTATATCAGGCGGCGCTGTTTTAGTAGTGATTTTTAAACACGTAAATTTATTTCGAGGCGAATTTTCTCTCCATCCTATTAAATGGTTATTTTAAAGGGCGTTAGGGGTAAAAATTAGCTTATTTAGCCTCTAGTATACCCCTTATATTCCATTTGTGGAAGATATTTTATCAAAGAATGTCATAACTGCTGTGTATTAACGTATAAAACCTATACAACTCCTATTCGTTTCCTTGATGAATTAAGATGCATATATATGTATATATGCATATAGATGCATATATATATATATATATATATATATATATATATATATATATATATATATATATATATATATGTATATATATATATATATGTATATATATATATATATATATATATATATATATATATATATATATATATATATATATATATATATATATATATATATATATATATATGTGTGTGTGTGTGTGTGTGTGTGTGTAATAAACTAAATATTAGGCCCTCCATTCTATCATTTAAATTCCTTTTCCCAAATCCAATCCACAGTAATCTTACTTTATCGCTTTAAAAGCCCTTAGCAACGGAACTTCCCATTAATAGCGAACGTTGTATATTTCTACACGTGTATACGCCTGGAGAGCCATGCCTAGGCATGCCTGGGCATACGCCATGCCTGGGCATGGGTTCACATCGCGAGCCCCAGAATTTGCTGACACTTCAAAATAACAGGCACATGTACCTCGCTTCTAGCGCGTAAGGTTGAAAGGTGGTATCTTCGCACCCGATCCGTCGTCTGAGATGGGCGCATGTTACTTTCGCTCCAATAAACTATTCGGTCAGACTGCTTCAAAATTTTAATTCCTTTCAGGCTGAGTCTAGCTACAGCCATGTAAATATGAGCTAGTTTTCCTCTTCATGTTGCATTTTAAGAACGAGATGTAATGGATATATTACATATATATAAGAGTGTTTTGTGTAAGAGTGTATATATATATATATATATATATATATATATATATACACACACTGAAGTGCCACTGAATTAGGGATACCTACCTAGTAACGAGTTGGGCCTCCTCTGGCCTTGATAACGGCTGCCACACGACGAGGAATAGATTCAACAAGTTTCTGGAAACGTTCCACGGGAATGGCTTGCCAAATATTGGATAAAATTGTCCATAATTCAGTAAGGTTCTTTGGTGCTGTGTGATGGCTTTTCACGCCTTGTTACAAAACATCCCAAAGATGCTCAATAGGATTTAAGTCCGGGCTTCTAGGTGGCCAATTCATGACAAAGGAGTCAGAGGAATGCTCATCCAACCAGCCAGTAGCCAACCGGGACTTGTGAGAGGTACAGTTGTCTTGCTGGAAAACGCCATTGCCATGCTGATACAGAACAGCATAAACAGATGGAGGTGATCACCCAGCAACTCTACGTACCGAATTGCATTGAGGGAGGTTGGTACACGCACCAAAGATCCCAAACTGTGCCACGAAAAAACACCCCAGACCATGATTGAGCCACCATGCCCTTGTACAGTTCCAGCCAGGCATGCAGGATCCATGGCTTCATGAGCCTGAGGCCATATTCTCAGCCTCCCGTCGTCAGTCCCGTCGTAAGTAGTCGGAATTGAGACTCATCACTCCATGCTACTCGTTTCCAGTCCTCTACACTCCAGTCTCTGTGCTCTCTTGCCCAGGCAAGACGTGCAGCCCGATGGCGAGTATAGAGCAATGGTACTCTCGTAGGTCGACGGCTCCCGAAACCCGTACGGTGAAGCGAGCGTTGCACACTCCGTTTACTGACTGTACGACTGGCACCGTCATTAAACTTGGTGGTAATTTGAGCTAATGTTTGGCTTCGCTGGCTACGTACAATACGCCTGAGCCGTCTCTCACCACGCACTGTCAAGGCTAATTGTCCTTTGCAGTTTTCCCGATCGCTAGTTTTTTTCCACCATCCATGCATTCTTGGTATACTCTTGACACTGTCTACCTTGAAAATCCTAGCTGTTTGACGTTTTAGGAAATTGAATGGCCCATGCGTCGCGCGCCTACGATTTGTCCGCGATCGAAGGCGTCTAAATCAGGCAGTTTACCCATACTGGCAATTCCAACAACTAATTCAGAACAACCACAGTACGCGCTATATATGCAGTTACCACAGTGCCCTCACTTGCGCATACATGATGCGCAGCGCTACACAATTTGCATAGGCTTTGCTATCCCTAATTCTGTGGCACTTTAGTGTATATATATATATATATATATATATATATATATATATATATATATATATATATATATATATATATATATATATATATATATATATATATATATATATACATATATATATATATACTAACATATAATGAGAGAGAGCTGATTTTGTATGTGGAGGGTAATTTCCGAACCACTGCACCTATTTGAAAAATTCTATTTCTATTTGAAAGGTACATTCTGCCAGATGAACATAGACTATATATTATGTATATCTGATCAGTAGAAAGAAAATTAGTTGCTTAAATGTTGAGCTGATGCTTCACCTTTACAAGTTTTCCTTTGTCAACCATAGTCAAGTAACCATAGCAACACATCAAACTCCATTTTCATTTATTATCAGTAAAACATTTAATAATTTAAAGATTCAAGTCGAGGAGGTATTGATAAATAAAAAAAAATTAAATTGCCAACGTTTAAGGGTTTATTGTAGAAAATTATATTTGGATTTACGCTTTTTATTGGACATTTAAGGTGAAAAAACATTTTCAATTTATTGGTATAATATTACATATTATTTAACTTATAAACTTTATGTTTTTGAATTTATGTACAATTTTATGCACAATTTTTGTAAATCGAAATTGAATTATTGAACTTTATTCAAATATCACTGTGTTTCATTGAAATTGTGAAATTTATTGATTATTTCGAATAGGCCTATGTTTGTTTCTGTATAAGTGAAAAAGTATTGTTTCTATTGAGCTGAAATTTTGTACAAATATAGTTGATAGTTCAGATTAAAACATAGGCATATTATTTTTTGAAAATCGGGCCCCGGAGTTTTTTAGTTAATGTATTAATGATTTTGCCCCTAAAAGTTGCTTATTTCGACATCTTCCACCGCTGTCCTCTCTGACACCGAGTTATTACATGTTTTATTCTATTTTTATCGAAAATCTGATTTTTTTCTATTATAATTATATAATTTAAATTAATATCTTAGGAGTTATCGCAAAATAATGTCGCTACAATCGTTTTAAACGTATTTGTTGTTGTATATATTACTTACTCATGTCTCATTTGGCAACAAATATCAATAAGGTCTCTTTATAATATTAGTATAGATGTATCGTTATATAATCTGACGGAATTTCCAACAAAGTTTTCAATCACTTTTTAATATTCACGTGAAAATACTTTTGTTGTTAGAAAGGAAATATTATTATTTTCGCTGTTTTAGAATTGGCAACAATAGTTAAAAAGATCATCTCGGAATATGAAATAAATGTTTACAAGTTAGATCGTTTTAAACGCATTTGTTGTTGTACATTTTACTTACTCATGACTCATTTGGCATTAATTTAGATCTTAATTTTTTAAATTTGATTGATCAAAAATTTGGTTAGATATATTAAAAATAAATATTCTAGACTGCGTTTTAAAGTTTTTTTTTGTAAATATTTAGACAAGGGGGATCTATACATACCTTCTTAATTTGAACTAGGTACATACCTACATTTCTGAAAATATTACAGACACATAGGTAGAAAATCTTCCTCGAAACGAAATCCACCATGCCTAAAAGAAAATCTCAACTTTCTAGAAATATCTCAAAGGCTAGGCTCATCTTTAACCTATGGAGAACATGTGTCCAAAGATTGCCGACATGAATTGAAAGACATTTTTTAGATATGTAATGAGTATTAAAGAAATAAATTTTATACCTTGGGGCATTTTTAGTTTAAAAAATGCAAATAATATTTTAAAATTTAAATTATGCCCGGAAAAATTCTGGTCTAGTGTGTTTTAAAAGCTCATAAATTCCTTTGATGGACGGAATTTATAAAATGAATCCTGTCGCAAAGTGCATAAAAGTTCAGGCTGAAAATACCATTTTTATTGGATTATCAGCATTTATGTAGCTATCAATAGGAGCTAAATTTTCTCCGTAGGTAAACATTGTGGTGAGCTAATCCAATAGGTTTAGTACACAGCAGCCTTAAGAAGAAAATAGAAAAAAATATTATTATAAATCAACCCATTGTATTTATGGGGATGGTGGACATTTCAAAACGATTTTTGAAATTTTTACCACAGAGATATGAAATTTTGTATATATATTCATTAAAGTATAACAATATTAAATTATAAAATTTTATAATTATTTATATAAAATTTTATAAAATTTTATAATTATTTTTAAAAAAATATTTTATAATTAAAAAATTTAAATTAAATTACCCTTCTTTAAAATGCTCCTTGCGACTCAATTTTAAACTTTCCCCCTTAATTTTGCATTTATTTAGCTTATAAATACTTTCTGAACAAAGTTATGTATTTTTTTGTACTTTCGTTGAATAGTTAATTTTTAGAAAATATTTTTATGCTTGTACTCTGAATTTTCGCGAAATTTTTGTACTTTTCTACACTAAAGTTAAACTTTTATAACCTAAATGACCTCGAATCCTAAAATGGATACATAACTTTATTTTGATGTATTACAGGAATCTTTATTATAAATTTCATAAAATTTCGTCAAAAATTATGACGCGAGGAGCATTTTAAAGACTTGCAAATCTGGAAATTTCTCATTTTGAGAAAAAGTCATTTAAAAGATAATTTTTTATCTACCTTTAATACTTACTACTCTAAAGCCACCAATTTTTCATTGTTCTTTTCACTACACATTTTAAATGCATTTCATTCCAATATTTACATGTTTTTAAAATATTAATACAACCCCCAAAAAAATTCCAATTTTTGCTCGATTTTTGGTAATTTGAAAGTCCACCATCCCCATATTCAGAACCTCTCAAGTGCCACTGTGCAGCAGATTTTGTCAATGCTGTCTTTGAAGTTAGGGCAAATGCAATTTTATAGATTATTTACTCGTTTAATTCTTGGAGGTGATATTTATTCATTCTAAGTGGATAGAATCCCGAAAGAATTTTATCGCATATCATGCACACGTGAATGACAATTTCTCCCTTTTTAATAAAGTATTCTACAGGGAATTCGTAATTTTGGAGAACTGTCGTCAACACCTGCCATTTGCATTAAAAGGTAGGGATAAATTTCAAAAAACCCTTTTGACAGTGATTGAGATGATTATGATTTTAAACAAAGAGCTATTTTTCTGTAAGTATTGCGTTGTATAACTAATGTTTATTTCCAAGCTTTGTGAATGAAAACTCCTTTTTAGCACACGATGTCAAGACCGAAAGTTTGTTTCTGACATCTTAAATAATACCGATATTTACTTAATACCACTAGGAATATGTCTGGATATGAATGCAAGGTATTGCAATTAAGTGTAAAAGGTAATATAAAAGTTCGTAGAAAAGTGGCTTTGAAGTTAACGATTACTCTAAAGTTAGGGTTTATGAAACAGGACATCAGGCGAGATTGAAAAATTGATGAATCTACTAAATTTGTTATTTTTGTGTGTATATACACACGCACACTCTCACACACACACACACACACACACACATATATATATATATATATATATATATATATATATATATATATATATATATTGTCACGTCGGCAGCCCCCTTTCTTTACAAGTGATGGACTTGATTATTTACCACAAATGTGCTTTTCTAAGTACTCGAAGGAACGTTAAAGGAAGGACAGAATAATGACTTTTTTCAGTTCCAGAGAGTCCCATCTGTTGCACATAAATCTGGCACGGCGGGGACTGCCCAGTAATTTGGGGACAGAATGAACTACACCATGAAGAAATGAACTACACCATGGGTATGAAATACACCATGGGTATGAACTACACCATGAAGAAAATTTACATTTTAATAAGTTCCACTGATCAAGCAGATAATTTGAACTAAAATTGTCAAATGAATGGTAAAACAACAAATATCAGTTCTGACTAGTCGCAGTAATAAGCACAAGATGAATATTTTACTTACCTCGTCAGGATCTCTGAGAAAATTCAACGTAAGAAGATGAAGAGTACTTTCCTAATGTATTATAAAAAGTACAACAGAATCCTCCGCTATACACAGATACTTTGAGAAATTGAGAAAATGTTGAAAATAAAGAAAAATTGTTTGCAATGTAGACTGAACTACACCATGAAGAAAATTTACATTTTAATAAGTTCCACTGATCAAGCAGATAATTTGAACTAAAATTGTCAAATGAATGGTAAAACAACAAATATCAGTTCTGACTAGTCGCAGTAATAAGCACAAGATGAATATTTTACTTACCTCGTCAGGATCTCTGAGAAAATTCAACGTAAGAAGATGAAGAGTACTTTCCTAATGTATTATAAAAAGTACAACAGAATCCTCTGCTATACACAGATACTTTGAGAAATTGAGAAAATGTTGAAAATAAAGAAAAATTGTTTGCAATGTAGACTGAACTACACCATGAAGAAAATTTACATTTTAATAAGTTCCACTGATCACGCAGATAATTTGAACTAAAATTGTCAAATGAATACTAAAACAACAAATATAAGTTCTAACTAGTTGCAGTAATAAGCCCAAAATGTATACTTTACTTAACTCGTCAGGATCTCTGAGAAAATTCAACTTAAGAAGATGAAGAGTACTTCCCTAATGTATTATAAAAAGTACAACAGAATCCTCTGCTATACACAGATACTTTGAGAAATTGAGAAAATGTAGAAAATAATGAAAAATTGTTTGCAATGTAGACTGAAGTACACCATGAAGAAAATCTACATTTCAATAAGTTCCACAGAGCACGCAGATAATTTGAGCTAAAACTGTCAAATGACTTCTGAATCAACAAATATCTGTTCTAACTATAGCATTTTTAGAAAACTTAATTGGAATATAATGGTAAGTCCGTAAAATGGAATATAATGGTGAGTCCGTAATAAGTCATCTGCTGCATTTAAGAGATATGTTGAGAGAAATGGAAAATCTATCCGTCGTAAAAATCTGACTTTCAAAAGTTACAACAATAATCACAAGATGTATACCTACTTAACTCGTCAGGTTCTCTGAGAAAATTCAACTTTAGAAGATGACGAGTACTTCCCTAATGTATAATATAAAGTACAAAAGAATCCTCTGATATAACACAAATACTTTGAGAAATTGAGAAAATGAGGAAAATAAAGACAAATTGTTTGCTATTTAGTATGAACTACATCATGAAGGAAATCTATATTTCAATAATTTCCACTGATCACGCAGATAATTTGAGCTAAAATTGCCAAATGACTACTGAAACAACAAATATCTGTTCTAACTATAACATTTTTAGAAAACTTAAATGGAATATAATGGTAAGCCCGTAATAAGTCATCTGTTGCATTTAACATATATGTTGAGAGAAATGAAAAATGTATCCGTCATAGAAAGAGGACTTTCAAAAGTTACAACAATAAGCAAAAGATGTATACTTTACTTAACTCGTCAGGATCTCTGAGAAAATTCAATGTTAGAGGATGAAGAGTACTTCCCTAATGTATAATATAAAGTACAAAAGAATCCACTGCCATAACGGAAATACTTTGAGAAATTGAGAAAATGTAGAAAATAAAGAAAAATTGTTTGCTATTTAGTATGACCTACATCATGAAGTAAATCTACATTTCAATAATTTCCACTGATCACGCAGATAATTTGAGTTAAATTGCCAAATGACTACTGAAACAACAAATATCTGTTCTAACTATAACATTTTTAGAAAACTTAAATGGAAAATAATGGTAAGCACGTAATAAGTCATCTGTTGCATTTAACATATATGTTGAGAGAAATGAAAAATGTATCCGTCATAGAAAGATGACTTTCAAAAGTTACAACAATAAGCACAAAATGTATACTTTACTTAACTCGTCAGGATCTCTGAAAAAATTCAACGTTAGAGGATGAAGAGTACTTCCCTAATGTATAATATAAAGTACAAAAGAATCCACTGCCATAACAGAAATACTTTGAGAAATTGAGAAAATGTAGAAAATAAAGAAAAATTGCTTGCTATTTAGTATGACCTACATCATGAAGAAAATCTACATTTCAATAATTTCCACTGATCACGCAGATAATTTGAGCTAAAAATGCCAAATGACTACTGAAACAACAAATATCTGTTCTAACTATAACATTTTTAGAAAACTTAAATGGAATATAATTGAAAGCCATAATAAGTCATCTGTTGCATTTAACATATATGTTGAGAGAAATTAAAAATGTATCCGTCATAGAAAGATGACTTTCAAAAGTTACAACAATAAGCACAAGATGTATACTTTACTTAACTCGTCAGGATCTCTGAAAAAATTCAACGTTAGAGGATGAAGAGTACTTCCCTAATGTATAATATAAAGTACAAAAGAATCCACTGCCATAACAGAAATACTTTGAGAAATTGAGAAAATGTAGAAAATAAAGAAAAATTGCTTGCTATTTAGTATGACCTACATCATGAAGAAAATCTACATTTCAATAATTTCCACTGATCACGCAGATAATTTGAGCTAAAAATGCCAAATGACTACTGAAACAACAAATATCTGTTCTAACTATAACATTTTTAGAAAACTTAAATGGAATATAATTGAAAGCCATAATAAGTCATCTGTTGCATTTAACATATATGTTGAGAGAAATTAAAAATGTATCCGTCATAGAAAGAGGACTTTCAAAAGTTACAACAATAAGCAAAAGATGTATACTTTACTTAACTCGTCAGGATCTCTGAGAAAATTCAATGTTAGAGGATGAAGAGTACTTCCCTAATGTATAATATAAAGTACAAAAGAATCCACTGCCATAACAGAAATACTTTGAGAAATTGAGAAAATGTAGAAAATAAAGAAAAATTGTTTGCTATTTAGTATGACCTACATCATGAAGAAAATCTACATTTCAATAATTTCCATTGATCACTCAGATAATTTGAGCTAAAATTGCCAAATGACTACTGAAACAACAAATATCTGTTATAACTATTATACAAGGTGTCTGGGCTAAAGGCATCCAAAAGTCGTCATGACTTTTGGATGCACAACTTTTGGACTTATTTTTTCGGAACTACCCATTAGACTTTAAAATAATTTATTTGAATAGAAAGAACATCTCACCGAGTTTTGATTTCAATCTTAGATTTCGATCATAGTATGATATATTTCGATGTGTGCAACTTTTGTAGCATGAAAAACGTCTATATGGTAATTCAGTTCTCTCCAAGTGTTTTGTAGCATAGCAGGAGTTATTAAACGAATTGCGTGAATGATATGCTTCATCGACTCATCCACAGTTTAAATTTTTTGTTTATAAACCCAAGCAAAACAGTCTAATAACTCCTTATATACCACGAAACACTTGGAGAGAACTGGATTACCATTTAGACGTTTGTCGTGCTGCAACAGGTGCACACATCGAAATCTATGTTTGATATTAAGACTTGGTGAGATGTTCTTTCTATTAAAAAGAAATTCTAATAGGTAGTACCGTAAAAATAAGTCATGACTTTTGTATACCTTTAATCTGGACTCCCTGTATTTTCAGAAAACAATCTTTATTTATTTTTTACATTTTCTCAATTTCTCAAGTATCTGTGTTGTAGCAGAGGATTCTGTTGTATAGTTATTATTTATTATGAAAGTACTCTATATCTTCTGACGTTGAATTTATTCAGAGCTTCTGCGAATTTGAGTAAACTATACATCTTGTTCTTGCTATTGTAACTTTTGAAAGCCCTCTTTTTTATGTTGGATACATTTTTCATTTTTGTCAACATATCTGTTAAAGGCAGTAGATGATTTATTTCGGGCTTACCATTATATTCTATTAAAGCAGTCTCCTTTATGATTAACAATGCTTCAAAAGAAGTTGAAATGTCGAAATATATTCTGCTTATCTCCACTGCTCTTTTAAAGTGTTTAAATGCTTTCCCCGAGTCCTTTCCATGATTACAGAATATAATTTCACATTTTCCCAAAACATTCCTTAAGGACTTAGCATTATTCATCTTTGTGAATGTCGGAACATTTTCAGCTGATGTCCACTGCCTTTTCATGGTTTACAATGGGTTTTTTCCGAGTGTTTTCCTTCCTTTTAAGAACTGGAAATGGCACATGGGACTATACCTGAGCTGTTATGTGATGGCAAGGAGTTGGCTTTACAAATAAGTGAGAAACAGCTTTGTAAAGGGGAATTAAATTCATCGTAGACTCTTTTTCGGTTTTCAGAGCTTCATTTTTCAAATATTTGTGAAAAACAAGAACAACTACATAGACGGACACCCAGACAACTAATTTATACCGTGGATACCATTCCTCCATGTTGGAAATACTGGTTAATATATTGCGTGTTTCAAAATTACGGGAACCGCAAACATCGTAGTTTTGGAAATCCACGTATATCACGTACACTTATATTAAAATCTAACTTTACTTCAGTTCATAATATTAATCTAAAATTATTTTTCATTGCGCATTATTTACTCCTGATAAATTCGAAAGTAAATCATACGATAATTTATTCTGTATATAACGTATTATATGTATTAACGACAAGCCACCATATGACGTAACCGATCATGATTGGTTGGGGGAGTGGCCAATCCCATCGTGTTCTTTTCTTTCTTTTTATTTACAATATGTACCGTGACAACGCTAGAGTTGAAAATTGAAAACCATAGCTCGCCACTGGACAGTAGACGAAGATTGTTTGTTTACAATAGCGTTTGGGAGTTTAACCCACGCGCGAGATTGTAAGTTTTTTACGCGAGCTGGGAGTTTTTTTACGCGCGCCGAGATATTTGTATCTCAGCTCTTCGCGCTGAGATGTGATTGTGGCTTATATTTAAAATGTTGGGTTTTTTTTTTGTTAATAAAGATGCGTGTGATGTTAATCGTCTATGCTTAGTTTTTTTCATCTTACACAGTGGATTTAAGTAATAGTGAGCCAACCGGACAAACTGTTACAGTACTATATATATTGTTATGAATTTTGTAAATATTGCAGTTTTTTTTCGTTAAAAGGGTTACTATGGAAGAGCTCCTACAGGTATGTATTTAACATGGGAGTCTATGGGAACTTCACCAAATATGAGAGTTATCGCCAAATTGGAGATAGGTTTTTCTCTTATTTTGTCCACCAGATTTGGTGATATTTCGCCAACTTGCCGACTAAACCTTTCTGGAAGCTTCTAGAAATATCTAGCTGTGACTGACCTATAGAGGGCGCTTTGGAAATCTATAAATATACCTGACATTGGCATTGGAACTCAGTTTAATTTCCTAGTGAGAATTGAATGTTATGTAACTGCGTTAGTTGGCGTGTACTGCATTGAAAATTCTGGTATCCTGACTTGAGTTTTTAGAATTTTTTGCTGTATAGGAGACAGTTGTTACGTCTTTTATGTTTGAATTTGTGTATACGCCTGAAGGATTTACAAAATAATAAATTTATTTTGTCCGAACTTTCTGAAGAGATTCTTATTCAATCCTAGGAAAACGATATCGATATATGCACGTTGTGGTCTTATTACATCGGATGCCATGCTAAATGTTTTATTTTTTCTTATTATTTTACTATGCACAATGTCTAAAGTATAGTAAATAAACTATTCTATACCAGGCAAGATTTTAGTCTTATTTTGTCTTCATGTTGAGCTATACATGACTCTGCTTTAAAGAAAAATAAATACTAGATTATATGTCTTTGTATATCCGACGCAATACTCTCATTATTTACCACCTAAATACCGGTTAGAAAGAATGAGAGGAACAGTATTAGCCAAAAATTCTTTCTAAGAAGGCGAGAAAGAATGAGAGGTATGGCATTCACTATAAAATATTTTTTTAACAGACAGTGCTCAAAATGTAGGCATCTTGAATCAATGTATAGAGAATTTAGCTCACTTATACCCAGACTTGGGTGTATATAATTTGAAGTGGCACTTTAAATGAATTTGATACAAACACAGTTTATACATGAAACAATGTTTATTGAATTCGTTGCACGTATAGAATTTGCTTTTACAGCAATAAGCATACGTACTACTTGTACGGAATATATATATTAACATTCAATAGAAATACACATTGCAAATACTCACAAACCAGCAGAGAGTCAAACCAGCAGTCCTGCCACGTAAACTTTGGGCCCCCTAAGCACTAGCGCAGGATAGTACTGGAGCTGCATAACCTCATAGCTCTCACTCGCTTATCTATCAACTTTAACAACCTTTTCTTCAACCTCTGTATTAATCAAGCTGCTTAGTATTTATACCAAGCGCGTATGCCGAAATTAGCATATCTCAAGCAGCTTCTTTAATTCACTCACTCAAAAGTTCGATTCTTGTGAATCGAATCTTATGTATACCTTACAAATGACTTAAGAATTTAGTTGCACGTATTTTTTATTATTTTTATTTCCTATTGTTTTTTCTCTAAAAATATTTATTTCGGGCTTCAATAGGTTTCCACCCCACACATATAAAACTTCCAGCGTACCAGGCAGTATTGGACCGAGGTTTCGCCCTTATTATAGGACTGGTGACTGCTTTTAGTCAAAAGTAAAAAAAATTAGAAAAAAATCCGGAATTAGAATTTATTTTCCTCCACCTAAGGGCCTGTTCACATAGGAGTCCGTTGCGTAGCGCTAAGGAAAAGATGACGTTGAGACTAAAATAAACCAATCATAGCAGTTAAAAATTTCATTGATAATCGTTTGGATGTTTGTCATTGGTTAAATATATTTCAATACTTTAACGCTCAGCATAGGACTCCTATGTGAACAGGTACTGATCCTCACCATTCGCCATATTTTGACAGAGTGTGCCGGACTCACCAATTTTTATCTTAAATACTTTGGCTCAACTTCGCGTACATTAGCGCCCTTTACACGTACGTTCTTCCCCGCGTGAAACCACAATCCCGCGCGATTGAGTGTACGTGTGAAGGTGTCGGAGAGGAAGGGAAAGCTGCTTTGGAGCGTACTGCAAGTTTTCCCGCGTGCATTCCCGTACGCTCCAAGCACTCCATGAGCGTTAGTGTAAAGGGTGCTATTGGGTGATCTTCTGGGTGAAACAACTCACTCTGCTGTTTTCCAGTTCTTACGGTGTACTGGTTTTTCTTACGTTAATCTAATTTATATTTTTTATCTATTGTCTTTGTTGTATTAATTTTAGTGGGTTTATCACACCTTTAATCGTAATTCATACATACAGCTCAGATTCAAAGTATTAGAATAATTTCATTTTTTTACAAATTGAATATATAGTTTGGTAATTTAATGTCTTTTAATGCAAATATGCAAACGATATTTTTATTAAGAACTTTTTGTTTATTAAACTCATTTATTATCTTAAAATTAATATCATTTTTGAAAAGATTAATTGAAAAAAAATTATTTTGAAAAGTCAAAATATTAGAATATTTATTCAAGTGGTTCAAAATATTAGAATATTTCACATTAATTCTCCTTTAATTATCACATTCATAATTGGTGGCATCATTGATTAAATTCAGACGATTTTATTTAAAATCAGTATTCTTTCTGCAGTTTATTTGCTTTTTCGTCTTAAAATGGGTCGTGTGAGTGATATTCCTGAATCTATTAAACTTCGTATGGTTGATTTGTATCGGCACGGTAAAAATCAATGTTATATAGCGAATTATTTACATTGTTCGGAATCAAGCGTTAGTAATATACTAACACAATATTCAAAAAATGGAAAATTTCAGAATAATCGCCGAAATGGCGGCCGAAAACCAAAAAAATCTGCTAAAGATGACAGGAAACTGAAGCGTATAGTTAAGAAAAACAGTTTTAAAAGTGTGCGATTCTTGCACCGAAAATGGAAAGAAGAAGGAGTTTCTAAAGAAGTTTCTAAATCGACAACATTAAGACGTCTCCATAAATTTAAGTTTGAATCTCGTGTACCGAAAACAAAACTCCTCATGACTGCAAAACAAATGGGTATAAGATTGAATTGGTGTAAATCAAGACGTTTATGGAGCGAAGAAGATTGGAAAAAAATATTATTTAGTGATGAAAGTATGTTTTGTGCTTCATATGGTAATCAAGGTAATCGAGTTTGAAGAATGAAGCAAGAAGCATTTGATAAAGAATGCCTCAAACGTTCGGTAAAATTTGCTGCTAGTGTCATGGTTTGGGGTTGCATGAGCGCAGAAGGACCTGGAAAGTTATGCATCGTCTAAGAAAAGGTTGACTCTCAGATGTATCAAGAAATTTTGCAATATTACATGATTCCATCATCAGAAGATTTATTTGAAGATGATTTCATCTTTCAACAAGATTTAGCGTCACCGCATACCTCGGTGTCAACTAACAATTGGTTCCGCCAACGTAAAATTAAGGTACTTCCTTGGCCACCAAACACACCAGACATTAATCCCATCGAAAACTTATGGGGTATAATGAAGAAAAAACTCCAAGAAAATCCTCCTTCAAGTAAAACTGAGTTAATGGCACGTATAAAGACTATTTGGGCTAATATTGACAGAAATGTTTGAAAACACCTTGTATATACTATGCAAGATTGATTGTACGCTGTTATTAAAGCTAAAGGGGATGCTACAAAATATCAACTACCATTTACTTCATTCATAAGGTAATCATAAGGTAATATTTTTGAGCAAAATAAAATATTCTTATATTTTGAACCAATCTAAATTTTATTCTAATATTTTGATGTGTTTCAGAAAGCTGTTATTTATTGTATTTATTGTATTTTATATTTTGTAAATGTTAAAATCTTATCTAAACATTCCAGATTTAATTTATAAGAAATTTAATTGCATTTACTTAGGATCAAAAATAAATAAATGGAAAATAATTTCTTTCTTATTAGTTTTTCTAAATTATTCTAATATTTTGAATCTGAGCTGTAGATGTTTTTATCACCCTCTATACATGACTACTTTTATCACCTTTTATATATCCCTGTTTTTACCTTCTTATCAACGCACTCGATTATGGTTTTAAAATGCTGACTTGTATAATGCTTTTTCGGGGTTTATCATGTGTTTGTCCTCTGTGGACCTTGCGCCATTAAACTCCAACCAACCAACCAACCAACCATCCTTCATCTTATGTATGGGCTATTACTTGCTGAGGAGACTATAATAAAGTCGAAACTCATGTCCAAGCTTGCCTTGTACGCTAGAAATGTAAAATTTGCAGCTAGCTCTGCCCATTAGGACGGGCTTCATGCCTTTTGGCGCTTCCGCCAATATTCTTTCCAACGGTCGCCGATGTACTCTGCGCCTAGCTCGCAAACCCCGCGTAAAATTACAGTAGAGCGAATTGGCAGAAATCGTCAGGTAAGGAAAAAGCGTTATGTGGATGGCCGCAGCGCCATCTGTGGACGGAAATTCTAATCACGTGTAAATGTTATTTAAACTTATTTTTTGTTTGTTATTGTTTTAATTCACACGGGATTTATATTGTATCATTATTGCAATTTTATACTGGAAAGTCGAGAAACAGAAACTGCAGCAAGTGTAAATAATGCAAACTTAGAAAAGTAAGTTAATAAATCATATAACTTAATACAAGTATTTACTGTTTACATTCATTTAATATACATGTTATTCGAGTGTTTACAATTTACTATTTACATGCATTACAGAGAAATAATAGTGAAATCACATGCTCAGCGTCAAAAAGCGTATCGAAAGAGAAAAAAAATTCCAAAATCAACTTCAGAGCGCGAAAAAAATACCAAAAACAAACGCTCAATGTCAACAACAATTCCGGCAGGACTATAGTGGAAATTACTAAAAAGAGTTTTGTTTCATTTCTGTGAGATTTGCGATGTACACTTAGATGAAAAATTATTGATGTCAGACCCAACAGAAGTGGGTGTAAGAGTTGTAGGGTTCGCGTGTTGTTCACATGCAAATTTTAAGACACGCATTTTTTATTGCGTGTTGTCAGACCAAAATTTTAAAGCTCCCCTGGCCTATTTCACAACACCCTAAAAGGGCAGCAGCACATGAGTTGGGAATCAGAGATTTAGTAAGACGATTTCTTGCAGTTAATTTGAAATGCAGAATCATTCTCATCTATAGAGTTGTTTTATTAAATGATGCAAGAGGAAACATATTTAGGTCTTATCACAGTCATTCCAAACCGGTGTGCCACTGCACTTTATGGTACTGTAAGCCTGGCGAGAGGTGCCACAAGAAATTTTTTTTGATAATTTTTTTAAAATAATTTTATTGATAATTTTTTAAAATAATTTTATTGATAATTTTTTTATAATTTTTTATAACTTTTAAAATAAAATTTTTGATAATTTTTTTGATAATTAAAAAAAAAAATTATAATTATTTTAAATATAATTTTTATAATTAAAATAGTTATAATTATTTTAAATAGGTAATTTTTGATAATATTTTTTATAATTTTTTCCGATAATTTTTTCCTTTGTTTTTTTGTAAGGCCTACTTAAAATAAATATATAATACATATAATTAAAATAATTATCTATTATAATTTATAATAGATAATTTTTGATAATATTTTTTATAATTTTTTTCGATAATTTTTTCTTTTGTTTTTTTGTAAGGCCTACTTAAAATAAATATTAAGTTGAATTAATTACTCTCAAGCTCGACAGTTTGTGACACAAATGGATCGGAGGGTGAATTTGCACCCTCAAGTGCACATATGTTAGGCTTTATATCAAATATATGTTCTGTGAGCATCAATCACAAGTCTCTCATCAATAAAACCAAACTGTTTTTAGCGATGTGCATTGTAGTCCTGTAGTGTAATACTATACTGAATCCCTTTTTTATTTTTGAAGCTATATTAATATATTCTATTTTAATGTTTGTTATCCTATTCTAATATTCAACAGTGGAGTAAGTATTTGTTTTAACTAAGATTTAACACGCTTCTGAAATATATTCCACATTAATTTAACATTTAAAAAAATTGAAAAAAAAATTCTAGCAAGGGTACCCCAGATCTCTATTCTTATTCCCAGAGGTGCATAAAAATTTAATAACATAAATATTATGCATAAAAGTTTTGGGAATCCCTGCCTTATGACGTTGTTTTAGAAACAGTTGCTTTAAAAAATAAAACAAAAGCACCAAAATTAAAACAAGTATTCAGCCTGAATTGTTTTTCTGGCGCTATGCGTCCAAATTTAAAAAAGTCCAAAACTTAAAAACAAAAAAGAAATGTGCCTGAACAGTTTTATATTCATGAACCATTCCGACAATAATATCTCATATTGTTTGTGCATTTAAACATAATTTAAATACTTTCATATATAATGGGTATTAAATGCATATATAAACAAACATATATGTATTACATATATAATCAAATATTAAATGGGTTTAAAGTACACAATGAATTTGCATGTATAAAATGCTTCTGTACATGTAATATGTATGAGTCTATATTTACAAACATTTTTTAATCTTAAAAGAAAGCGAAAGAGAGAGCGAAAGATAAAACGTTTTTAATTGCTATGAGACCAAATATTGGTTTCCTAGATTTTTTCCTCCGCTTTTTTTGTTTGTATTTATGTACTCTTGTTCCAAGTAATACGACAATAATGAGTCACAAAATAAAAACCCTGTTTTTTTTTGTTTTGTTTTGCTTTTCATCTCGAGAGTCAACAATACAACTGTTGTTTATCCACCTTGAAAAAATTTTATTTTTTTTTTATTCCCTATAAAAGCAACATTGTTTATTTTATCTCTACATATTCTATTTCATGTTTATTAAAATAAATTTATAATTGTACATATCACACAGATCAAAAGTATGTAGTAATACTAGTGAAATTACATAATCCTGTTATACCCTTTTTTTGTGATGTCTCTTGTTTGTGGAAAGTAGTCTTGTAGTAATTCAGTATGTAATAATAAAAATTACAAATTATTCTATATCCCCATTTAAAAAGAAAAGAAAAAGATTTCACTGGTTTTTCGCTTATAGGATTTCACCTATTAAACATCTTCATTTTACATAAAGAATTTTTCTTAAGAATTATATTGAAATAAGAAGCTACTATTTTTAGAATCTTATATAGCGAATTATCTTAAGACTGTAATATTCTCTGTAAGCAGTAAAATTCGAAACAAACTTACGCTTTTATCCAGTTATAAAATAACTTTATATCCCATTATATTAAAGTTAACTGTGACAAAGCTTCTTATTTTTGTCTATGTTTCATAACAATGGGAATTACAAAGATAAATAATCATTTGAAAAATTCCTTTTTATCTCCAAATAATGATTTTGGGGCCCGAGGTAACCTAGTGTCAGCGCGTCGACCTCGGGACTGAGGGTGCTCAGTTCGAACACCGACAAGCGCCATTAAATACCTGATGTCTAGGTCGTATGTGTACGTTAAATCAGTGGGCTGTCAAATCCGTCTATGAGGTCAGTGAGGGTGGCACGATCCCCCAGATGTCACCCCTTGGAAGTGACATCTGGGGTGACCATATGTCACATCCAAGGGGATATTTATATTTTTATATTTTTATATTTTTTACAAGGGGATATTTATATTTTTATATATTTTTTTATATTTTTCCTTTTGAAATAAGGTGAAAGTAAAATTTTTAGAAATTCATCGATGCTTTTTGTTTGTTGATTTGATAAAGTACTTCTCCTTTTCATCAAAACTAGAGTCAAAAAAGGGTTTATCCAATCTAGGTCTAAATGGAAGTAGCACCTAGCTAAGACTAACTTTGACACTTCTGGTGCAACTGTAAACCGCAGCCGCACAGTTTAGTCCGCAAAGCTTATATGGACCTGGTCTGGAACACATCAGCTGGACAGGGGATATTAACAACAACAACAACAACAACATACAACAACACAATGATTTTCAACTTTTTCAATTCATGTTACAATTCGTGTTGCTAAAGATATAAAATAAATATTTAAAAAGTCAATAATACAGAGGAATTAAAAAATGTTTGATAATAAGATGACATTTTTATTTATTTTTGTGAATTCATCATAAATGGATATCAATGTATTGAGTGCTGTATCACATAAAACATCTTTTTTGATAGCGCAAATATAAAATACTAAAATTTATGTTCATTATAAAAAAATACTGAAACATGAAATATTTACATCTAAAACCATTCTAAACATTTTCATCTGTGAGACTTCAGTGAACGAGAAGAATGTACTAAAAAAGCTCAAGTATAATTTCTAATTCATAGAACTTTTCACCACATTTATACTTTTTCTTTTCAAATACGGTGAAAGTAAACTTTTTAGAAATTCATCGATGCTTTTCGTTTGTTGATTTGATAAAATACTTCGTAAAAAAACTCCTCGTCATCTCCTTTTCATCTAAACTAGAGTTAGTTTGTTTAACTGATTTTAATAAATATTTCTTTTATCAGATTCCGATTTTTAGTATTTGCTGTACCTGTGACTTGCGATGGATTTTTAAGCTTTTCTTTTATTTTTTAAACATACAAAAGTGCGTTTCATTTATTCTTCAGAGATTACCGAAAATATGTGAACAACTTTTTCTCTGTTTGAAGTGAAGTGCATGCTTGTTTGCTAGGGCTGAATGACATAGATGAAATACTTTTGTATATTTGTGTAGCAAAAATTTAAAGAGCGATAATATAAAGTTTGTGTTTCCATCACAAATATACCTTATTTATTTATGATTTTTCAAATGTTTTAGGAATTTCAATTTTAGATGTTTTTTTTGTATCCGATGTATATCAAATGAATCCCCATTCAAAAGTAAATAAATATTTCTATAGGATTATTCACTCGAAAGAGCCCCGAATATTCTATAAAAACTAGCGTTAGGATAAAGCATTCTGAGTTCCCCCTTTTCCCAAAATGAAAAACACACATACATATATATATATATATATATATATATATATGTACATACATACATACATATATACACCCCTCCACACATATATATATACAATATATATATATATATATATATATATATATATATATATATATATATATATATATATATATATATATATATATATATATACATATATATATACATAGATAGATAGATAGATAGATAGATAAGTCAAATATAAAGAAAAACCAATTAATTAGCCCAATTAACGTAATTAAAACCATTCGAGAACTTCTAGTAATTTTCAGACATCCGGGTTTAAAAAAAAATGAATGGTTTACTAACAAAACTATACTGAGCTCCGAAGTGTTGTTTTCGCAGAGCAGGGGTACACGGACAGTCGGATCACGCTGCCTCAAGATTTATTACTAGTACGCTCTTTTCAGGTAGCCTGCAGTGGAGATCACATGGTATGTGATTCATTCAACACGCTCTCCTGGGATCATCCAGGGGTCAGCGTCCCATGCTATAACGGTTTTTTTTTTGCGTTTTTGAGGTCTTGAGAAGTACGCACTTCGAGTTTGGATCTCATAAGGTTAAGGCATTTTTTTTTCTGTGGGAGGGGAGGTAGCTGCACAACTGCGTAATGGACTGGTAGCGGTGTCTTTAATAAAATCATAGTATCGAAATGGACTAACTTTAATCCTTCAGTCTCCAATTTTATATATATAATATCTCCAATTTTATATATATTTGTACTTGATTGCATTACATGCGATGCTGGAAGTGATGTTCGTTTTCTTTCAGACACATTTCGACCAGACGCTCCGTATTGCTGAACGTATTGGCAAGGATATCGGAGGGGAATAGCAGCTATTTCACCTTGGATGTTTTCTTTCAAATCTTCCACAGAGCTAAGTTGATTCCCATAGATTTTTTCCAAAGGAAGGAGTCTGGTGGTGTTAGATCTGTCCACCTTGGTGGTCAAATGCCCCTTTGATTTTACCCTGTTGCCGAAGATGGACTCTATTTCCGCCATGCTTCTTACAGAAGTGTGACTCGTTGTTGTATCTTGCTGGAACTAATGTTCTGTACACTCACGATGATCTAGTTGATTCACGAATTGTTCAAAAATGTACAGGTACACATCGGTATTCACTGTAGAGTAAAAAAAAATGATGTGCAACAGAGCTATCATTTAACACACACCAACTTGTTGATCATGGAGCGGTGTTCGGTGAATGGTTAAGGAATTTGAGAGGCTCATATACAGGTGTTTCGCAAGTTAACATAACACGAATAACCACCCCTTATTCGATAACCATATGATGTGATGTGTCATCTACTGAGGAGCCCGTTGTACGTTGTTTCGTTCAGATTATCTCGTCAGATTGCTTCGTTTAGATTGCTAACTTGAGTTATAATAGAGTATTCGGGACCTCTCTCGAGTGAATCCCCCTGTAGCAATCACGCATACGACTATAAAGTGTTGTATCTTTTATATACCTGACTTTTAATCAAGATAAATGTCATTTCGGTAAAATGATACTCTTTGCCTGTACATATGTTATACGTTATTGTATACTTTATTTTTATATAATGGTATGTGAAGGAATATTTAAGCATCATTTGTAAATTCGCTCCACTAACAATATGACGTTTATCGTGATCGAATGGAAATTGATTTTATTAAGACAAAGTGATAAGATTCAATTACCAGTATTATAAATTATTAATGGGACAAAAGAAAGAATTTATATATATATATATATATATATATATATATATATATATATATATATATATATATATATATATATATATATATATATATATATATATATATATATATATATATATGTATATGTATATATATATATATATATATATATATATATATATATATATATATATATATATATATATATATATATATATGTATATATATATTATATATATATATGTATATATATATATATATATATATATATATATATGTATGTATATATATATATATATATATATATATATATATATATATATATGTATATTAAATAAAAACATTATTAAACCTGACATCACCAGCACAATTCATCAACCTGAAAGATGAAGAATATAAATGACCGGGGGGAGTTGTGACCCCCAACACTCCGGTTAAACATGTTTGTACCTAGGCAACACTCCAGGAAGTGTATATATATATATATATATAGAGAGAGAGAGAGAGAGAGATTGTTACCTACCAACCATTCAGCTACTTTCTTAAATACTTGGCTGACTTAAGTGACTTCAATCTCTTAAATGTCCCTCGGTAAAGAAATATTTTTAGCAATCACGCATACGAATATAACATACTGTCCACTTTTATACGCCAGATTTTTAATCTGGATAAATGCCATTTCAGTAAAATGATAGGTTTTACCTGCTGAGATATTATACATCAATGTATAATTTATTTTTATGTAATCGTATGTGACAGAATCTTAAAGCATATATCTATAAAACTGGATCACTAACATTGTGAAGGTTTGCGGGACCAAACTGAAACTCATTTCATTATTCGACACAAAATGATAGGATTTAATTACAAACACCATGAATTCATAGTAATTAAACAAAAGAAAGACTTCATATATAGTGTATAGTCCAGCGGATCTTAACCTGTGGTACGTGTATCTCTTGGGGTACATGTTGGACTGTTCAGAGGTGCGCGGAAAATTTTTTTAATAGTCGAAAAACCAGCTTCTAGTAATCATCAATACCACATCAGTTATCGCATCGCTAAATATGGTTAAAAGCACACCAATGAGAATTTGATTTCTCTCTATATTAAAGATGCTGTCTATGAAGAAGAAGCATATGTCCCCAAAATCAATGCCATCCAATTTTCAAACGGTACAGTTACTCGAAAAATTGAGGACATGTTTGTAGACATTGAATGAACAGTAATATGTGTAATTAAAAAGAGTAAATTAATTTAACCCTCCTCGTACGGCTCGATTTTCGTAAATTCCGGTTCTGAAATACGGGAGGATTTTTTTACATTTTCTCTGTCTACATTAATACACGAGAACAACCGATAAATGCGCGGGCTTTTACTGAATTCCTCCACAATGAAATTGACCCCATAGAGCCATCTAGCGTCGTAATAAGGAACAATAAACATTTTTACCTGAAACGGAGAAAAAGCGGGATTCGTATTGAAATTGAGGAAAAAAATCTTCGCAAGCGATTTTCACGTGAACCGCAGTAGCGGACCAACGTGATAACCCCGCTAAAATCGCGGGAGCCGTACGCGGAGGGTTAATTAAAATGTCCTAAACACACTCTGATTTGCATAATCTCTATGGCTCCGTGGGTATAATCAGTGAATTTTTTTTATCAGGGGGTGCAAGGTTATAGAAAGTTGGAGAAATGCTGATATTGGTTGTAACATATCTACCATTAAGCTACTGTCTTATATACTTGGCTAAATGAAGTGACTTCAGTCTACCGAAGATTTTGCAATTCAGTCTAGTATTATAAAAAAAGTATCATCCAGAAATGTAATGGCAAGGTTACATGCTTAAGAGGAAATGCTTGAACACGTTTCCAAAGAAGTGTGATATTTTCACATTCTCGAGCTTCCACTGAAGCCATTGTCTCTATGGAATGATACAAAACCAGAGAAATTCTCTAGTGTCAGTCCCTTATTCATATAATGCCATCACAAAGCATCAGAATTGTTTTACAGTGGATTTCGACACACTGCGAAATCCCAGGAATTGAACTCGCGGAAAGATTGACAAAGAGAGAGTGCTGCAATTAGGAAAAACCGTGTAGGTCAATCATATATAATTTTATAAGGTTACTAGCTGAAAACCCGCACTTCGCTATGGAGTACATTCAAATTAAATACAACGGTCAATGTATACAATTAATGCCAAAAAAAATATATATATATATATACATATATATATATATATATATATATATATATATATATATATATATATATATATATATATATAATAAATACGACGATCAATATATACAATTGATGTAGAAAACAAAATATATTTTTTAAAAAATCGTAAGGCATATTTTTATAGACAAAATAATGTCCAATCGTCTGCCGCATTAGCAAGAAAAAAATATTTTTTTGTCTATTTAGTTGTTATGCACGTGACGATAAATTGAAAGTACCAGAAAAAGAAATCACGTGATCAGCATTTAATAAATTAAATTCTAAAAATTAATCTTTAAAAATTAACCAAAAATCAGGAAATGGAGGTACAAATTCGAAAAAAATTTCATTTTGAAGGAATTTTTATGCTCTTTCTCGTGATATAAATTTTATAACCCTCAATGTATTATTTTAAATGCAAACGTAAAAAAAGTTTAAAAAACAGCTTAAAAATTTAATTTAAAATAATCTAAGAAGAATTTTTTAAAAATCTTTCTTAGTGCACCCCTACACCATTAGAAGAATCGCCATGCAAAATTTCAGCCCTTTAGGTCCAGCGGTTTGGTCTGTGCGTTGTATGTCAGTCAGTCAGTCAGTCAGTGAATGAATGAGTCAGTTACGGAACTGTTTTATATATATAGATTATTTATCTGGAAGAAATTGAAAGACCTTTTTATTTACAGAAATACGAATTAGTTCGGGGTTGTTAATAGTGCATGCATTCCAGATTTTCCAAGGTTGAATTCGGTAACTATGATCCTGCACTTAACTGGTCACGACTGTTTGACTAAACATCCGAAAATTATAGAGAGTCCTTTTTTCGCACTATTTGTGGTAAACGAGTTATGGTCATTTCCCAACTCCAGACGTATGAAGCACTGTCGGCTCAAGATCTCTGCAGCCAATATTGGGAGGCAAGAGCATTGAGCAATTGATACATTCCTGTTTTCTTCTTAGTGTTACTTTTTTTGTCTGTTTTGTTGTATCTTTTTTTCTTCTTATTGTTTATTGCTTGACATTACCAATTTAAAAAAAAAGTTTGAAAACATATACTAGGTAAAGAATGGTGACAATTGAAACAGCTATCGCAGGTCATAAAGACTTAAGGAATTTAGTTGTGCTAGGTATGTCTACAGCACAAAAGATTAGGTAAGTTACACAAAAAGTATTTGTTATTCGCACAGGGTGACTGAGGTCGTCTGTTGGAAATATATTTAACCCTTCAGCGGGCGCGCCCGTGTATAAAGTGCAACATTTTCGTAATTTTGAATGGTTTGTTTTTACAAGTAAGGTTTGAATGTTCAAATCAGTTTCTTTATAGCTGCAACCTTTCTAATGCAGGTCTGATTTTTTGACCCTGTATTCCTTTCCATTCATTGTTAGTCGTGATTTAGGGCCTGTTCACATAGGAGTCCGTTGCGTTGCGTTAAGGAAAAAGATGACGTTGAGACGAAAATAAACCAATCATATGCCTCCAAACGATTAGCAATGAAATTTTTAACACCTATGATTGGTTTATTTTCGTCTCAACGTCATCTTTTCCTTAACGCAACGCAACGGACTCCTATGTGAACAGGCCCTTAACCGTGGTAAACCAGCGATTATACTGGATTACAATATGACAAAAGCAGGAGTTGATGTCGCATATCACGAAGATGGACTCTCTCATCATTTTTTTTTTAGGTTTTGGACATAAATAGGAATTAATTCTCAAGTTTTCCTTAGATCCAATAAATCGGACAATTTTTAAATAAAGCCATTGTATATGTATTCTTTGGCGTTTAATTATAAATATATCTCAATATTATCAACATTTTATATCTTATCATAAAACGTATAATTTTTATTTTCAAATTGAAAAAAAAGTATTTATTACAAAAGGAATAATCGAGGTTGAAAGAGACGTTGCACTTTGTGCAACGTATATAATATTTTATATCTTATCATAAAACGTATCTTATCATCTTATATAAGTATATGAGTATATAAGTATCTTATCATCTTATATCTCTTATGTATATCTTATCATCTTATCATTTATATCTTATCATATTTATATCTTATCATATTTTGTATCTTATCAATATTTTATATCTTATCATAAAACGCATAATTTTTATTTTCAAATTGAAAAAAGAGTGTTTATTACAAAAGGAATAATCGAGGTTGAAAGAGACGTTGCACAAAGTGCAACGTCTCTTTGGAACACCAGCGCGCCTGCTGGTGTTCCAAAAATTGGCGTGCCCGCTGAAGGGTTAAACATTTCAAGCAAAATATCACAAAGTGTGTTGGAGTAACAACTAAATCTAAAAGAGTCGAAAATTAAATAAATTCAATGTTTGAAACAAGAAAATGAATCGGAATAAAATAATATTTATATCCAATAGAAAAATAATCAAAAGCGAGGGGTAAATTAAATGATTTATGGTCTCAAACCGGAGTTTCCATGTTTATCGACTTCCTGACAAAACTTGCATATTTATCTATCTTTTGTACGTTTTCATTGACCCTAGGGGAATCGATTTCAAACCACTTTGGGAACTGCCCTTTCAGAAACAGGATGTTTTAAACTGTATAGCAAGTGATTAATAGTAGCTTATCGATGAGCCAGAATTATTATCGGGTGTTTTGACGGTTCGCAGTAGTATGTGCTGTTGCGTTTGAGGTATTAACGAAGGGGGAAAAAACTAGCTTTTAAAAGTACTGCAGTGATATTTTGCCTTTACAACAATGGTCTGTTATCAGTTTCTTGAATATTCCCCCAAAATTAAAAATCGCATTTTATTTGCGAGTTCACTCAGATCTTGGTGTTGTGGGAGGCTAAAGAATAGTGGGAAGGTGTTTTTTTAAAATAAATTACAATTTCAAGTTTTTTTAGAAGGTTATTTTATATTCTAAACCATTTTCTTAAGGCGACAGTGGACCATGAAAAACTTTTTATTTATTTATTAACCAATTGCTATGAAATTTTGTATACTTATACAGTGTTGTTTCGAGATGGAAATTCTAAATTAAAAAAAATTAGAATGTAATTAATAAAGATATTAATTAAAATCAGTTTGTTAATTACTCTATCTAAAAATGCTCCTTGCGCATTAATTTTTATCTCATATATCTAATTTTTTCTCTTAAGCTAGCTTTATATAGTTATAATAAAATTTAGTAGCAATATTTGATTTACAGTCATATTTATAAAAAATAGAAAAGAAATCGATAGAAATAGGTCATTTTATGCAAAATTTTATCCAAAAAAAATTTTTTACAATAAAAAATTTTAAGTTTTTTTTAAATAGTACAATGAACTGATTACTAAGTTTTATTCTAACATATACAAATAATTAATTTATGAAATTTTATCAAAATTCAAGAAAAATTAGGACGCATTGAACATTTTGAACTTACCGAAACGACGTGAAAACTTGTTTTGAAGAAATGGCATTTAAAGATTTAATTTGATTAACATTTCCATTGTTTACGTTTGAAAAAAATACTTATAACTCGGTTAATAATTATCGGATCAACATACTTTTTTCTAAAATTTAAAACTGATGAGTTGCAGAATCATTTTCTGAAAGAAAAAAAAATCATTTTGGGGACATATTTTGCAAATCTGAAGGTCCATTGTCGCCTTAAAGAATAAATTTTAATATCTGAATCTGAAATACATGCAGGTAATTCTTTTAAATTTGAGAAATGCTTTAAATTAAAAATTTATGAAAGGAAGAAAAATTAATGATATAAAATCTATATCTTTAAGTTGCTAAGCCGACTTTTTGGGTAGTCCGTGAGAGAAAACAACTGCAAAAATTTACTTCTTTTTTGGTCTTAAACGAAAGATTGTAATCTGTAGATTTGTAAAATTTGGTTTTTGTAACCGCAATTTATATTAATGAGTGATAATTTAAAATTTAAAATTGATTTCTTCGCATGCTCAGTGGCATGTTTAAATCTTTCTTTAGAAACTCGCTGTTTCTGCGTACGCTCAGTGACATGTTTTAATGACAAATACGTTTATTCCGAGGAGTCTTTCTAGATCTATTTCTGCCATTTATATTTTATGATAATTATATTTGTGAAGTAAAATATTAAACCTGAGGGAAATTGTTTATTTTGCGCTGTTTAATTAGCGATAATTTAGAATTAAAAAAATTCCTTTTTGCGCATGCTCAGTAACATTTTAAAATCTGGCTTTAGATACTCACTAAGCACGAAGCCGCTTAAACACATTAATTTGTTTCTGCGCATTATTATGATATCAACATTTGGCAATGATGTGTTGAAAATAATTTGTGCATTAGTGCATTTATTTACTATCTAGCCGTCATGTTTTGATGGGTACCAACTAGTTAAAATTAAATTATTAATGCTAATTAATGAAATTTAAAAGTGAATATTTTGAAAATTTTAGACTAGGTGAGTATTTGAAAAGGTTTTACGTTTTAAAATTTTAAATACACATTGGAAATATTGAAAAAAAAATAAATTAACCTTCCAGCACGCGCGCTCAGCAATTTTACATGAGCGCGTCGTATTTTTTACGACAGATGTTATTTTACTGTTTTAGGTACGAAAAACGACATAAATGAATGAATATTGATAATAAATTTGTTAAGAAATAAAACATTGACCTTATTGTTGCAAAACACAAATGATGTCACATTCGAATGATAGTAAATTATTTTTAAATGTTTATACATTTATTTGTGCATTCCAAAATTTCATCAAGAGTATTTATATAAATTATTTTCAAACATTATCCTATTTCATCCTCTATATACTTGGCATGGTGTTTCAGACCAGGTAAAACTTTCACAATATTCATCTTTTCCGTCTTTGAGCAGTCTGCATACTACTATTTTCGTCACTTAGATGATTTATCCTTACCAATATAGAACATGTCATAATCATTTCTTTCCTGAATCATTATTATCATCATCATCCGAAATATATTGTTCAGATTCACGTCTGATATTACTTATTTCTATATCTTCTTAACTCAAATCGCTATTGCTCTCATATCCAAATGTTTCCTTCTTTTCGTTTTCTTCATCAGATAATTATTGATGAATACGGGAAAAAATCAGCTGGATGTAAAAATTTTCTTGCCATGAAAACCGATATAAAAATTATAGATTCGAATTTATAAAAAATTAAAATAATACACGTCAATTATTAACACAAATTTACAAAACACTTCAGAAAAAAATATTTTCCGAATTTTCACACTCGACCACGCGCGTGTCGTAAATTTTACGAACAAGCTACCACGTAGCACTAAAGCCCGACTAACAATAAAAATTGCCAAGTGATTTCCTGTTGCCACATTCCATGATGTGGGGAAGGGTTGAAAGGAGGAACAGAAATGACCTTCAGATGCCCCAGCTGCGATATGCGAAAAAAGTGCAGTACAAACCGAATTTGTCGTAAAATTTACGCAGACGAGCGTGCTGGAAGGTTAAGTAAATTAAAAAAATAGAATGGATTGAAGTGACATATTCTTAAAGCGTCCTTCCGGGTGATGGTCGAATGGCTAGGACTCTGGCATTCGATGCCAAAGACTGTGGATACGACTTCAACATTGCCATGGACGTTTGTAACCGTTCGGAATCGGCTTTATTCAGTAGATCCCGGTCTAATAAACCTTCGTGTAGCAAAGAATAATCGTAGCGCTGCCAACCAACCAAACTTTAGGCCTCATATTTATGTGAAAATTTGTATGGTCTTGACTTTATTTCTTTTGGCTGTTCTATAATTTTCTTTATGAATTTCTTTTATCAATTCTTTCATTTTGCCACGATTGCGTGACTAACACTTAAATTGAATAATGCAGGAGATCATGCATTCAAATAATAACTGTTATTGGGTAGTGAAAGTATAAAAGACGGGAAGCGATTTAGTTCTTTCGATAATGCTGTTACTTTTTCAACTGCGATATCTACTTCGACTGCAAGCCCCAAATCTGTAGAACTTTATTCTTGGCTTTTGAGTTTGTAGCCTTTGAGTTTTGATATTTGTTCGGAGAAGGCAGATTGAACAGTGAAGCAGTTATAATGCACTGATTCGCAGTAATGCATACTTAAGGCTGCTGTGTACTAACCCTATTGGATTCGCTCACCTCTATGTTAATCTATGGAGAAAATTTGTCCAAGGATTGCCGACTTGGATTAAAAGATTTTCGTAAAATCTAATCCGTAATTGAGAAAGAAATATTGCAATTTGGGGTATTTTTTGTTTTTAAATAAAATGCAAATAATATTTTAAAATTTAAATTATTCGGGGGAAAAATCTGGTATAGGGTGTTTTAGACACTTACAAATTCCTTTGTGGACGAAATTTATAAAATGAATTTTTAGCAAGATGCAGAAAATTTCAGGTTATTTGAAAAGACCATTTTTATTGGATCATTAGCATTTATATAACTGTAAAGAGTAGACAAAGGTTCTTCATAGGTTAACATTGGAGTGAGTGGATTCATTAGGGTTAGTACACAGAAGCCTTAAGATGATGAGTACTGTAATGGAATTGTTTGTGGGTGGGGAAATGAATCGGTCATGGGACCAAATATAATAGACCTTTCAACTATTATTAATTAAATGTCATGTAATTAAACATCCTAAAGTCTTCACATTGCGTTGTGTTTCACAAATTATTACAGACTATCTGATTGTAGATAATAAATGACACGTTTATTAATTAACAACATCTAAAATGATATACATACACACAGAAAATATTACACTTAACCCTTTCACTTATGATCACAGATATTCACACTTATTATTTTCACTATTGACTACACTCATGAATTACGTTAAGTTACCTATCCACATTACTCCTACTTCTTAAATATCTATCACAATTATATTATTAACTTATTCGGCATGAATGAGAAAATTCGAGGGCACACAAATATCACAAGGTATCAAATAAAAGAGCACAGACATACCTCCACTGATGCACGATATTGCTGTCTTTCACATGCGCTGGGTTCTCGGAGAATTGGGGTCTCCTTAAATGAACTAGGACGGGGTTCATCAAATGCGCTCGCTCCGTCGAAAATCTTTCATTCACACCTGGTTCTTTGTCGAGGCTCGGTCAATAACTGGTCAGGTAGGCTTGGCTCTCCGCTGGGCTCATTCATCGTTTCCATACTCGGCTGGGCGCTTTCGGCATCACTTATTTTCTGTTATGGGCTTTCAGCATAAAACATCACGTCAGATCTTGGGTATTAGCAGAAACTCCTTCGGCTTAGGCTCTCCGCATCATATTCTTCTGATCTGGTTCTTAACACTCCTTCGTATCTGGTCCTTTACAAAAACTCCCTCTCATCTACTCTTTAGCAAAACTCCTTCTGAATATCTGCCCTCGGCATAAAACTCCTTCGTTAATATGTCTTCCACCTTCTCATTGTCCCTCCTTTCTTTTTCCACGCCTTCCTTTTCCATTGGCTTTCCATAATTTTGGGAGGACCTATATCTCTCCGCCCATTCGTACATTCTCCTCCCCTTACATAACATCATATTCCCATGGCTCTTTTCATCACGTGTTCCCAGCACTTCATCTGTTTCCGTTTACCTTGTTTTCGGCTAACTCATATCTTCTCGCCGCCTTTCATGTTCAACTGTTCTCATTTTTAACGATTTATTTTCTACCTGCCTTCCCATATGCGCTTTCCTGTCTGTGTATCATATCTTTTCACTTCTTAATTACCTCTCCATCTGGACTTCCTTTGTCGGCGTTTTTCTCTTCATCTCCTGGTTCCTCTTTTTTACGTCTTCTTTCTTTTGAACCTCTCAAGTCCACCGCCTATTCATCTCTTGTCTCCATCAATCCTTATTTGTAACTTCACCGTACGCTTGTCCCCTTAACTCTGTTTGTCCGCACATGTCTCTTTCTACCTCATTATTTGCAATGTTACGCTTATTTCCCCGTAACAAGTACTTCTAATTTTAGATTATTTACTAATTAATGACAAGGACTAGGATTGGTAAGATACCCTAAGTATATATTTGGACCTTGTAAATAATTGAATATAGTTTTATTTAATTGAGGCGTTGACGCTGAAAAGAGGGTAAGTGCCAAAATTTCTAAAAAGTATTTATTTACTGATACAAGGGTTTGTTCCAAGGTTAATGACGTTGAAGAGAAGGTAAATGCCTATCTCAGAACTAAACCAAACTAGTTAGGCATTTACCATTAGCCTTGGAACAAGCCTTTGTATCAGTGAAATAATACTTTTTGGAAATTTTGGCACTTACCCTCTTTTCAACGTGAAGGACTCAATTACGCAAAGCACAGGAGTCGTATGATCTGCAAAAGTAATTGTAATTTGTTTTTAACACGTGTTATCTTTGAAGTAAAACTTTTAGTATAAACCTGTGCCGGTCATATCTAAGCAACTTGGATTTATATAACTGTAAAGAGTAGACAAAGGTTCTTCATAGGTTAACATTGGAGTCAGTTAACCTATGTGAGTTCTATATAGGGTTTTTAACCCTGAGGTTAGGTTTTAAAACCCTATATAGAATGTGTTGTGAACAGATATAAAGTATTTAATGGGAATAAACAAAAAAAACTGTACGAGATTGGATCAATCGAAGAAGGTTGATCCTACAGAAGGAAGATTAAAATGATCTATTTTATGATCCATGGGGAACTTGTGGTGGTCTTGTGGTACAGCGCGCTGGCTTTCAGTGTTGAGGGTGCTTGGATCGAATCCCGGTGTCGTGCCACTAAAATGTCTCCGTTTGTGTCGTCCCTCCATAAGGGGTAATGCTGGTCCGCCTATATGATGTCCCTGTAATAAAATGGCCAGCGAAACTGCGGTACATTATAGGCGAATGTTTTCATGACAAGTGCCTCCGCATTGGTTAAAAAAAATCCATGATGATGTCAGAACAGTACATTTAGACACCCCCTGTAAGTTCTTCTATAACACATAAAATAAAATTTGAGACATGACTATGATTAAGGAGAAGAATGTTTACATTTATCAGCCAATGAATGACATTTTGTAATCTTGACGGTTAGAATAGCTAATTTGTGAGGTCCTTCTATTTACTCTAAGGTAAAAACTATTCCATGGCTTGGTACTGGAAGTGTGGTACCAGATATAAAAATTATATAAGTTGGATGTGTTACTGTTTAAATATCGATATTCTTTGTACCTGACAGTTTATCACCATCAGATAGTCTTAATCTTATCGCTTATCATGCAATATAATCTTCAGGTTAATAAATTAGAGCTATAGACAAACCTCTTTGACAGGAATATGATCAAAAAGAAGATTCATTAATTTTGAATAACCAATTTAATGCTCTTTGTAATAGTTATGATTAGAATAACTTAAAACTAACTATTTTTCCTCATAAATTTCTCGTATAATGGAAGACCTAAAATATTGCATAAATGATTAATATTTTAGGAAAAATTTACTCATTTACAGCAGAAATAGAGTGGATTACTATTAGTGCTACTTTAAAGAGCTGAAATAATTTTTGACGGGATAGTTTCTGATTGCTCGCGAATTTCTGTTAATTTACTCCAATGGAAATTTTTTCTATGATTTGATATCGAAAGTATGATCACAAAAGGGAAATTAAAAAAATGAATGATCTCATATTATTAACAACATAATTGTTTGAGCTGGAACGTTAATCACCATTTTTTTTCTAATGCGGAGGAAATAGTGAGACATTCACCTTTGTTATTCACCGCGAAGTCTTGATGGCTACATTATTATATGAGTACCAATATAAATCACCATTAGATATTCATAATCTTATATCTTAATGTGTAATACGATAACTTTCAACCGCGACAATTTAGGGTGCCGTCAGATCAGTCAGAGGTATAGCGAGATTTGTTTTGGATAAACCAAAATTTCTTTGAAACCCGGTATAAAGGGCTTAAGTCAAAAACAAGGATTTTTAGATATTCGTTAGTATTGATAAAAAATATTTTGACTGGTATAAAAGGCTTAGGTCTATCAATTTTGTATACCAGTCAAAATACTAGTCCAGTCAGACAGAGTAAGGAAAATTCATAATTTTTCTCATTCTGTTAAGGCTGCTGTGTACTAACCCTATTGGTTTCAATCCCCTAAGCGTTAACCTATGGAGATAATTTGTCCAAAGACTGCCAACTTGGATTTAATTTTTAAAAAAAATGTACTCCGAAATAAGAAAATTTTACATGTTGGAAAAATTTTTCGTTTAAAAAAAAGGCAAATAATATTTCAAATTTAAAGTATTCGGGTAGGGGAAATCTTGTATAGTGTATTTTAAACGCTCATTAATTCTTTTGGGGGACGAAATTTATAAAATGGATCCCGTATCAAGGTGCAGAAAAGTTCATGCTATCTGAAAATACCTTTTTTATTGGATTATTAGCATTTATGTACAGGGCCCGATTATGAACGCTGGGGGCCCCTGGGAACACGCTGTTTGGGCCCCCTTCCCTTACAAACATGTATAAAATTAAGAACTATCCATGGGCTATACATACTATTAGAAATACTAGGTGCATACACAAAGGGGTTTTTGGGGCCCCCTAGCATATGGGGGCCTTGGGCAAAGTCCCGATTTGCCTATGCGATAAAAAGGCCCTGTTAATGTAGCTATAAATAGTAGACACATATTCTCCATACGTTGACACTGAGGTGAGTAAATCCAATAGGGCTAGTACACAGAAGCCTTAACATAAAAAATATAACTGAATATTATTAAAAATTATGTCTAAAAAATTAATTGTTGTGTCCCGGTGCCCCACAAAATTTAAAATAGAAAAAAAACAGTAATATATAAAAAAACCAAACACTGTATCGACAAATGATTTTTATTATAAACATCACAATCAAAAGAAAACAGATTTCGAGATACGCACATAAACTTTATCGATAAAATTCATAATTTTTCTTACCCTGTTAAACATTAGCAAGGCATTTGTATATTCCTACTTTTATTGGAAATTTAGGTAAACGTGAAAACTTTTTACGAACTTGACAAAGGCAGAAATGCAAATATCTCAAAGTGATAACAATAGAACCTTAGTGTTAATGAAAAAAAGGAAAAATACTTATCGATTGTAAGTGATTTTCTAAAAATGAAGAAAACTATAAAAAAACTCATTCTGAGATTTTAAATGTGCCTCAAGCTGTTATTGAATTCAATTATTATTTTTCCTTCTCCTGTTAAACATCGCCATTATTTGTGCTTTTCCAAATTTTGGCTGATTTTGAAAATCCCCAAACGCATCGGAGGTAGCCATAACAATGGCACATTAGTTCTATTAATATAAGAAATAAAAAATATAACAACTTTAACCATTAGCTTACAGGGTCCAATTTCCGAATCCCTCTTTAGAATGGGAAATTTCATACCCCTTTGTAAGAACGGCCATTAAGGGATATATATATATATATATATATATATATATATATATATATATATATATACATATATATATATAACAGTTCCGTAACTGCCTGACTGACTGATTGACATACAACGCACAGACCAAACCGCTAGACCTAAAGGGCTGAAATTTTGCATGGCGTTTCTTCTTATAGTGTAGGGGTGCAATAAGAAAGATTTTTGAAAAATTCTTCTTAGATGTTTTAGAATTAAATTTTTAAGCTGATTTTGTAACTTTTTTTAAGTTTGCATTTAAAATAATAATTTGAGGGTTATAAAATTTATATCACGAGAAAGATCATATAAATTCCTTTAAAATCTTTTTCGAATCTTTACATCCATTTTCAGATTTTTGGTGAATTTTCAAATATTAATTTTTAGAATTTAATTTATTAAATGCTGGTCACGTGATTTCTTTTTCTGGTACATTAAATTAATTTATCGTAACGTTCATAGCAACGAAATAGACCAAAAAATATTTTTTTTTCTTGCTGATGCGGCAGACGGTTGGAAATTATCCAAAAAATAATAAAATACAGTAAAAGATATGTTCCTCAAACTGTACTATATTAACTATACTATATTCTTTAGTATGTTGTATTAGATTTAATTTGAATATTTTCTTCGACATTGTTTTGTCTATAAAAATATCCCTTCCGATTTTTTTATAAATATATATATATATATATTTTTTACATCAAATGCATACATTGATCGTTGTATTTATTATAAATATATTTAAACATATTTTTGGCATTAATTGCATACATTGACCGTTGTACTTAATTTGAATGTACCCCGTAGCGAAGTACGGGTTTTCAGCTAGTATATATATATATATATATATATATATATATATATTATATATATATATATATATATATATATATATATATATATATATAATATTATATATATATATATATATATATATATATATATATATATATATATATATATATTATATATATATATATATATTATATATATATATATATATATATATATATTATATATATATATATATATATATATATATATATATATATATATATATATATATATATATATATATATATATATATATATATATATATATATATATATATATATATATATATATATATATATATATATATATATATATATATATATATATATATATATATATATATATTGGCAAATGAAGTAGAAACCTAGGATTAATATTTAATTGGTCCTCCTTTTGCTCGGATTACAGCCCGTATTAGTGAAGACATCGTTTCTACAAGCTTTTGGAGTTCATTTACGTCCAGAGAATACCATGCATTGGCTACACAGACCTTAAGATCCTGTAAATTGGATGTAAGAGAAGATTGCTGTCGGATGCGCTTCTCCAACTTGTCCCAAACATTTTCTATTGGATTAAGATCCGGACTTTCTAGCGGTCAGGGAATCTTATGGGAGTCTGTTTGATGTTAAATGGGCCAACCTCGGATGATTCTGGCACGATGTATAGTTCCATTATCGTCCACGAACTATCCGTCCCCTGCGGAGTAAAAATGTAACATTGCAGGAAGCACTTGATCTGCCAGTATATCCAGGTATTGCATGGCTGTGTGTTTGCCCTCAACAAACATCTCGGGACTTTTACCATCCCAGCAGATCATGCCCCACACCATGATAATCCCACCGGACCCTAGCACAGTGCGAACAGAGCAAGACGGGTTCATGGCTTCATGGGGTTCTCGCTAAAACCGACCTCTATCATCAGTGCAAAACAATGCATAACGTGATTCATCTGACCACATAACCTTTTTCCAAGTTCTCTTTTGTACAGTTTCGTCTTTCTAGACACTACTGCAAATGAATTCTGGAATTCCGGGCAGAAATAAGAGGTTTCCTCACAAGCTTCCAACTACGTAATTCCACCCTCTGCAATTCTATGCTCATGATTCACACCCAGATCGGTTGGGACGAACCTTGGTTGAAGATGTCTGTCTGCTGAGGTACAGTAGAGTCGCTTGTCTACCGAACAATCCGTTGGAGATGACGTCGACAACGGGCTTGGTTGATTGTGTTCGAACAACAGTTACGTCTTTTGGACAAGGACTGTGGGTTCTACTTCCAACTGTTGGAGACCTTCTAAATGGCTGCTTTTGAGAACCTAGTGAGTTCTGCTCTCTTCATAATCGTATCTCCAGTTAAACGGGCCCCAACTTTAAGCCATTTTTCAAATGGTGAAAGGTCTGACGTTTTTCCCATTCTATTGTGATTATCGTGAAATGCAGTCCCACACCTTACTTATATTAGCATTCTGATGACGCTTCATCCACGTCGTAAGCAGGTTTTACATACGCACGCCACTTGCGAGCATTTATAGAAACTCTGACAAGTTTCTTATGTGTATATATATATAGTATATATATTCATTCTTGGGTCCGTATTCTTGGTATACATGCTATCCCACCCCGTAAAGAAAATATTAACATGTGATTTCAAATAAAAAAATATTGATGAAAATTGGAAACAGGGTTTGACATAAGAAATACGCACTGTGTTGTTATTGACATAATTCATTATTTTTTTTCCTTAACCCTGCACTGGTGGCTCGGCGTCTCACAGACGCCAATAGCATTTTCTTTACATTTTGCGTATTGATGAATTGCTCTGTATTCCCAGCCAGTGTGAGTACCTTCGAAGTGTTTATGTATGAGTCATAGCTAACAAATAAAACTCCTGCAGTTGCTATAATTCTTCTATAGTAAACGGATATATACCAAAACACCCGATTCACCTTTCACCAAATTTGTAAAACATGTTAATAGAAATATATTTGTAAAAAATTTCCTTTGTTTCTATTTATCGTGTTGAAAAAATTGCTTATAGAAATACACTGTTTTCATTTGCTTTAATTTATTTTATTGTAAACAGCGCACATAAAATTACACTAAAAAATTTGATTAGTTTTCATTTATCTCCACTCTGCCCGTAACGTACTGTTTTAATAAAAATTTATTTTACAAATACAGAGGTTGTTCACGCATTTTTTAGACGATGTGTATTGTATTCACAAAACTAAATTACATAAAATTATTGTGTTTTAAATGTTCCATTTGACATCCCTTATTCTCAACTATCTTTCGACACCGCAATTTCCAGGATAATAATGCCTTTTGAAGTGTCAGAAGAGGTATTCTATCCCATTCCTCCTGAACAGCTTTCCAGAGTCCTGTAAGGGTTTTGGGACGACGTTTGGATAATGCAGATTTTAAATGTCCGAAAGCACAAAAATCCATAGGTGATACATCGGGAGATTTAGTAGGGATATCAGTGAAGGGTATGGCCTTGATACCAGTTTTTTGTTCCATTTCTTTTAGGAAATTTACAGTGGATTTTGATGTGTGACTGCTAGCTTTGTCCTGATGGAGTCTCACAGATTGATGGCACTGTGGGTAAAGCGATGGTATTTCATTCAGAAAAATTGGCGATAAAATATGTTCCTGATAGTATTTGGAGTAAATCTTGACATTTTTTCCACTCTCTTTATTTTTAACTTGTCATTATAAGAAAAACCAGCAACAATCCTGAATCCCTTAGAAAAACTTTCTTTCGATTCTTTGAACTATGTACATAAAATTTTTCTCCCCTTTTATGATAATAAATAGCTTTTTTTGTTGCAATCATTTAAATACACCCATGATTCATCTATTGTGATAATTGTTTTCCATTTTTCTTTGGATAAGTGTTTCTCATATAGACTTCTGCAGCGTGTCCTGCGTTCAGCGATATGATTAGGAAGAAGACGATGCACATTGCGTTTTTTCGCTTTCTTAAGATTTAAATCAACGTTTATCATTTTGTTTACAGTGGACACCGAGCATTTTAATGATTTGGCAACTGTCCTTTGACTAGGGGGATTTTCTTTTAACATTAAACAACGTACCTTTGCAATAGTCGAAGATGTCCGTTTTTTCCTTGGATACTTGTTTGGAATTTTTGTCCTACTTGAGGCTCCAATTTGACGTTTTTTTCCTTTCTTGTTGACGATGTTACCTATCGACGCTTTAGATATCACAAAACCATGACTCTCACATCGTTTTTGGATAACGGAGTATGCATATTTCTTTTCGGAAAGACCATAAATGTAGCCTTCGAATCACTGCTTTGTTAAAAACGCCATTTTGAATTTTAAAAAAATTTCAAGCCGTAGACGATAATTTTGACTTTTAAAAACGTAGTACAATTGCAATTCTATCTTTTGCAGCAAACGATTTTTTATTACCGCTTAACAAAATCGTCTAAAAATGTGCGAACAGCCTCTGTAGAATAAATAAAACCTATATAAAATAGTGGGGCGTCTATCAGACGCCACGCGACTGTGCCTGCAATTTTTAGATACGTGACCAGTGCATGGATAACTCTTTTGTGGGACATTTTTTTTCTTTAAGAATTTTCTTTGGGATTTTTTATAATTCTGATTAATAAGACAGTGGGTTTTAAGATAGCAGCTTTTAATTTAAAAAAATATGCATACATAATAATTTGGAGTTGGGAAGTATTCATCCAACGGCCCATTTGCTGACTACTATATTGCTCTTATAAATTATTACTAAACTTATTTGTATAACTAATCTATAAATTTTTGAAGTACCAGTAAAGTATAAAGAGCAAACAACTGCTATATTTTCATTTATAGTTGAAAAACAAGAATTTTCAGGTCAAAGCCTTTGCAGAAACAACCACTTGCGGGACAAAATATGTTGTGCATGGCTTTTTCAGTATTTCTTGGAAACGTTTAAAAATATGGATGGCAGAACAATATTGAACCGAGAATTGTTTTCCCCATCAGTGTTTTAGATGTGAAAAAATATTGTTGGAAATTTCACATCTTGTGAATATGTTTGAGAAGATATTAGGTTTGAAGCCGTCTTTAACACGGTCCACGAAATGGAACGTCACGAAGACACTGCCGTATTACTTGCTTTATTGTAAAGTTTGGAGAGCTTATCAAGGAAAGAAACATATATTTCTAAAGGATAACAATATCAGCATAGAGATAAGCAGCTATAAAAAATCTGGATATTTTCAATCGGCATAATTTTTTTCTGTCAGACTGTCAAATGTCGCCAAGGAATAGCCATAATTTGTCTTGATGTAAAATTTTAAAAGAAATTATGAAAAGAACTATTTTCATTGCTATCATACGTTCACATTCTTGGTAAGTAACTGGAACAGAAGGGTTCGAGGCCACGTCGTATTTCGACGCCCAGGATGCTCGGTTCGAATACCGACAAGCTCCATTAAATACCTCCGTGTCTAGGCTGGATGTGTTCACGTTAAATCTGTAGACCGGAACGTCCCTCTATGAAGCCAGAGAGGGTGGAGAAGGTACGATAACCCGATATTTCGCCCCTGGGGTTGCTCGGTCAAAATTGAGGTGGCATCTAGCTAAGGCGGACTCCGACCGTTGTGGATCTATTGTAAACTGTATCTGCCATTCTCAGCTCTAAAAGCCTATATGAACCTAGTCTGGAACTCTAGTCTGGAACCAGGGGAGATTAACAACAACAGTTGGAATAGAAATAATCAAAATATGCGATTGTTGATATACAACTGTCCTTTTACAACGTGAGTATGCTTATTTCTTTATAAAATCATAATATTTCACTCATGATTAAGTTAATATAATAAATATATCTTTAAATAACAGCTTAAACAAACACTTTGTGTAAGTAATTTTGGTTTAAGGGGGTCTGAGACACATTTAAAAAAAAATTCATTTAGTGAGTTAAAATTCTGAATTTTTTTGTGATGATTAACCATATAATTTGCAAACAAAATCATATCATAAAACTTCTCAAAATGTTTTTAAAAAATTTAAAAATTTAAAAATAAAAAAAAAGTGGGGTAATTTAAAATTGTTATAACTCTGAATATTATTTGTCGAATTTCAAAATTTTTTCATTTAATTAAACAGAAATATATAAGTTTTAATTTTGATTCAGAATTTTTTTAAATATTAATTTTAAAAAAGTTTAAAATATTTAGATTAAAAATTACAAAAAAAATTATGTAACTTATTTTTAAAAAATCATATTTTCAAAAGTAAATATTTTTTTTCAAATTTTCTGAATCAAAATTAAAATAAAATAGTTGAAAAAGACATGTTCCAAGTTTCAGCCATTTATCTTTAACGGTTCTTTACTTATGACAATTTAAAGACGAGAAATGGGATAAAAAAACCCATCATAAAGAAAAACGCACTTACAGGCTACTATAAGAATATTGCAAAAAAAGATAATAATTTCTGCTGTTCTAATTAAGATAAAATCATGATTTAAACGTCATTTTAAGCCTAAAAGAACACAGAAATTTTTAATGCAATAAATTTTTTTTTTCGAAAATTTGAACAATTTTGTGTCCTGGACCCCCTTAAAAAAATTCTATTTATACTATAAGATATATGTACAGTTGGAACTTTTCTAGGACGAAATCTATAATCTTAATTCTTCCGATATATTCCTTCATTCGTTTTAAATGCATTTAAGTTACAAAACTGATCCCTAAAGCTCGTCTATAACCTTGTGTAATGTTCAAAGAATCCTAAAACTGCTTAACGATGCAGATCAATCGCGTTCTTTTAGTTGTCAAAACCGAAGCGCCTCATTGTTTCGTTGCGGAAATCCTCAAATGGGGTAGAAATTTGCTTAAAACCGTAAGAACACTTTGAGAGCGTAGAATAAAATAACGAGATATTGAGAACTTTAGTGGAATAGTTTGATCAAAGTCAGGATTACCTCCCATCAGATGCAGTTGTTAACGTTAAATGCCGTTCTTTAATAGTAGTTGTAATAGTTATATTTGTATCTGTGGAAAATATAGATTGTAATGCGCGGATGCAATATAGCTTTGGTAATAATAATTGCAAGATAAAAAGAACTTTTTATATACCACGTTTTTAAATTTTCTGTTGAATCATATAAACTTGACAATTCTATGTATTAATAAATACTTTTTAAAATTTTTTTGATGAATTATCCCATCAACTTGAAAGAAAATGAAGTTAATTGGAAGTTACCTTGCGTTTGACTTTTCGTTCCCGTCCCAGCCAATAGATGGCTGCACCAGTCTACAAAACAAAATTAACTGAAAATGAATTTAATCTGCCTAAATATGGCTAAAAGTAATAAAATAATGCATTGTCATCGTGTTCTGAGCTATTCTAAAAGTTTCAAGTGTCTAGCTAGTCGGGAAGTTAGTTAAAAATCGATTGCAAGATTTGGACTGGACAAACACACAAAGCGAGTTAATAAAAACATGCAACAAACACACAAACAAACAAGAAAGCGAGGTAATAAAAACATGTAAAAAAGTGATATTTTCTAGCAATGCTATACAATTTTATGTTGTGTAATATTTCAAGTTGCACATGGGACGCACGACTTTATACATCATGATAAAAATGCTGTTAAGAAACACAACAATTTCCAATTCCACCAATTTTAACTTTCTTAAATTGCTGAGAAATAAATTTTTCAGTTATGTTAAAATTTAAAAACACGAACACAAAAAGCTTTTTATTTTATTTTGAGAAAGGTAAAAATAAAACTTAGACAAGTTGTTTATTAAAATCCAATCTTTATTAATTAGTAAATAAAGGATTGTAAGAAATATTGTTACAAGGTATTTATTAAGATCATGGCTAACCACCGAACTATTGAAGATAGGGCGAGAGTTTTAGTATGCAAAGTATTATGTAATTCTTAAGGATTGATTTCTGATTGTCTGTTTGTTCATGTTATTTGTTATCTATAACGCTATTCAGCATAAGTCTCTATGATAAACTAGCTGAAAACCCGCGCTTCTCTACGGAGTACATTCAAATTAAATACAACGGTAAATGTATGCAATTAATGCCAAAAAAAATAAATATATATATATTTATAATAAATGAGCGATCAATATATACAACTGATGTAAAAAAATATTTATATATATATATCTATTTATAAAAAATCATAGGAAATATTTATTTTTTTTGGATAATATCCAATCGTCTGCTGCATTAGAAAGAAAAAATGTTTTTTTTGTCTATTTAGTTGTTACGCACGTGAAGATAAATTTATTGAAAGTACCAGAAAAAGAAATCACGTGATCGGCATTTAATAAATTAAATTCTAAAAATTAATCTTTAAAAATTCACCAAAAATCAGGAAATGGAGGTAAAAATTGGAAAAAAAATTTCATTTTGAAGGAATTTTTATGATCTTTCTCGTGATATAAATTTTATAACCCTCAATGTATTATTTTAAATGCAAACGTAAAAAAAGTTTAAAAAACAGCTTAAAAATTTAATTTAAAAAAATGTAAGAAGAATTTTTGAAAAATCTTTCTTAGTGCACCCCTACACTATTAGAAGAATCGCCATGCAAAATTTCAGCCCTTTAGGTCCAGCGGTTTGGTCTGTGCGTTGTATGTCAGTCAGTCAGTGAATGAATGAATGAATGAGTCAGTTACGGAACTGTTTTATATATAGAGATTAAAGACATCTCACGTGAATGATTATTTTGCAAAAATAGGTCTATAAAGTCATTGAGTGATTCATGTGCTTAACTATAGTAATTGTCTAGTATTAAAGATATTTATTATTTAAGAAACTATAGGATTTAACATTAAACCACACCCAAGTATAAAAATGTTAATTCTTTCTTATTATTATTTACCATGGTATGGGTACACGATATAAAACGAGAAAAACAAAACATAGAACAAACTGAAATTTTGACCGATTCGGTATTTTGCCTCCCAGTAAAATTCCGATTGAGTGACCCCATGAATAGCTCTATACTGCTGAAGGTGATATCTATCCATAACCCCAGGACCAGTAAGGTACGCCTGACTGCAACTGGCCATTCCATTTCTTTGAGGCACTTCTGTTCAGCAAGTCCTTGTGGAATTTTCAGTTTGACACCCTTTTGATCAAGTCTTTTTGCAGTATAAAATAATATTTCTTTCTTTGTCAGATACTGCAACATAGAAATTCTTGTCATCATATATAATTGGTCATTATCAGATGACTCTCTATGTTACAGAATCCACTGAAACAACATGGGTTTCTTTATGTTATAGATTTTTAAGAAGAAATCGGAACCCATCAAAGTCCTAAAAATGTGGATAAACCTCGCTCAGTACCATGTATTTTCGCCCTATATTGCTAATTTTTTTATCCCTATACTCCAGTCATTCCAAGGGCACCGTGATACCAAAACGATTACCATCGGAAGCTGTCTACGGATTTCCAATTAGTAAGTAGACAGCAAAGAGCTCACAAAACATTCCTTCTCCTACATTTAGAGAATCTGTCATAAATGACCTACCAATATAGATTTTGAGCTATTGTGTTAAATCTTATACAGGGTTTGTATAAAAAGTATCGGGAACAATTTTTTCTTGACGTGACTGTACATCGGAGCACGCTCGTACCATACATGCTTGGTAGTGGAGGATGTGACCTACAAGACGCACCAAGTTCCAGTCGTCTGCGAGCGTTCGTTCAGGCTAGATCGTGTTTTTAGTGGACCCCTGTCGAGTGACTCGGTGCAAGCGCAAAATGCAGCGAACTATTGAACAGCGGTACGCCATCAAAGTTTGTGTTGGACTGGGGAAATCGGGCACGTGATGTTGGGCATGATTCGCCAAGTGTTCAAGGAGGAAAGAATGACACAAACTGAAGTTTTTAAGTGGCACAAGCTCTTCAAAGATGGACGAGAGTGTGTGAAGGACGAGTCTCGCGCTGGACGGCCGTCAACCTCAAAAACCGACGACAACGTGCAACGAGTGCGTGAAGTGCTGAATTTAGACCGTCGGTTAAGTGTGCGCATGGTCACAGATAAAATTGGCATTGATAAGATGACAGCGCACAGCATTATCACTTAAAATTTGGCAATGCGAAAGATCTGCACTAAACTCGTCCCGAGGGTCTTGACGGATGACCCAATGCTTCCATCCACACCTGCTCCATGATCCCCGAGTACCTGACGATAAATGGCACCGCGACGATTTCCCAACCCCCTTACAGTCCCTACTTGGCACCAGCAGACTATTTCCTATTCCCAAAAGTGAAATCCTCCCTCAAAGGACACTACTATGGGACCCTAAGTGCCGTCAAAGAAGCTTGCACGCGTACCCTTAAGGGCGTTCCGGAATTCGCCTACCAGGGAGCCATCCAGTCGTGGAAAAGCCACTGGCAAAAGTGTGTCGAGGATCAAGGGATGTATTTTGAAGACTTTTGAGGAATGGTAGAAATATCTCAAATAAATGGATTTTTCCGAAACTTTTCCCGATACTTTTTATACAAACCCTGTATTTAGCAATATATTTTACCTACATCTGAAACTCGTAGTAGGATTATCATGTTATCATATTTAAACTTAAAAATAGCTTTTAATTTAAGAAAATATATTACTTCTAATGAATACTTTCTAATGACTAAGAAAATACTTTCTTAAGATAAAAACACCGATCTTATTCTGGTTTGTTCCCGTGGCTGTAATTATAAAGAATAGTTTCAATGATTTCTCCCACTAAATTTACTGACATAATTATGCAGGGCACGGTGGTCCAGTTGGCATAGGTAGCGGACTAGTGATCTGAGCGTCTCTGGTTCGATGCCGGTCGCTGACAAATCCACCACCGTGTACCCTAATGGTGGCTGGTGCACGAAAAGCTGTCGTGGCTTCAATGTGTTCCTAGTTCTCAAAATTTACCTCTCGAGGTGCGGGGTCATGTGTACCGGTCTCGTCACTTGACTCGGTTCAAAATTACGGGACCGATCCTTTAACCAAGTTGGACTCCGATCCTTGTGGTGCTATTCAAAACAGGAGCCGCACCTTTCTGCCCAATAGTCTTTATGCTCTTGATATGATAACACACATCACGAACACCGGAAACATGGTCACGTGCCATAGTAGGTGCTGAAAAGGAGAGTCTATTTGTGCGTGCGGGAGGAAAGAAAAACAGTCAATTACATTAGCATAATGTATGACTTTGATAATTATGTTAAACGTAGATACTGGAGCCGAATTATTACTTACACACCCACACCCACACCCACACCCACCCACACACCCACACACCCACCCACACACACACACACACACACACACACACACATATATATATATACATATATATATATATATATATACATATATATATATATATATATATATATATATATATATATATATATATATATATATATATATGTGGGGTGGGAACGACCACAACAACATTGGATATAAACATCCTTTATTAGTTAAATATTAGAAAATGAAAATAAACAGCTCGAGAGGGACGTCTTCCCATCTCGGCGTACAGCGATCGTCTGATCAAGCGGGAATACATCATGTTGGCGCACGCACTGACGTCACACAGACAGTAGCGCCGCGTAACGTTTGGAGATGGAGATGGGATATAATGTCCCATATTCTCACATATATATATATATATATATATATATATATATATATATATATATATATATATATGTATTATGATTTTCAACATTGGGCATTGATGTGTTGAGTACAATTTGTGTATTCGTACATTTATTTACTACCCAGCCGTCATGTTTTGACGGGTACCAACTAGTTTCTATTTAAACTGTTATCTAGTGAGCTTGAATTCTATATCCGATGTAGATTTTATTTGTTTCCCTTTTTGCAAATAACTTAAGTATCCATTGCTAACAATAATATAATGCTACTTATTTATACTCTTATAGAAGTAGAAACATTCTGAGCACTTTCTAGGAAAAAAAATGTCCATGTCACGTATCAAACTCATTTCATTCTTCACCACAATTTTTTCTTTTAAACATTCAAACTCTATTTCAAATTCAACATTTTTATATATCATACTCCCGAAATTCAATATAAAGCTCAATGTTTGACATCCGTTTCAAATGTTTTCCGTTTGCCGTGCCTTAAAAATAATAGCAGAATATAAATTTAATAAAGAGAGTTTTCGTTAGAAAGAATCCATAACAACTAAGCGAATACCTTAAGAAAATGTTTCAGAATGCTTTACATACAGACTTTCATATTTCGTGTTTCAATAAATTTATGATTCCGACATTCTGTTTTTTTAAGGCATTTATTAAACAGAGCTCAAGTAGTTTGAAAACTCACGAATCTTTGCTTCAGATTCAGGGCAAACTAACCGTAAAAATTCCACTGACAACATAAAAATTATGTTATTTTCCATGAACTCCGCTAACAGTTTTGAAAAAAAATATCCTTCTCTTTATACGGAGAACATTATATATTATTATTCTTTACATACGCTTCTGTAAAAGTTGTAGGTTGTCAAGAGAGAAAAGTATATATTTCATATTATTTAAAAGAATATTTCATCTTTCTAAATTCAATTCTTTGTACTCTCACGCCATTCATGTTTCTGGATTTATAAATTGGATTAAATTTCGCTTATAAGTAATACTCAGGGAATTTTATTGCTGGATTTCCTAACTGAACCGATCAGTAAAGGATATCATACGCATTTATTGCAATTATTATTATTATATTTTCTCTAATGCTTTTTAAAGTTTGAATACAAAATAGAGTAAATACTGCATCGAAAAAATTATGTCTTACAAATATTACGGTAATACATTTTTAAGCCACTTTTATCACGTAGATATAATAGATGACATTTACTGAGTCCTTTGGGGGTATCTTTAATATAGAGATATTGATATTGCAATTTAATACAGAGATTTGGCTATTACAATATGGTTGACCTATTGTAGATAAAATAGATGACATTTACTGAGACCTTTAAGCGTATCTTTAATATAGAGATATTTATATTACAATTTAATATACAGTTTTGGCTATTACAATATGGCTGACCTATTACATCCACTATAAAATACATATTTTTAGTTCGACTTATCGGAGTAAATTTCATTTACAAATAACATTTTTGCCAAAGCTGATTATAGAGATTATTAATAATTCTGTGTCTTTTAAAAGTCCTAATTTGTATGCCTGTGCCACCCACATGGTGTATTGGTTTGCTCTGTAAGTTCCACACAGTGGGCTTGGGTTCAAATCGCGGATAAGATTTGATCGTTACAGTGTTGTCCCTTAATAGGGAGCAATTTTGGCTCACCTAAATGTTGCTCCCATAATAAAATTGCCAGCAAGACTTCGCTGTGAATAACAAAAGGTGAATATCTCCTCAAAAGGTGAAATGCCTCCTCATCAGAAAAAAAAAATTGTATGCTTCTGTTTGTAAGAAAAGGCCTTAGCAAAATATGGTACATAAGAGACTGAAACATGTTCCGCAAAACTCAAGTCATTCAATTATATTCGTAAGAATATGACATCCCTAAAATGCCAAAGAACGAAATGGAACACGTTCCATAAAACTCAAGGAATAGAATATTATTCGTAAAATATGACTTCCCTAAAATGACAAAGATCGAAATGAAACACGTTCCGTAACATTCAAGCCATAGAATATTATTCGTAAGAATATGACTTTCCTAAAATGACTCAGAACGAAATGAAACACGTCCCGTAAAACTCAAGCCATACCATCATATTCGTAAGAATATGACTTCCCTAAAATGACAAAGAACGAAATGAAACACGTCCCGAAAAACTCAAGCCATAGAATCATATTCGTAAGAATATGACTTCCCTAAAATGACTAAGAACGAAATGGAACACGTCCCATAAAACTCAAGCCATACGATCATATTCGTAAGAATATGACTTCCCTAAAATGACAAAGAACGAAATGAAACACGTCCCGTAAAACTCAAGCCATACGATCATATTCTTAAGAATATGACTTCCCTAAAATGACAAAGAACGAAATTAAACATGTCCCGTAAAACTCAATCCATAGGATCATATTCGTAAGAACATGACTACCCTAAAATAAATAAGAACGAAATGAAACACGTCCCGTAAAACTCAAGCCATAGGATCATATTCGTAAAAATATGACTTCTCTAAAATGACAAAGAACGAAATGAAACATGTCCCGTAAAACTCAAGTCATATGATCATATTCGTAAGAACATGACTACCCTAAAATGACTAAGAACGAAACGGAACACGTCCCATAAAACTCAAGCCATAAGATCATATTTGTAAGAATATGACTTCCCTAAAATGAATAAGAACGAAATGAAGCACGTCCCGTAAAATTCAACCCATAGGATCATATTCGTAAGAATATGACTTCCCATAAATGAATTGGAGCAGAATAATACATGTTTCACAAAAATAAAAAGGTGTGACAATAATATCTAAGAACATGGACCTTTTTGGGCTCGAGGTAGCCTTGTGGTAGCACGCTGGATATCGCTGCTGACGGTGCTGGGAACGAATTCCGACACGTTCCATTAAATACCTCCGTAAGCATGCCGGATATGGACAGGTTAAATCAGTAGACCGGAAAGTCCCTCTATGAGGTGAGACAGGGTGGGAGAAGGTTCGATCCCCCAGATGTCACACTTGGGGATGCATAGTGAAAATTGAGGTGGCAACTAGCTAAGACGGTTTATGGGGCTATATCAGGGGTTTCCAACTTACAAGTGTCCAAGGGCCGCAATCGAAAACACATGTCTGTTGGCGGGCCGCAATTTAATCAGGACCATACCCAGGACATTTTTTCTTGAGGGAGGGGGATTTGGAAGATTTGTGTGTAGTATGTACTATGAAATTTTTAAAAATTCGAGGATGAACCTCCAACAACGACCTTGATTATAACTGGCCAACTTTCGTTAAATTACACAGACACACACAAAAATGTCAAATAAGAATTGGGTATGTAAATAAGAAGTGAGGGGGGATGAAATAGAACATGAGTGGACACCCTACTTTTCATGGAATTCGTGGAAAAGCAATGTTTTTTTGTAAATGAACAGCATTTGAAAACAATAAAGATTTTTACAAAACCATTTTTCGTTAACTAAAAATATCTAAATTGATGCTGCAAATTATTTTCCTAGAAGTCTTCGCGGGCCGCAAAAAAGGCACCGCGGGCCGCCAGTTGGAAACCCCTGGGCTATATAAACCGGAGCCAGACACTTCAGCCCGAGGCCTGTATGAACCTGACTTGGAACTTCCATCCAGGGGTCATTAGAAACAAGAACAACGTAATGAATTAGATACTTCGGATCAGAATTACACATACTTCGTAAAAATCATATTCTACGTCCATCATTAGTTAGAATATGGTTCTTATTAAATAAATAGGAAGAGAATGAAACTTGTTTCGGAAAAATCTAGAGAGGAATACCAAGTAAAAGGTATTTTAATAACACTCCATAACGTTCATTATTAAGTTAAACAAAAGTTAGACGACTCGTTTTAAATTTCATTGCTTCTAAGAAATAAGAATCTTTTGTTTACGGCAAAATCGATTTTGTTTTCCGAGAAACACCACTTACTTTACTGTGTCAAGATAAAACGGGAAGAGAAAGGGTTTAACATTTTTTAGGATAATTGCATAGAAATCGAATTCGTTTTCATTCGAGGCATTGTTTAAAAGCAGAGAAATTGCTAATTAAAGTAAAGTGGATATTTATTTACAATTTCTAGGAAATTAACGAGAGTGAATCGAAATATTTATTTAAAATATTTTAAAATAAAGTTGATGATTATTGACTAAAATTTAGAGAGATTTTTTTTTCATTTTATCATATTTAATTTTATTTATTTATTTTACAGCGTTGGTACAAATGAATGACCAGATTTTAAAAATTTATTATTTGGACACTATTACACATAATACAATAAGTGATGCACGAAATTTAAAAAAAATATACCAAGTTTTTTTTTCCCAGTTACAAATGTTTGATGTGTGACCCTTTTTTTTACACGACAAGCATCTAATCTCTAATCAAGCTCATTCCACATATTTTGTAGTATCCACACTGTAAATGGTTCCTGATGCTGCACAAATGAGATCTTTAAGTTCTTGGAGTGTTTTCGGCATCGGTGATGCATAAACAGTGCCTTTGATGTAACTCCATAAAAAGAAATCACATGGCTTAAGGTCCGGGGATCTTGCTGGCCATGTGATTAAGGACAAATCACTGTCACCCGAACACCCCATCCATCGAAGTGGAAGCTCTTCGTTTAAGTGAGAACTTAAACAACGCATTTATGCAGATCTAGGAACCATTGACAGTGTGATACTACAAAATGTGTCGAACGAACTTGATTACAGATTAGATGTACGTCCTGTAACAAAAGGTTTAAAATTTCGGCAATTTAAAAGTTTGCTGATTGTACAGATTAGACATTTGAACAGATTAGATGTACGTCCTGTAACAAAAGTTTTAAAATTTCGGCAATTTAAAAGTTCTAAAAAAATGGCATATAGACTCAGGTATATTTTAAAAACGTTTAGGATAGGGTTTCTATTTTCATTTGTTTAAACTTCAATGAGGGTGTGGCGCTGTGGTTTTGCTATAGGGAAGTAACTATTAGGGTAAAATTGGCTGTTGTTTCACCATAACCGCCACCTACGGAATTAGGGTATGTATGCATCTTTGACTTTTCATTAGGATTGTATGTGCACTTGCATGTATGGTGCGTTGAGCCCTTACTGTTAAGTTCTCTGTGTCTTTTTATTTTTTTTTGACTAAATGTTTCATTGGGGATCTCGGAGCATTGAGATGTCTTTTGGTTATACCTGCATCCTATTCCGAAAGTTCCCCTTGAGGTAACTGATTTGGTTAGGCTCCCTGATGACGAGACCAGTCGGTTACCTTAATTTCTGGTTCAGGTCCGACACTACTACAGAATCTTGCCTCTGGTGCGTGGAGCCCTGACTGCTTAATTTCTCATTGTTTTTTGTCAGCATTCTTCTTATAATTATCTAGCTCTTTTGGAATATTTATTTTTAGTTGCATTTGTCCATTTTCAATATGAGGATATGAAGACACTGCGCAATCTTTTATTGAAAAGTTTTATATTTTCATTGCTTTTTAACCAATCATATAGCTGAAAGGTGTTAATTGTTCATGAACAGTTTCTGACCTCTGCGATTTCGGTGCTGGGGAGTTTTAACGGTTTTTTTGAGCAGTTGAAAAAAAAAGCAGCTACTGTGAGATTGCTCGAGGTTGTCCGCTTTTCTGCCCCAGTCACCATTTTTGTTTACTGAGATTTCTGGTCTGCCTTTGGACCAAGTTTAGTACAACAATGAGTAACAATCATCAGTCTCTAATAAGGGTGGTGGTAAGTAATAATAATTTGCAATATATATAGAGTAGGTTTTAAGTTAACTAGTTTGGCAGTCTATGCTCGCTTTTTAATTTTTTTATGTTATTTTGATTTGTTTATATTATTTTACACTGTAACAAAAGGGTCACACATTGAACATTTGTAACTGAAAAAAACTTGATATATTTTTCTATAATTTCGTGTATTCCTTATTGTAATATATGTAATAGTCTTGAAAATATATTTTTTCCGAATCCGGTCATTCATTTGTGCCAACCCTGTATATTTTCAGACAGATATTTTATAAAACAAGCTAAGAATTTTCAAATGATCATCAGGGGGAAAGTTTGTGAATCTGTAAAACAGACCGGATAAAGTTAGCTGATTTCTACAAATTTTAGTATTCCGGAAATAAAAGGGAAAAATCTCTAAAAGGCTCTAGTTTTCAGATACGAGATTGAGGGACGGTAATGTAATTAGCTTGTCTGAACTGAAATGTTATGATCTAGAGTTGAAAAACTTCTTCTCGGATGGCAAATAGAAATACATTTATATGTTGATATAATTGTGACATGGAATTCGACTTTTATAATTATTTTGATTATTATACTGTTTAACTCTAAAAAAAAAAAGAAAAAATACTATTTTCTTATTTCACAATTTCGAAACAACATTAATTCGGTTCCATGCACATTTATAATTGTATTTATTTTATTTTGTAAATCTTAAATTGTCTGTGCAGAAAATCATTCCTGTTGTTTTTCGTACCGGTTTTCCTGGAAGAAAGGAATGTACCTCCCGTAGGCAATTAAGTGTGACCTGTAATAGTACGGATAGTACACAAGGTCATTTGAACTAGAAGGGAGAATTCCTTGCCACCCTCTCGGTCATTAAGGGGACATAGTTCCTCCATAGCAACGTCCCAGCAACCATATTTTAACCAATCATATAGCTGAAAGGTGTTAATTGTTCAAGAACATTTTCTGACCTCTGCGTTTTCGGTGCTGGGAAGTTTTAACGGTTTTTTTGAGCAGTTGAAAAAAAAGCTGCGACTGTGGGATTGCTCGAGGTTGTCCTCTCTTCTGCCCCAGTCGCCATTTTTGTATACTGAGATTTCTGGTCTGCCTTTGGACCAAGTTTAGTACAACAATGAGTAACAATCATCAATGTGTAATAAGAGTGGTGGTAAGTAATACTAATTTGCAATATATTTTATCAGGCGTCAGCACAGAACAATTAATATATGCACCTAGGTTTTATTATGTGTTCAAATACTTTCTTAATGTATGTAGATAATTATTATGTTGTTTCTGTGCAAATTGTAACTAACGATAAAATTAATTTTAAATAAGAAGAGATATTAAATGCGAATATTATTTTTAAATAAGAATTGTAATAGAAATAAAATTGTAATAAATAAGAATTGTAATAGAAATAAAATTGTAATAAATAAGAATTGTAATAGAAATTTAAATTGTAACTAACGATAAAATTAATTTTAAATAAGAAGAAGAGATATTAAATACTAATATTATTTTTCAATAAGAATTGTAATAGAAATAAAATTGTAATAAATAAGAATTGTAATAGAAATTTAAATTGTAACTAATGATAAAAATAATTTTAAATAAGAAGAGATATTAAATGCTAATATTATTTTAAATAAGAATTGTAATAGAAATAAAATTGTAATAAATAAGAATTGTAATAGAAATTTAAATTGTAACTAATGATAAAATTAATTTTAAATAAGAAGAAGAGATATTAAATGCTAATATTATTTATTTAAATTGAGTTTGTTTTTCAAATTATCTCAGACATGTGTAAGAATGTGTTTTCTCCAATTAACAATTTTAAAAAATGCCACTATACTATCATATATTTTATTATATATGTTAATTCCACAATAATTAACAGCGAACTGGTTCTTTTTACTGTTAATAAGATTGAAATGTTAAACGTTTTCTCTTCCCTTTTCAATTTCACTGGTTTTGGTGTAACTTTCCTCATAAGTATTTGCATAGTTTTGAATGAGCTTGGATTGGACTCTGCAATCGTCATACTTTGCTGTCATGGTGCATATACATTGGTGCAGAGTTCTCTGCCTGTGCCTTGGGGAATCCAGTGATTTATGTTCACTCTGTACTGTGTACTATGCGTGGATCGCCTCCTCTGGCGGTCCATCAAAGAAAGTGCGGGGGTCAGCGGGTCAAATGGTGTCGAGCGGGGTCGGGGGAGACACCAGATCAAAGAGCGGGAATGGGGGTGGTTCTAAATACCGTGTCTAATGTTACCGTGACTAATGTGATGACAGGAGTCGGAGGTCTGCGGGCAGAGAACTCTGCACCAATCTATATGCGCTATTACATGTCCCTCCGTCATCATTTGTGTTTGTGGACTCAGTGAGGGTAAAATTGCCATGTGTGTATGTGTGTGTACGTACGTATTTTTTTCCCAATGCGGCAGGCACTTGACTCTTGAAGACCACAACAACACCACAAACTCCTGTTGGCTACTTTATAATTAGAGCCTCACTTTAGATGAGCCAACATTACTTCTTCTGTGGGAAGAACACAGAGACAACAGAGCCTTACCCGGGATTTGAATGACAGCCCACTACGTAAAGTTCAAGACGATGACCAATATACTATGTGGGCGGCAGCATATTAGCATTAGGATAATATTGTTTAATATCGCATACGACGCAAACAATGTAAAATTTTGTTGACTAGTGTTATCAGGATAATTCTCTAAACCAATTAATATTACGAAATGTTCCAATGGAGCTATATGCATAGACTTGTAAAGGATTTACCATTTTGATTCTTAATGTTTGAAGAAAGAAAACTGTTCCTGTATATTGTGAAAAATTCTTTTATTCCCGGTAATAATAAATGGTAATATTTTTGAAAAATGCGGGAGCAGGGATAATGTTGTTTGATTTCACGATAAGCCTTAAACATCCTAAAAATAGGGAATATTATTAAGATATTTGATTTCAATTATATTATCTTTATATATAAAACGCGTAAGTATGCGGCACAAAAATCGGTGATATTTCTACACTCTGAATGGCAACGGCTGCAACTACCAGATGTAAACATTAGCGGCCAACCGTGTGTGTGTGTAGCAGTTCGACGATAGCACGTAATTTGGTGCAATTGAATTGCGGTATTTTAGTGATGTAATCCAGTACTTGCTGCATTTTTACTCCTTTTTTAGTGAAAAAAGCTGTCTCTGACAATTTCTTATTTGATGTAATGATAAAGGATAGATATCTTAATTTTGAAAAATATTACATACAGAGAGGAATGTAATTTTAAAAATCTTTGTTGTTGGATTTCTCGGTCTTATCTTTAACTCTGTTCTGAAGTAATGAAAATTCATATTTTTTTTAATCACGATATTTTAGAATCAGCCTTATAGAGAATTTTGCAATTTTTTGGCTGAGATCGCAGTACCACTTAACAGCGTATATTTATAATGACAGGTAATAGTAACATTCCTTACATACATTTCTTTCAGTTGAGTTGTTTTACGAAAGAAAATATAAAGCTAAAAGCGCCCATGCTGGTCGCACAGCGGCTAGTTTTTGAATAATTTATGATTAAACTATCTTCATCTTCATTGGTATATTTTTGGATAGTTTATGAAATAAATATAATTTTGAGATAATTCTGAATAACATTTGTATCATCTCTACGAGACTTTCTAAAAAATTAAGTTTATACATAAATATCCATCTTATATTTCTGCACATTTAAAGAACTATGGCATGCTAATATAATACATGCAAGTGGGATTCTTGTAAAAAAAAAACATTTGGTAATTTTAATTAGTCTATTTTAGACCATAAAAAACATGACCTGTGAATATAAAAGCATTCAAGGTATATCAAAACTCATGAACTAAATCTATGATTTTATAAAACTCTCGAAAATTGAACCCAAATCCAAATAGTCTGAAACCAAAATTTAAAAACTCCTTATCTGAATTAGATTATCTAAAATATTTTGCTATTTAAAATAAATCCATGATTATCAAGGGCCGTAAAATTTCATTTTTATTATTTGACTGAAATGAAAATGTTCATCCATAAATATGTCTCCTAATCAATCTTTTTCCTGCTCATTTCCATACATTGAGAGATATCTCTTTTATAACTTTTTCAAGTTTTATCTACCTCTATATTTGTATGTTCCGTTTTTGAAAGTGTCCCAGTTGTTCCAACTTTCTGATGTAATATTTTAAAATATAGCCAAACCAAAACCTAATTTCTTCTAAAATGTAGAACATTGAATTCATATCTAAATTCATTTACATAAAATGCTATGTTAGTGATTTTTTTAGTCTGTCTTGCCCTATCATTTCTGCTCTAAATTTTTAATTTTACGAGTTGTATTTCAGACCCCCAGACAGAAAATTTCCATTCCGAAAATGATTATGTGATTTGCATTTATTTAATGGAGAAATGTTTTGAAATATTTTTATGTTGGAAAAACATAATTGTATTTTTAAGTCGAAATTTTCTCTGCTTCATAATAGTAATAAAAAAAAAAATTATTCTCAAAGCACGTGTTATATTACCGAACCCTGCTGTGTATAGTTCCAATAATCTACGTATGTGTAGAGTATAGCTCACTTCTACCCAGACATGGGTGTATATAATTTGAAGTGGAACTCTAAATGAATTTGATACAAACACAGTTTATACATGAAACAATGTTTATTGAATTCGTTGCACATATAGAATTTGCTTTTACAGCAATAAGTATACGTACTACTTGTACGGAATATATATTAGTATTCAATAAAATACACATTGCAATACTCACAAACTAGAGAGTCAAACCATCAGTTCTGCCACGTAAACTTTGGGCTCCCTAAGCACAATTGCCGGTTAACACCTGGAGCTGCTTACCTCGTAACTCCCTCAACTCTCTTATCTATCAACCTTAACTTCAACCTCTCACTTAATCAAGCCGCTTGGTATTTATACCAAGCGCGTATGCCGAAATTGGCATACCTCAAGCAGCTTCTTTAATTCATTCACTCAAAAGTTCGATTCTTGTGAATCGAATCTTATGTATACCTTACATATGTATAGCGAATTCCCCATCTCATGCTGTAACCAATGGCATTTGAATGTTTCGCTGTTAGGTTTGAATGTTTTTAGACCTTGGTGAGTCTCCAAAATAAATGCTTTAAAATCTCTGAATTAAGTAAGAAATCCTTTGTTAAGGAGGAGACAGATCGCTAGATCTATGCTGAAGCTATTACTTTTAACGACACTTGCGTTAAATTGAGAGGAAGCAGATCAAATAATTATAAATGTGAAGGATTTGGCAACGGTTGTCCGTTGCATTTTGAACAAGGAGAGGAAAATTCGCTCTCTTTATCAATTGCAGAAAGGCGTGATAAATGCCGTATAAATCAAAGTAGAAAAATGTGTACAACTAAATGAACGAAAATGAGGAATACTAAAAAAATGAGGAATAGTAAAAAAATAATCAAACCGTAGAAAATGAGGGTAAAACTTATCACGCTGGAGGATTTTAACTGTAATAAAAAATAAACAGTATAACTTATATGTATTGAAATGCTGTTATGAATTTTTCTCTGACAGACATGAAATTTTCATAACAACCACAGATTTCTTTTAATAGCCACATAATTTTTTTTCTTTATATGTACCAAACGTTATTTCACTGAAACACTTACTGAGAATTGAATCGTTTATACTGAAGCGTTACTGAAACGTTAACATAAATCAAACAGAAAGAAAAGTACAACTGAATTAAACAATTGTAAATCAAAAAACAATAATGTAGTTGCCCAGGGAGAGGTAAAAATTATAGTACTTGTGAATTTTAATAATAATTTTTCTTTATAAGTACATACATACTAAGTATATGAAATACCATCGAATCTTTAAAATACAATGAAATCTTATTTATTGTTATATTCATTGTGTTATTGTAAAATTAAATATATTTCAGTTGGGTAATGGTGCAAAAATAGTTCTTTTCAAGTAAAAAATCATTTATGAAGCTTCTGTGAAGTAATTAATAAAGGTAAGTGTAGTAATAAACTTTAAATGTGTTTCTCTCAAAACAGATTTTTCGATGTTTTTGGATTTTCGAAATGCTCCTTGCGACTTAATTTTTGTTCAAAATTCATTAAACGGATAAGGAAGGATCCTGATGCTGTTTACAAAAAAAACTGGGCATGTATTGTACAATTCGACTTCATTAAGGTAATTAAATTTGATTTATAACTTATTAAAAGGCAAAGTTTTGATGAAAAATAGGATGGAAGTCAGAAAAAAATCTCTCAAGAATAAACTATTCAAGGGATTAAATAATTGATACCCAGATTTGTTTGTAATACAGTTTTATGTGATTAAAATGTAAAATCGAGGGAATATCTCCAAAATTAAGACGCGAGGAGCATTTTAAATTTTGTTTCAAATTTTAAATTTTTTAGAAAATCTTAAAATTTTAATAAGGTTAGATATTTCTTTTAAGGAATTCTATCTATTTATGGTGAAATGTATATTTGTACAAAATTTCATATCTCTATGATTAAAAGTAAAAAAAAAAATTTAAACGTCCTCCGTTCCCTTAAAAGATTATAAATGACCAGCTGAAAATCCGCACTTCGCTACGGAGTACATTCAAATTAAATACAACGGTCAATGTATGCAATTAATGCCAAAATAAAAAAATGAATATGTAAATATATATATATATATATATATTTATAAAAATATCGTAAGGGATATTTTTTATAGAATAATAGTCACAAAATAATGTAGAAGAAAATATTCGAATTAAATCTAATAGGACATACTATAGAATATGGTAAGTTAATATAGTACAGTTTGAGGAACATATATTTTACTGTATTTTAATATTTTTTTGGATAATGCCCAATCGTCTGAACCATTAGCAAGAAAAAAAATTTTTTTTGTCTACTCCATTGTTATGCACGTGACGATAAATTTATTGAAAGTACCAGAAAAAGAAATTCTGTGATCAGTATTTAATAAATTAAATTCTGTAAATTAATCTTTAAAGATTGACCAAAAATGAGAAAAGGGAGGTAAAGATTCGAAAGGGATTTCATTTTAAAGGAATGTTTATGATCTTTCTCGTGATATACATTTCATAACCCTCAAATTATTATTTTAAATGCAAACTTAAAAAAAAGTTACAAAAACAGCTTAAAAAATTAATTTTATAAAATCTAAAAAGAATTTTTCAAAAATCTTTTTAGTGCACCGCTCCCTACATTATAAGAATTGACATGCGAAATTTCAGCCCTTTAGGTCCAGCTGTTTCGTCTGTGCGTTGTATGTAAGTCAGTCAATCAGTCAGTCAGTGAGTCAGTCAGTTACGGAACTGTTTTATATATATAGACAACCAATGTAAACATATAAAAAGCAATTTTCCTAAATGCTCTAACAGATACTAACAACAAGATAAGCGATTCCCTTATATATTAAACTAGCTGAAAACCCGCACTTCGCTACGGAGTACATTCAAAGTAAAAACATCGGTCAATGTATGCAATTAATGCCAATATATATATAATAAATACGACGATCAATGTATATAATTGATGTAAAATATATATATATATATTTATAAAAAAATTGTAAGGGATATTTTTATAGACAAAATAATGTAGAAGAAGATATTCAAATTAAATCTAATATAAAGAATACTAAAGAATATAGTACAGTTAATATAGTACAGTTTCTAGAACATTTCTTTTACTGTATTTTAATATTTTTTTGGATAATGTCCAATCGTCTGCCGCATTAGCAAGAAAAAAAAATTATTTTTTGTCTATTTAGTATTTATGCACGTGACGATAAATTTATTTAAAGTACCAGAAAAGGAAGTCACGTGATCAGCATTTAATAAATTAAATTCTAAAAATTAATCTTTAAAAATTCACCAAAAATCAGGAACTGGAGGTAAAGATTCGAAAAAAATTTCATTTTAAAGGAATTTTTATGATCTTTCTTGTGATATAAATTTTATAACCCTCAAATTATTATTTTAAATGCAAACGTAAAAAAAGTTTAAAAAACAGCTTAAAAATTTAATTTAAAAAAATCTAAGAAGAATTTTTGAAAAATCTTTCTTAGTGCACCCCTACACTATAAGAAGAATCGCCATGCAAAATTTCAGCCCTTTAGGTCCATCGGTTTGGTCTGTGCGTTGTATGTCAGTCAGTCAGTGAATGAATGAATGAATGAATGAATGAGTCAGTTACGGAACTGTTTTATATATATAGATTAGAGTTACAGAAGATTCCTTAGATGGTCAAAGTTAAAATCCTTTGGTCAATCTGAAAGCAAAAATTTGAGGAAGTCTATGAATTATTTAAAGGATACGGAATATTTATAAAGTTACTTTTTTATTAACTCCCATAGTTTATTAATAGTTTTGATGTGAAACTTTTTTGAAGATTATGGAGAAAGGTACCTTCACGGTATTTATAAGAGAAATCTGGCACACAATATGTTAGGAAACAACATATCAAGGCATGATGACGCAAATATTTTGGCACAACTTCGCAGAATACAGGATCTCTGGAGTTCCATTTACTGGACTGTCAGTTGTATTTGAGAGTTACGGGAAAGTTAACTGAAAGTTTGGCTTAAAATGTTAATTTTAAGATGCAAACAGAACCTTAGTATATTTGCATGGATTGCAATATGGGACCCTGTAGCGGGAAGTTCCAAAGATAAAATAGGACCAACAGAATGAACTTGCGTGTATATTACACGAATCTAGTCAAAGAAATCAACAAAATGAGTTTGGGAAATTTTTTATAAGCATGAAGCTTATTGAGAATCACAGTTTGTATGTGGTTGTGTTTATCAACTCAAATCAAATATATTATTAGAAATTTCTATCACTCAACTGTTTAATAACCTAAATAAAGTACATTTATGACGAGAAAAAAAAATATTATTTAATTCGTTTTACTATCTATTGAAATATGTTTCGTAGTAAAATCAATTTTCCTTCCATTTTTTTCGGATTCTGCATCCTCTAAAAGCATCAAACACAATAAAGTTTAGATACCAATTAAAATAAGTTAATTTTCTTTGAATATTCAAATTTAAATTTGAAAAAAAAATTGTCAATTACATTTTCAGCGAATAATCTATGGGGAATATATTTTAGCAATTTGTCGGTATCATAAAAGAAAGAGAATTAAATTTATGTTAGTTTTATTCATTTGATCTATTTTCTTAGCATATATCAGTATTGTGTTATCCTCTATTTCCTACGAGAAAAAAGTTTCAACAAATTAAAATGGAATTTTTTATCGATTTGGACAACTGTGATAAAAAATAAAAACAAAATTCATTCATATTCAGTAGTTGGTGGAGCCTTCACGAGAGGCAATTGCAGCCCAAAACCTCCGGGTTTGGGCAAGGGCTTTTTGGAAAGCCGTCATGCATGCTTTCCAAAAAGCCCTTGCATGACGGCTAGTGATAATTTCTACCACTAGGCTTGGAAAAGTCATGTTCCTTCACCGATTTTGGATGGTTGTTGCACCCCTTCATTCGGCGATCCAAGTCATCCCAGAGGTACACGATAGAAGGCCTGGGCTCTGGGCAGGCCAGTCCATTCGGCAAACTCCATTGTCACCATACCAATCCATGGTGGACCTCGCAACATGACAGCTGGCATTGTCACCCTGGAAGTAACATGGATCCAACTCGTAAAACTGCCACAACTTAGGAAGCCCACTGTCATCCAAAATCGCTCTGTAGGCGTCGGCGTTGAGCTTACCATGATTTGGGACCAAGGGTCCCAGTGCATACCAGGAGAAACACCCCCAGACCATAATTCCACCTCCACCGAACTTTACTTTGGGCACAATGCATTCTGGCAGGACGCTTTCTCCAGGCAGACGTCAGACCCAGACCCTGCCATTCGAACTTTGATTCGTTGCTCCAGAGAACCCGTTTCCACTGATCTACGGTCCCTTTTCGATGTGCTTTGCACCACAATAACCGAGTTGTGCGGTTGGACATTGTTATCAAATGCTTGTGGGCGGCAGCACGATCATGAAAACCAAGCAGATGTGCTTCCTTACGGATGGTATTCATCGAAACAACACTCCCGGATTCCTGTTAGTACTCCTGGAGTATGTGGGCCATCGGTTGGACGCGGTTCTTCCGAATTTATGTGGACAGCATCCGTCGGTCTCTCTGTTTTGTGGGTGTCTGCCGACTCGGGGCACATTTCGACAATCCCTGCTCACCTTCCACTTCTGAATCACATTGGCCACTGTCGATTTTGAGTAATTCAGCTCGCTAGAAATGTCCCTAAGGATCGGCCTTTTCTGTGATACCCTACGATTGCACCTTTCTCGAAATCAGATAACTCTGCACTTCGTTACATCTTGCATGCGACTAATGAAAATATCGTTTCCTACACGATATTTAACGGCGGAGGGCGTGACGTATATCAGAACCGCAGATATCATCATTTGCATCAGTGTCCAACTACTTATTGGTAGACAGTGTAAAATTTTATTCTTAAGTTATAAAATTTTAAGAACCTTTCTCGAAAGCAGAGTTATCTGATTTCGAGAAAGGTGCAATCGTAGGGTATCACAGAAAAGGTCGATCCTTAAGGGACATTTCTAGCAAGCAGAAAAATTAAATTTTAAAGCTTAAATTTTATTCTTAAAATTTAAAGCTTAAATTTTATTCTTATGTTCAATTATTCATAGTAAGATAAAAAAAAATCATTATTACCCCTTATTATTAGTTTATATGGAAATCAAACATCTGAGTTTTTTTACAGGCTCAATAAAAGTTGCCATAAATTGTAAATAATTTAAAAATTTATAATTGCTTGGGAAAGACGCACGTTTCACGAGATTTGACTTTGCGCATGCTATGCGCATCCCTGTAGTACGAATTTGCAGGAAAATCTTTTTTAAAGTATTTTATTTTTGCTTCAGCTCTACCAAAAAATTATATTTTGTAAAAGCTTACGTGCTGTGTAGATGCATGCAATGCATCACTTTCTACTGTGTTCATTTTAAACACAAATACTTATCTTGATGGTTGAAATGAAAATCTGTCTTAAATGATGGATGACGATAGTTAAAATTTGCGTTTATTTACAAATTATTTTATGTCAGTTTTTATGGGAAAATTTCAAAACTTTTAATTAAATCGTACTTTTTCATCAATTGGTGGCTATTTCTGTAATTTATAGAAAAAAGATAATGCTTAAAAAATGCACGCCTTTGGGACAGAAACACAAGAATAATATCCTAGGATCCTGAGGTATTTGTTTTTACTCATATTCATATACATTGAAAAAGAATATAATATGTACTACGTATCAATATATATAAAACAGTTCCATGACTGATTTACTGACTGACAAATAACGCAGAGACCAAACTGCTGGACCTAAAAGGCTATGGCGATTCTTCTTATAGTATAAGGGTGCACTAAGAGAGATTTTTGAAAAATTCTTTTTAGATTTTTTAAAAATTAAATTTTTAAGTTGTTTTTGCAACTTTTTTAAAGTTTGCATTTAAAATAATAATTTGAGGGTTATAAAATTTATATCACGAGAAAGATCATAAAAATTCCTTTAAAATGAAATTTTTTTCTAATCGTTACCTCCATTTTCTGATTTTTGGAGAATTTTTAAAGATTAACTTTTAGAATTAAATTTATTAAATGCTGTTCACGTGGTTTCTTTTCTTTTTGTGATACTTTAAATTGATTTTGCGTCAAGTGCAAAGCAACGAAATAAATGGACAAAAAAATATTAAAATACGGTCAAATATACAATTTAACGACTAGACTAATTGAGATGGAAGTTTTTAAGAATTTAATGCAAATTAGTATGTTTTGGGGTTGTTAGACATACAAATTTATTGCATACATTGACCGTTGTATTTAATTTCAATATTTTCTTCTACATTATTTTGTCTATAAAAATATCCTTTACGATTTTTTTATAAATATATTTTTTGTTTTGCGTATAAATACATTGGCATTAATTGCATACATTGACAGTTGTATTTAATTTGACTGTACTCTGTATCGAAGAACGGGTATTCAGCTAATCTATGAATATAGTTTGATTTTAGTGAACAGCGACATTTAACATGGCATTTTTTATTTGCCTTACTTTTCCTCTTATAACAACTTAAAGCAATCTCTCTGCAAACCGCAAAAGGTGATAAAATCTAGAAGTGTATTGCAGCTTGAAGAAAAGTTCAAATGGTCTGAAAGAAATTCGGGCTGAGTCTATCTCTTAAAGGTGTCTCCCACTTGATCTTCATATATGAGGCGGGGAAAGGCAAAGTGGTGTAAGTCAGTAAGTCAAATGGTGTAAGTCAAAGTAGTTTTACTGCAAAAACTACAAAAAATTTCACCATAAATTGAACAAATTATAATTCTTAACAATTATTATAATATTTCAAATAATAACTATTTACAATTCCCCTCTAAATTAAACATGGAGATTACACTTTTGCCCTCAAATGAAAAAAGTTGAAAATGTGACTTACACCACTTTGCCTTTCACCGCCTCATATGTCTGTTAAAGTTAAAGTTTAGTGAATTTATAGCACATTCTCCATTTGCCTCATGATATCAGAATATCTTTCCAGGACTTCCAACACCCGTGCACCAGCAACATGTCATAGATCTCTCACCCGAATATATATGCAAAGTTTTCGGGGGTTAAAGTGTTGGTTCCAAACCAAAAGAATGACACGTGCCTCTTCCTTTGAAAAAAGCGTCCTGGAGATGAACTAAAAAAATGGGAATTTAAAGGAAAAGTTCTTGTTTATATTTTGAAACATCTTCATTATATTGGAAAATACTTTTTGGAACGAAGTTCTTTTACGCGGCTTACAGTAGAGTGAACTGGAAGAAATCGTCACGTAAGGAAAAAGCGTTATGCCCCCTCCAGGCGACCTTTCCCTCTCTTTCTCTTTTTTAGTGGTTTTTGCGTCATCGGGATGTCGTGGTGCTATCGGCTTGGTCTGGAGTGTGACAATTCCCGAGTTCGGGACTGAGCGGTGCTGTCAGGTTTATTGGGTGATTGCCTGGTATTCTTGTGCTTGGGTACTGGTCTATTTTGACTAGATTAATATGTTTCTACTTAGCCTTGGGTGCGGCTGAACCGGGGCTCACTATTAGCTATTGGTCGGCTTGTTATGTTTGTTGACAATGGGTTGATTTGGTGGCGGTTCTCCTTGTAAGCGGGTTCTGTTACTTAGTTTGTGATCCCTTGTATCAGTTGTGGTAATTAGTTAGTTACTCGAAAATAAGAATTGTTTTACGGTTGTATTGGGATTGGGTTTGGGGTCGGTAGAAAAAAAAGAATTTTTTCTTTAGAATTTTTCATGTATAATTTATAATTCACTATTTTATATTTAATTTTTAATAAAGGACTATTTTGTCCTGAAATATTAAATGAAATATATTTATTTAAATGCTTACTTTACATTTTTGCTTTGAAATAATGATAAAAAATAAAAATAAAATATACAAATTAGAGAGAGAGAGAGAGAGTTGGTTGAATAAAAGAGGGCTGCACTTTTTGGCGTGACAAAAATACACTAATATAATCAATAGAAATCTACATATTAAATCACGTTTAGAGTTGAAACAATAACGTAACGAACTTCGTTCCTGACGGGGGTCTCAAGACCACACAATTTTTTTTTTATTATTTAATACTAGCTGAAAACCCGCGCTTCGCTACGGAGTACATTCAAATTAAATACAACGGTCAACGTGTGCAATTTATGCCAAAAAATAAATATATATATTTATAATAAATGCGATGATCAATGTATACCATTGATGTAAAATATCTATCTATCTATATATATATATTTATAAAAAAATCGTAAGGGATATGCATTTTTTTTTAATAATATCCAATCGTCTGCTGCATTAGAAAGAGAAATTATTTTTTTTTGTCTATTTAGTTGTTACGCACGTGACGATAAATTTATTGAAAGTACCAGAAAAAGAAATCACGTGATCAGCATTTAATAAATTAAATTCTAAAAATTAATCTTTAAAAATTCACCAAAAATCAGGAAATGGAGGTAAAAATTCGAAAAAAATTTCATTTTGAAGGAATTTTTATGATTTTTCTCGTGATATAAATTTTATAACCCCCAATGTATTATTTTAAATGCAAACGTAAAAAAAGTTTAAAAAACAGCTTAAAAATTTAATTTAAAAAAATCTAAGAAGAATTTTTGAAAAATCTTTCTCGTCAGTCAGTCAGTCAGTGAATGAATGAGTCAGTTACGGAACTGTTTTAGATATATAGATTATCGCCGTTAAAGTTTCTTCTCATTTAATAAAGTAAAAGTATCCCATGAATTAAAAAAAACTAATCTATTTTTGAATGCATTTTTATTTCGTGAAAGTACTTTTAATAAGTTTTATTGTTGTACTTAATGCTCCCTGCCGGAAGTTCCAGACAAGATTCATACAGGCTTCAGGCTGACACGTCGTCTCCGGTTTTTATAGCACCACAAGGATCGGTGTCTATCTTAGCTAGTTGCCACCTCAATTTTGACCGATAAACCCTAGGGGCGATATCTGGGGGGGATGGGATTGTACCCTCTTTCACCCTCTCCTTTATATATATCCGTAGACCGGAAAGTGACCTTATAAAGGGACTTTCCGGTCTAGGGATATAACATCCCCATATCCGGCCTAAACACGGAGGTATTTAACGGCGCGAATCGGGATTTGATCCAAGCACTCTGTGCAACGAAAGCTAGCCTTCTACCACTAGGCTACCTCGAGTCCACGATAATAAGTACTTTTAGCAAATTTCCCTATAAAAACAAAATTTTTTAGAAAATTACAGGGTTAAATTTTCAGGGCCGCTGCGCCTCCCTGATAAACACACCACCAATTCGTCTCCCAGCGCATTAAGCATTACTGTTGTACACTATTTCAATAATGATTCAAGAACATTCCAAAAGTAAATATTCGATGTCATAAAAAGTGCTCCAGGCATGTATGAACAATTTTTCCGGGTTTTTATCACATATGGCATGTCAAAAAACACGTGTATAAAATGTAGACCTATGATTTGGGCAAATAGTTTTTGACTGGTGAAAGATGTTACAACAAACAGTGCAATACATATCAACCTATGATGTATCCTTTTGCATTCCCGTTACATAACTGACCTCATGAGTAGCATCCTGACATCTTTAATGGGTTTTTCAGTTAGTATACGTTTATTTCTACTAATATTTCGAGTGCGCGTTTACAGATCTGAATTGTATACGTTTATATAAGTATTTTCACACATAAAAGTTTATGATAATACACCATTAATAGAATATTTTGGACCTAAATATAAGCAGACTAACAGACGAAAGCCACTGAAATATCACACATTTCCATTTTCCCTGTATATTTGCTTACAAAATTGTTAAACTAAGGGATTACCAATCTTATTCACTGACTGTTAGTTAAAAATATCATGGTTGTCACTCACACACGCACACATATATGTATGTATGTATTGTATATTATATATATATATATATATATATTATATATTATCTATATATTATATATTATATAAATCAAATCTTACCAAATGAATAATTACTTAGTTTGAAATAGCAGTGGCAGATTACGAAAACTCTGCCTTTAAATATATATGGGCACTCTAAATCTAAACATTTGAAAGATTTTCATTTCTCAAACTATACTTAATCATGGACGTTTCTGTCAGGCAGAAAGCACTAAGTCGAATGATTCATCGATCGCACCATCTTGGTCCTTTCATACCAATATATAATCCAAAATATATATTAGAAATCCTGACATTATATAGTTCTACTGAAACGTTATAATTAACCCAAAATATTCATTAGTAATATTTTTTCCCACTTTATTATGATTTGCTACTATTTTTAAAAGTTGGTGAGAAACGTTGCTTATTAAGCTAATGGGGAGTTAACGTATTTTTCGTACCAATAAACTCAAGACGCACTTTAAATTTATGGGAGGAGTTTAGAAGAGAATATTTTTGTATCTTGTTATGTGTATAAAGATATTTTCAATTTCTTACTTAATAAAGGAAAAAATATATTTAATAAAAATATGTATAAATAGTATAATAAATAATTTATATAAAATTTATATAATATATATAATAAAATATTAATTTTATTTTAACGTTCCCTTCGGAACATAAGACACACTTCAATTTGAGTCGATTTTTTTACCTAACAAGGCATCTTATTAACCGAAATAAGTTGGCTTTTTACTCTGGTGCTTTTCATTTTATGACTATTATACGATAGCCTTGTTTTAATTTAATTAAGGAATTGTAAAACTGGTATAGTAAACACCATATTGAGATCAATTTTAATTCTCAATTGATCTCTGTATTTTTAGAACCATATGACTCATTTAACAATATGACGCACTTTAAATTTATGGGAGGATTTTAGAAAAGGATATTTTTGTATTTTGCTATGAATATAAAGATATTTTCAATTCCTTACTTGATAAAGGAAAACCTTACTTGAAAAGGATTCCTTACTTGAAAAGGATATATTTAATAAAAATATGTATAAAATATATAATAAATAATTTACATGAAATTTATATAATATATATAATAAAATATTCATTTTAATTTAACGTTATCTTCGGAACATAAGACACACTTCAATTGAGTCGATTTTTTTACTTAACAAGGCATCTTGTCAACCGAATCAAGTTGCCTTTTACTCAGGTTCTTCTCATTTTATAACTATTTCACGATAGCCTTGTTTTAATTTAATTAATTAATGGTTAAACTGGTGTAGTAATCCCCATATTGAGATCAACCTTTGAAGGTTTTGTGTACACATCCTTATTTTTCAGCTCTCCAATACACTTGATGTAAGTTGCTTAAATGTAACCTATTTATCAGTTTTAAAAGTTGGAGTCTGAAACAAGCATTAATTGTCATGTCGGATATGAGATGATTTCTCTGCTGAATAATGCATCACTCTTATCACGTTACCACGCGAAGAATTTTAATTCCGTAGAGTGTAATGTGTCATTCTTTGAAAACTAATGAGATTTTTTTTTTGTCGGCAGATACTTATTTAATTTACATCCGGAAGTTCAACGCCATCATCTATCTTTAGCAAAATAAAAGTTCCTCCAGTTGCACGATTTTTTTCGCTTGAAATTCGAAGTGAAAATTCCTTTCAATGATTTCGCTGGATTTCCATATATTTAGCCTCAAGTATTACGTGTATCATGGTAAATTTAAGGTTTGTCTTTTATTAGTGAGTTACGAAGCCTTTAAAAAAATAAACTTGATATCTATTTGATTTAAATAGATTTTTCGGACCATAAGACGAACCGGAAGATAAGATGCACCTCAAATTTATCGGAGGATTATTAGAAAAGAATATTTTGTATTTTGATATGGTGCTTCAACATTCATGCAGACAAGTACCCTCCGACCCCGCTTGACACCATTTGACCCACGTGACCCCCGCCCCGACTTTGATGCTCTGCGGAGGACCGCTCGATCGGAGGATCGGTGCAGAACGCAGTGACCATAAATCACTGGCTTCCCCCGCAGAATACTGTGCAGAGCACATGAATGTGAACGCCTTATTAGGTATAGAAATATATTTTCAATTTCTTACTTAATAAAGATAATATATATATATATATATATATATATATATATATATATATATATATATATATATATATATATATAAATAAATATATATATATATATATATATATATATATATATATATATATATATATATACATATATATATATATATATATATATATACACATATATAAATAAATAAATAAATATATATATAGAGTTTCTATACTCACTTCTACCCAGACTTGGGTGTATATAATTTGAAGTGGCACTCTATTTGAATTTGAAGCAAACACAGTTTATACATGAAACAATGTTTATTGAATTCGTTGCACATATAATTGGCTTTTACAGCAATAAGCATGCGTACTACTTGTACGGAATGTATAAACACAGCTTTCAAGAACAATATATTTTTATACTCACGAACAGTAAGTCAAACCAGCAGTACTGCCATGTAAACTTCTGGCCCGCTAAGCACTAGCGCAGGATAACACCTTTTCAACCTTAACAACCTCCCCTTTTTTCACTAATGACGCTGCGTGGTATTTATACTAAACGCGTATGCCGAAATTAGCATATCTGAAGCAGCTTCTTTAATTCACTCAAAAGTTCGATTCTTGTGAATCGAATCTTGTGTATACCTTACGCTGGCCTCCCTCGAAAAAAAAAATTAGGCAACTGAGGTCTGAACGGCTTCAGTTAACTAATTGAAAACGCGTGCTCGTCTGACTTTTTACATAATGGGTGGCAAAGCCAAAAAACCTTCCACACGTTGTGTGGGGGAAAAACGCCACTACCATTTTACAAAACTAACCCCGAAGGGTCCAGGTGACACCATCACACAGTGGATTTGCAGAGTTGCGGATATTGGGCTGGCCAACTGCGCCCTAAAAACCTTATTTTAGTTAAAATTGTCAACACAATTGCACAGCATGACATTTCTTGACTGTATCTGCTCTCCCCCAATTTATAATGTACATGTGTTATTTTTGTGAAGTTAGTACATTAGTGGTTAATTGGTATATTGTGCAGTATGTATTTTTTTCCTAGTCACTACATGTCCCCTTCAAAAATTTATAAAACAACAGTATACCTTTTTTTTTTCAGTGGCTCACTCCTTCCCCTCAAAATGTTTACACAGTATATACAATGGGGAACTTCAAACCAATTTGGTTCGGTTTTATTAAAGGGTGGGAGTTAGAATAAGAGAATTGATACAAGACTTGTTCCTCATGAATGCAGCAACTTCCTTGCACCAGTCTGTCCAATCCGTGGAACCTCTCTTGATGGTCGCAGTCCTAGTAAAGGGGTTCGTTGACCGTGTGGGCATCCTTCGTGCAGCAGGTCGTAGGTCCTGAGGCGCTGGTCCGGCTTGACGATGGACAGGAGGTCTCTTGGGAGGAGGCCAACCTTGCTGGGCGGCAGAAATCTTCCGTTTCCTGTACTTATGCAAAGAACTTTAAAATTGTCATTCTTCCTTTTGATAACCTTGTGTACCTTATCAGCGACGCATTCATCCTTTGATGGAGTTTTTGTAGTGCACACTTTACCTTTCTTCGTACTTTTGTTTGTATCGGTATTAGATTTTAATGCAGATTCTATTTTGTCAAATTTATACGCCGCACCAACGTGTTTAGTTACTGGCTTTATCTCTCTACTTGTGTCATGTTTTTCAACAAACTGACTCTGTTTTTGGTGTTTGTGCTTATACGACTTCTTGTTTACCGCCTTAATTACTTCAGTATTAGCAGTTTTAATGCTGGAACCTGAAGGCGCTTTTTCACGTTTTTTATCCCCCTTAACTTTAGTTTTATCCTCTTTTGACGAAAAAGTCTGTTTGAAACTTGCGATATCAGAATCGTTATCATTTAAATTCTTTAATACTGCTTCAGTTTTAGGAAGATTAAGCTTTTCGTACTGGTGCGTTTTAATGCAACCTGCGTCTATAACTTCCGAAGCATCAGCTAAACTACTTACAGTATAACTCTGTGTCAACTTTTCATCCTGACTCTCAGTATGGTTTTCATGTACTTTATTTAAAACCATATTATCAACCTGGCCTACACAATGCTCATTCGGCTGGGAACTTGAAATAATATCATCATTACCTAGCGAGTTCCTAATATCGTTTAAAGAATTTTTATTGTCGTCAACTAATAAGTATTCACTAACTTCCGTAACGCATACTTCGTCATCTACTAAATTTCCTTCATTAACAGATGTGTGAATATCATCTAAAATATCAGGTATAGCATCAATAATATCAGGTATAGCATTAATAATATCAGGTATAGCATTAATAGAAGTGTCCGATGATTTATTTTCTAAACCACTAGCATTAGTATCGGCTCTATTTTCAGAAATTTGTACTGGAATTACCGCATTATTCCAGCTAGACTCACTTTCTTTATAAGCCACAAAAATACCCTGACTTTCACTATTCTCAAAATAATGATTACTGCTCGGACAAAATAATACATTTGACCAAACAGTTTCAACAGGTTGAACCATATCATGTGAATCAACTTGCCAGTGCAAGTAAGGTGCTTGCATTTTATTTTCTTTAAGTGCACTAATTTCATTATAACGCCGTGCGCTTCTATTATTTTGCCTGCGGTACTGCTTACGCTGCTGGTTTGAAACTCGCGAAAAATTTTGGTGCGGTTGTATAAAACTTCTTGTACCTGAATAAGGGTACGGGGTAGCGAAGAAATGCCTATTGTCATGTTTAGCTAAAGCTTGAAGGAGGGTAAACTTGCTTGTAATTGTTTGATTATCTAAAAAATCTTGAACACTTGGCTTCAAACGTTGGATAACTATTTTTAAGATTACCGCTTCCGTTACCCCTTCTAAATATTCCTCACACTTGGAAATATTTTCTGTAGCAAAATCTAATGCAGACTGACCTTCACGTTGCCTTAGCGAATAAATTTCCGCTTCAATTTCACTTTGATTAAAGGTCTTTGGAAAAACGCTAAGAAATTGTTGCTTGAATGACGAATAGTCAAAAATCAGATTACTGCTTTTCATACACGTGTACCACTGATATGCACTACCTCTTAAAGCGGCTAGAGCAATTTTAAGTTTATCCCCCTCTGGGGTGCATTGTTGCTGAAAGTAATGCTCAATTTTCTTTAGGAATTGGCTTGAGGGGCCGCCATTGAAGGTGGCTTCGAATGGCGCAAAATGCTGAACCATAATTACCCGAGGAAAATTTCCAGCAGGATTTTGTTCTACAACACTCATTTTTTAAATAGTATATAAGTACTTGCAACAATTTTATCAATATAAGTACACAGTACACAGTTTTTAATTTCAATTATGTTGTTCGTTACAAATGTAACGCTAACTACCAGGGTATATATAATTTCGGGCGCCAGTATAGAGTTTCTATACTCACTTCTACCCAGACTTGGGTGTATATAATTTGAAGTGGCACTCTATTTGAATTTGAAGCAAACACAGTTTATACATGAAACAATGTTTATTGAATTCGTTGCACATATAATTGGCTTTTACAGCAATAAGCATGCGTACTACTTGTACGGAATGTATAAACACAGCTTTCAAGAACAATATATTTTTATACTCACGAACAGTAAGTCAAACCAGCAGTACTGCCATGTAAACTTCTGGCCCGCTAAGCACTAGCGCAGGATAACACCTTTTCAACCTTAACAACCTTCCCCTTTTTTCACTAATGACGCTGCGTGGTATTTATACTAAGCGCGTATGCCGAAATTAGCATATCTGAAGCAGCTTCTTTAATTCACTCAAAAGTTCGATTCTTGTGAATCGAATCTTGTGTATACCTTACATATATATATATATATATATATATATAAATAAATAAATAAAAGAAAAAATTTGTCGTTTGGGGAACAATTCCGGGTAGATTGTTTCCGGTATGGCATCCGATATTAAATTCAGGCATGCATTATAATTTACAATCGATGTATTTTTTAAAAAGAAAGTACATAAATTTTACATATTTAGAAAGAGTATCAAAAGCTGATAATTTTTTCTGCGTACACATATTCTGTTACTTTAATGGTTTTAGACATATTTCAATTCTAAATGCCTACGCCACCGAATAAAATGATAGCGCCATGTTCTACAATGTAAAGAAAAAGCGTGATTCATTCACGGCTTGATTCTCACTAAAAAATAAATCACTGAAAAGAAATTCATCGTGTGTATGATTTTTAATTATTTTTCTATTTTTCATACTTTTAATTCAAACTTTTTAATCATAATTTGATTGTTTGAAGATGTACTGATTTTGGGGGGATTTTTTGGAGTTAAAAGTGAAAAGAAAATTTAATTCAAGTGAACTATGATTCGAATGCCAAGTCATTCGATAGCTGGGTGAAGCGCGAGCATAGCCGGGCGAAGCCCGACTAGTATATCTATATAAATAAAGCAGAGTGTCTCTATGTATGTATGTATGTATGTATGTATGTAACGTATACAAATCTACATTTCTTGACGAATCTGGTTGAAACTTCGTATACTTATGTTTTGAAGCCTGGAGATAATTCTAAGATTAGTTTGGAAGATTTAAAATAGTTTTAAAGGTATTTTAATTCTAAAAGTACTTCACCGCTTCACTGATCCTGAGAAAACATGGCCGACATATCTCCCGTATGGTGCAGCCATCTGTCGGCAGAGACGAGAATGAAAATTGACGGGAATTTAACGGGGAATTGACGGGAACATTTGTACGACCCTGAAAAGGGCCTTTTTTTTCTTTTGTGGGGCCTGAGCATAGCCGGGTTTCGCCCGGCTAGTAATAAATATAATAAATTATATATACGAGGGACGGAACGTTAATAATGGCAACGCAGGAGAACCCAGGAAAGCAGCTTACACCACACATACGTCACATTTCTGCCATACCTCAGAGCGAATCCGCTGTCCCAAAAACACATCACAAACCTGCACAATGACAGGATGAACACAGCCATGTTTCAGTTTACGGTCTATCGTATGAAACAGTTTGTTGCATCGTACTGACAGAAGGAAAATGCTTGTGAGCACACTGGTACTGATGTGCTTGCTCTCTGGAGCTGGGAAGTGCTTTACAGACCCCCCATATTGCCACAATTCTGGTTACTATTTTGGAGGGCTATAAAAGTTTCATCCCTGTATCTCTTCTGTATACTTTTTACATATCAAGTTGCCACTACTAAAGTTCCATCCTATGTATAAAATAAACATTATATATATAATGAATATAATATATAAAATATATATACATAATATATATATAATGAAATATTCATTTTACTTTACTATTACCTTCAGACCATAAAACGCACCTAAATATTAAATCGATTTTTTTTATGTAAAAAGATGCGTCTCAAGGTCCTAAAAATACGGTAATGTCTGTGTGGTACTTTCCAAAATTCAACAAGTGAAATATAAAAACAACACTTTAATTAACAAAAATTCTTTCGTATGATATAGGATTTGAGAAACATCTTAATGGGGTTTCACGAGCACTGTAAACGCTAGATTATTCGGGGTTGGATTGTATGTTCTCGGTTAGATGACTATCCGAGTGTCCTAGAAAATGTAGTGAAATAAAATAGAAATCTACCGAAAGTTTTTAACATTGTTCCTAAACAATGGAATCCAATACATTTTTAACCCGGAAGTAGTTGCGTGTCGGTCTTTTTGCCGCCGAAATCAGTAATCTTCCTCTAACCCCCTCTCCTCTTAAAGTTACAATCGATAAATTCTGCGTAATTGACCTTGACTGTACTCCCTTTTTTGTAGTAAAATTGAAAGTTGTTCTTATGTTTTCTCAGAATTTTATTTCGATCTAAAGTTACAATCGGTCTGAACGACCGCTGTCCGCTCACTTGTGTTAGCTCCGTTGTGTCCCCCCCCCCTCCCACTCCTCTTTCTGGTTTATGCGAATTTCTCGGCAGGGAAGTTTCTTGGAATTTTGTGAGGAACCACCTAATAAATGTTGTTCGATTTCCAAACACTGAAAGATGTAGTTTTTGCACAACAAAGCAAATTAGAAAAACAAAACAGTTTTGTCAACAATGCAGTTTGTTCAGAACATGCGTATAATATGTGTGTAGAATGCGCAAAACAATGCCAATTTTTTTATGTAGATTAAACGTTATGCAATTAAAAATCTTTTTTTTTTGATAATTCAGCTAACGTTTATGTTATAATCAAAAGTAATTGGGAAAGTATTTCCTCTCTGTTTTCGACCAACTGGTAACGGTGGCAAACGGACCAAACGCGACTACTTGCTTTCGAAAAAAAGACTACTCTCGGGTTAACAGCAGAAAAACTAATATTCTAAGCATGATTTATCATCAGTTTGTCTACGCCCAGATTTTTATAACTATTTTTGGTCTATTTGTTGTTGTTGACCTTTCTAATATCTCCTGGTGTAGCGACGATAGACCAGGTCCATGAGCCCATAATTCTTCGGGAGGTCAATTATTAAGCGAGGATTGGTAATATTGTCCTCCGAAGATAAATTTATGCAAGCAAAGATGGGGCCAGGAGTGGCCTTCTCTGTATTGCATCTTTTACACGTGGGAAAAGTTTTGTTTTTTTGGATAAAATTTTAGGCACAACTTGCAAACTTAGAGGTTGCAGTCTGTTCAGATCTATCATCCTTAAAGATAACAGCTCTACCAGGGCAGACACTAAAGTGACAGTCATGAGCCGGGGGAGATATCCAAGTACTCTGGATAAAAGATTTTTGTTAATTTAAAGCATCTTAATAGTTGGTCGTTCACGACATGCAGGTCCATTTTAGGTGTTTTCTTGTTTTCTGACAATTAGTGTAGAACTTTACATTATCTCTATATATAAAACAGTTCCGTAACTGACTGACTCACTGACTGACATACAACGCACAGACCAAACCGCTAGACCTAAAGGGCTGAAATTTTGCATGGCGATTCTTCTAATAGTGTAGGGGTGCACTAAGAAATATTATTGAAAAATTCTTCTTAGATTTTTTAAAATTAAATTTTTAAGATATTTTTGCAGATTTTTTAAAGTTTACATTTAAAAGAATAATATGGGAGTTATAAAATTTATATCATGAGAAAGATCCTAAAAATTCTTTTAAAATGAAACCTTTTGCGAATATTTACCTCAATTTTCTGATTTTCGGTGAATTTTTAAAATTAATTTATAGATTTTAATTTATTAAATGCTGATTACGTGATTTATTTTATTTTTGTAATTCTTGAAACTAATTTTGCGTCACGTACATAACAACGAAACAGACAAAAAAAATATTTTTATTTCTTCTTAATGCGGCAGATGATTGGACATTATCCAAAAAAATATTAAAATAAAGTAAAAGACATGTTTCTCAAACTGTACTATATTAACTGTACTATATTCTTTAGTATGTTCAATTAGATTTAATTTGAATATTTTCTTCTACATTATTTTGTCTATAAAAATATCCGGTACGATTTTTTTGTAAATATATATATTATTTGGCATTAATTGATTACATTGACCGTTGTATTTAATTTGAATGTACTCCGTAGCGAAGCACGGGTATTCAGCTAGTTTAGTACAAATCTTGAGCTCCAAGGAATGTCTTGGATTAACTAGAAATATATTATATTTTAAAATTAATTTTAAAATTTTGAACCTCTCTCACTAAACTATCTTGTCGAAACCACTGCTTTTCAAATCTGGCTGCACTATAATTTCTTGAACTTGTCTAACATCTCCTCTCCAGCTGTATGAAAAAAAAAACATATATTTCACTTCCTCCTTTTGTTTATTTGCTTCTTACATTAGTTCGTCTTTTAGAGTAATTAATATGATTTACCAAAGTATCCCGATTTTTAAAACTGAACATTGGCGAAATTATTAGAGGTGAAGTTAGGAAAAGGCTTTGCAGTGAATCATGACTAGCGATAGAGCTTAAAATGAATGATTTACTGGTAATAATGCACCAGAATATAAAGCAAAAATCCCTTAGAAAGTTATTTAAGGCTTATCTAGTAACTCGTATTGAATTACAAAGACGTTAAGACAACCTTCTAATTAACGACATTCGAAGCTGCCGAGTTCTACAATCAGTATCCTTACTGTGTGATTATCTATATATTTAAGTTTCTAAACCAACTTTTTGGGCAGTCCGTGAGAGAAAACTACCGCGTCCATTTACTTCATTTTGGTCTTAAACGAAACATTGTAATCTGTAGATTTGTCAAATTTAGTGTTTGTAACAGACATTTCTATTCATTAGCGATAATTTACAATTAAAAATTGATTTCTGCGCATGCCCAGTGGCATGTTTAAATCTGGCTTTAAGAACTCACTGTTTCTGCGCATGGTCAGTGATATGTTTTAATGATAAACACGTTTATTCCGAGGAGTCTCTTTAGATCTCTCTCTGCCATTTTTATTTTCATGTTAATTATGTTTGTGAAATATAAGATTAAACCTGATGAAAATTGTTTAATGAGCGATAATTTACAATTAAAAATTGCTTTCTGCGCATGCTCAGTGACCATTTTAAAATCTGGCTTTAGATACTAAGCACGAGGCCGCTTAAACACACTAATTTGTTTCTGCGCATTATTATGATTTTCAACATTTGGCAATGCTGTGTTGAGTATAATTTGCGTATTGGTGCATTTACTATCTAGCTTCCATGTTTTGACGAGTACCAACTATTTTTTTTTAAATTTCCAATGGCAAGAATTACAGGACAACATATATCAAAAATACAAAAATTTAAGATAGAAAAATGACATCAGTTAATCCATCAACTTATGTCTGGCAATCCAATATCGCTCCCATAGAGAAAGAGAATAGAGCAAGGCAAGAATCAAGGTGAGGCATGTCCATTTCTTCCTGGTTATCACACGGGAGACAAAGAGGGTCGAGAGCCAAGGTAAATCTGTGGAGGTGATTGCGGAGGCAATAATGGCCAGAAAAAATCCGTAGCATTGTGATTATTGTGTGATTATTTACAGAAACATGTAGAGTATAGCTCACTTCTATCCGGACTTGGGAGTATATAATATGAAGTGGCACTCTAAATGAATTTGATACAAACACAGTTTATACATGAAACAATGTTTATTCAATTCGTTGCACATATAGAATTTGCTTTTCAGCAATAAGCATACGTACTACTTGTACGGAATATATATTAGCATTCAATAAAAATACACTTCGCAATACTCACAAACCTAGAGAATCAAACCAGCAGTTCTGCTACGTAAATTTTGGGCCCCCTAAGCACAAGCGACGGTTAACACCTCTAGCTGCTTACCTCGTAGCTCCCTTAACTCACTTATCTATCAACTTTAACAACCTTTTTATTAATCAAGCTGCATGGTATTTATACCAAGCGCGTATGCCGAAATTAGCATATCTCAAGCAGCTTCTTTAATTTATTCACTCAAAAGTTCGATTTCTGTGAATCGAATCGTATGTATTCCTTACAAACATTTTGCTCTGACAGGAATATTGGACTCGTCAACCTGTCCACTCAGTATCTAAGACACCACTTACTTTATTGTATATCTCTTGTAAAACAAACATTGCTAAAAGATACCGGCGCTCCGAGTTCATCTTTGATTCCTACATTGTTCTGGACTGCTAGGTACCTACTGTATGACAGATATGCCTTGTGTAATATTAAAAAAACATATTGTAATCGGATATAACAATGCTAATTTCCGAAAAATAATTCTGATTACAAAAGAATATTTTTAAGTTTTTCAACAAAGATGTTTCATGACATTTTCAATTCGAATCGAGTTCCCCTTTGTTATCCTTTATTATAACTTTTTTGTACTTTTTACTCTGTATCACGTAGGGTCGTGGTGACCTTGTGGTACAGGTCGCTGGTTTTCGGTGCTGAGGGTGCTCATATCGAATCCTGGCAAAGCGCCACTAAAATGCCTCCGTTTGTGTCGTTCCTTCATAGGGGGCAATGCTGGTCTGCATATATGGCGTCCCATAATAAAATGGCCAGCAAAACTGCGGTGAATTATAGGCGAATTAAGTGCGGTGAATTAAGTGCCTCCGCATTTGAAAAAAAAACTCTGTATCACGTTATAAAAACTTTAAAGTTTTCCTGTTTTACTAGAAAGCCTAATTATTTTTTATCGCGTCTTTCGACCAAATAGAGGTGGGCAGTCTAATATAAAATTGCATGTAAGTATCATTGATAAATATGATGACCCATAGGAAGTGTTTATTACTTCGTTCACTACATAATCGAAGATGGATTCTAGTCATACTTGCCAGATTATATAAAGGACAAATATCAGTTTCTGTTTCGCGAATTTTTGGAGGTGTCACTGTAGATAATCACAATCTTTGGCGAAACGAAAGCATGCAACGCTAATGGTAGACCCAGGAATCAGTGTATTTTGTCATAATATTTTCATCAAATGTCATATATATAGAATATTGAAAGCTTAATGTTGCATAACGAGAAATTCCCTGATTGATCTCTTTCATAAATCTTTTTATAAATAACCTAAAATTTTCAAAAAAATCATAGCCGTGTTAATTGATAATATCTAATATAGACTAGTACAAAAAATCTCCAATACCTTGAAATCTTTTGCCTTAGTAATATTTGAAATGTACCATTAAATTTGAAGCCTGTATATAAGCTCTCAGTAAATATTTAATAAAAATATTGGAAACATTTAAAAAATAGTGTAGGGTTCGCGTATTGCTCAGATGCAAATTTCTGGTAGCTGCGCAGTGCAGGCCAGTCGATGTTAGTTCGGAGCAGGTGTCTGGTCTATTTAAGTGACACACGCTGAGTTGGCAAGAGCCAAAGAAGGGAGTGGAGATTTGTACGGTAGTGCGTTACGCTGTTAGTAGATATACGAAAGAGTCGAGAAAAGTTAGGTTGAAGGTGATAGCGGTATTTAACTGATACAGCACGTATTAGTATTTAGCCTAGGTGGCTGCACGATTTCCATAGTTAGTTCAGAGCCCGATGGTTACGGGTCTTGCTAGTGAACGTATATTCTGCCTGAAAGGGTTCATTACGACATTAAAGTTCAGTTTCTTTGTACCGCAGGTTGCAGTACTGTTGTGTTATTATTTGAAGCCCCAAGTCGGTCTATGTTAGTCTACCTCTACGTAGAAAATAAAGGAATTATTTATATTTATGCCTCTTACTTTATAGTGTGCCTGGACCGTTAGAGGATTCACAGGGTACATAAGAAATAGAACCATATAATAGGTTATTTTTCTGTTTTATCAGCCTGTCACATAGTTCGTGTCCTTCAGTAAATGCAGAAGAAATCCTCATAATGGTTATTTTCTAAATATGTTTCTTTTACTGATTAGGTCTGTTTCATTTTACAACTCTGATATGCAACTGTCAGTACTCTTCCCAACCTCTGAAAGGAAAGCTGCAAATTTAATGTTTGGTTTCTGAAAAAGTTCCTATCACTTTCCTAGCAAAATTATTTTAATACAAGTATGGCAATTATAAATACGGAACACAACAAAGCTTCGCTTTTATTTTCATAGCCGGATATTAATAAAACTGAATTTAAAATCTGATGTAACGATAAATTTTTCTGCAAAAAGAGATTGAACAAAATTACCAGGGATCAAAAATTTTTCTGGTAGTTTGTATATCTTCCAAAACAATATGTCTATTTTCAAGCAAATAAAGGACTGATTAAAAGAAAATGGATGCTTTTAAACTAATGTTGCCATAAAATGTTTCGAAACACCTTTTACAAAAGATTGTGAAAAATGTGAACTGCTCACAACAAAATACAGCATAACATTTTTATTGTTATTTAAATCATAATCTTTTCAATGTAAGAATTTCTAGAGCGTTATCTTTTTCTGAAGAACACTTTACATCCTTCTATTCATATTCCCAAGACTCATAAAACTGTAACACTGAATTCGCAACTGCAAACATGTTTTCCTTCAATGGTGAATATGCCATTCGGTTTTAACATTAAAACTTTATGTCTTTCATTAAAATTTTTCGAATATATGATTTCATCAAATATAATATTTTTCTTCTTGAAGGAAAATATAAAACATTTTTTAAAGCTATATTTTTATTCTGTTTATTTGAGTTTTATGATTCCTAACAAATAGACAAAGAAACGACACTTCAGAAGAAGGTTATTTAAGAAGAGATTTCGATAGTGCGTCTCAAAAAATTAACGGAACCAACTGTGTGTGTGTAGTGTAATGTTTGACTAACAGCGCTGGTTAAAGCGAAAGTGTTGTGCCCCGTGATCCCCCCCCTCTACCAATCAGGGATTGGCTGCGGGGGCGTTGAACCCAAGAGGGAGGAGGTGGTCGTCGGGCAGTCAGTAAGAAAGGACAGACGGAGAGCGTCTCTAGTAGGAGACGGGGTCTGGTAAGATGCAATAGGCTTACCCACCTCGTGCTCAAAGTTGGTTGTAATCTTTTGTTAAATTGTCAATAAATGTTTGTGTCGTTTAGACGACTAGTTTTATCTACCTCATTGTCCCTATGCCAGAGAAAGAACCGCGGTGTAGTGTGAATACAACACAGTGTGTATGTATGTGTTGCATAAGGCTTTATTCCGAAAATTAATCCATACAGATCAGGCAACCCAAAACATTGCAAAGGATCAAGAAACAAATAAAAAAACAGCAGTATAAACTAGAAACCAACAATAAAAACTAGGAACAAAATAAACTAGTAAAATATACACAATCAAAAAGTTCAGTGACAAAGAGAGTTCGTACTGGTCCTTGCATCCTAATACAATTTGCTGATGTCTCCGTTTCTCTGGGAGATTCTGTTAAATCCATGGTAAGTTACAAGGGGATCCGAATTCATAACGCCTGCCCTGCAGATCGGGTAAACGTTGGTAGGAAATATACCCATTTTGAAAAGATGTTCCACCAAGCAGTCTTTCCCAGTCTGTAGCCTGAAATTTGCTACTGTCTCCTTCCGGGATTTGTGGCCATACGATTTCTAACAGTCCTGAATGTTCTCACAGGTTTTACATGTAGTCTTCCTTTTTAATAACTTTAGGTCTGAAATGTCCACTTCCGTATGAACCTTGACCTTCCTTGTCACGTAAACGTGCGACTTTTAAAAGAGGAGACTCATTTAATAATTAAATAACACTTTATTAGGATAACGTTAGAACATGACCGCTCTGATAACGATATTACTACATCTGCTGTCTTTTTTACCTTTGCCGTGCTCACAGCACCATCTCCTGGCGAACAAAATAGCTTTAACATACCTTTCAATTTTCCCACCCGATCGAAGTTGCTTACCTCTCTAAATTTTTCAAAAAAGTGTCTTTTGAGTGTATCCGGTGTAACAGGTATATTATTGAGCTGACTGCGGGTTACGTTTTTTGCAAGCAAATCTGCCTGTTCATGCCAACAGTGGAACCAACTGTGAATAGCTTTAACCCGTAAATGGTAACATCCGTCTCTCGGACGGGTACAGTTGATACTTTTCCCGGTAGGGTGCGTAATTATCGGTTTGAAACCTTCATGTTCGCGGTTTGAAACCTTCATTATTCCGCGCCATTGATTGTGTTTGTTTTATCTTTGAGTTTTGTTTAATTTATCGCCTTACATTTACCATTCCAAGAAAACTCACTCCCCTTTAGAGACGGATATTACTTCAAAGGTACGTATTTGGTCCATCTATCAGACGACTAAAAAATTTATTATAGAAATTGTTCGTCCAGAAAGTGACCAGGAAGCAAGTGTAAGTAAGCAATCCTTAAAAAGTAGCAAGTTGGAGAAGAGGAAATACTGTACTAGGTACTGTCCTTGCACAAAAACTAGAATGACGAATCACAAGTGTGGGAAGTGTGATACACCTAATACCCTCGGAGTGCTCAAAAAAGATATGTAATATTTGTGTACAAAATTTGTAAAACTTTTATGATGAAATTCTAAAAAAAAAATTAGATTCACTTTTACTGAATAAAGGCATATTAAAATTAAGTGTAAGTATGTTTTATAAATCAATAATACCTCAAATACAGAGTTAAAATTAAATAAAAATTGGAAAATTACATAAGTAATGAGCTACGAAATCCAATTTAGTCTCATGGACGGATGTTACTAATAGAGTGAATCAGACAGATGTTACCATTTACGGGTTAAGGTACCGCCAACATTATAGGCCTACGTTGAAATGGTTGTTTTGGTGCAAAATTTAGAATTTTTTTATTGCTCTATTTCAAAGGTCAGTCTTCTAGGATTCTAAAACTGCTTTATTTTTATACGTATGATCAGTGGATGAGAACATATGGCCAAATTAATAAACTGAAAAATCCTCTTTTTTTATGAGGTTTCTGGTAGAAATAAGTACACAATAAGTATTTTTGTTGTATAATAACATTTAATGCTAATATTTTATATGAAATAAAACACTTTTTCCAGAAAAAATTATCAACAAATTGCAATTTTGCTAAAAAAAGAAAATATCTTTAGCATTTACATAGAATGATTTTTTTTTTTTTTTTACCTATGGCTTTATTTGGAAAATTAATCCATATTTACAGGCAACACAAACAGCAAAGAACTAATCATTGAACAGATGCTTAAAGCACAACAGTAAACAAAGACAGATAAAAGGTGTTAAAAAAAGTTCATAGAAAGTTCATTATATCTCTAGCGTCCCAGTATAATTTTGTAAAGTTCTCACTTTTTTAGGCTTCCGTATCAAGTCCTGGGCATGTAAGTAAATGATCTGCATTCATATTGCCAGCCCTGCAGACCTGGCATTCACTTTTGGTTAGGATGCCAATTCGGTTTAAATGTTCTGCTAGACAGTCGTGGCCTGTTTTAAGTCTGAAGTGTGCCACTGCTTCTGTACGGGATTTATGACTATAGTCTTTCCAGCTCTCCCGGATCTCTTCCCAACGTTTCCCTTTAGATAGCAAGTTCTGCTCTGTCTTAAGGTTTAAAGAGATTTTGTTGTAGATGTTTTTCTTTATTGAGCCTGTAGAGATTGGATGACTTAATTGTTGTTCTAGGGTTCCCTTCTTTGCTAACGAGTCGGCTCTTTAGTTACCTTCAATGCCAACGTGCGATGGGATCCATTGAAACACTATCACTTTATTATTGCTTTCAAGGAGTTTAATATTTTGTTTTATTTGGGAGATACCCGGCAATTCAGTGCGACGATTCGTCGTAACAGCCTGTATTGTAGCCATTGAGTCCACCAAAATTACAGCTTTAGTAAATAGGTTGGTATTCAATATGAGGCTGTTCATTGCCAATAAAATTGCTTGGATTTCAGCATCATAGCTAGACATGTCCCCTCCACCAGAAGCAGAATGAGAAAATAGTTTGCTATATACCCCGGCACCAGTCTTATCTTGAAGCCTGGAACCATCTGTGTAAATTCTTGTTCATTCAGACTCGGGGTATTTTTCATCTAATACACACAATGAGGTGGTTCTTAAAATTGGTTCTAGAATTCCTTTCTTGCCCGAGTTATCTATTTCCAGGTGATTTTCAATGTCCATAAAGTCTAGGGGGTTTACCAAGTTTGTATTCAAAACCGTCAATTCTGTAACATCAAATTCATCCAACATAGAATGTTATTAGGTCTAATATGTAATTTAGTCTACCGAGTGTTAATAGTTAGTGAAGCAAACTTTCCCAGCACAAAAATGTAAAAAGTAATATATACTGACATTTTCGGCCTTCAAAATCGAAATAAAAAATTTAAAAATCTAAAATTTAAAAAAAATTTAAAAATCTAAAATTTAAAAAAAATTTAAAAATGACTAGTGATTATGAATAAGTTTTTCAACAACGACTCTGGAATTTACTTACTCCTGTATCTAATAGGGTGGTCTAGTAGGTCTATCTGGTAGGGTTCCTTGTCAAATCGATCTTTTGCAATGAGAGGGAAGAGTACGGGAAGGGGAAGATACCCACTTGGGTCTGATCCAACCCCCACTGTACTGTTTGAGGGTTAAATGCATTTTTTAGAAAACTCATTTTTCAATTACCTTTGTAAAAGCGAAAGTTAGTAATTTAAAACTTTTCAATATATGAGGCGTTGAAAGGCAAAGTGGTGTAAGTCACATTTTCAACTTTTTTCATTTGGGGGCAAATATGTTATCTCCATGTTCAATTTATAGTGGAATTATAAATAGTTATTATTTTCAATAGTGTAATAATTGTTATGAATAATAATTTGTTCAATTTATGGTGGAATTTTTTGTAGTTTTTGCAGTTAAACTCTTTTGACTTACACCACTTGACTTACTGACTTACACCACTTTGTCTCATATTTCACCGCCTCATATTTCAATACAATTTTTTCAATAGTGCTTTACAGATTACTATGTTTTGAACTAAAAGCTAAGCTATATGTATTAATTTAATCATTGTACGGGTACCTGCACTTATAAAAAGATTATCTCTTTTGAAAAAAATCAGTGTTTTTCACTTTATTTGGTATATTTCAGTGATTTTATGAAATATTGTAAATCTTTTGCGTCAGAACACAGGCAGATGTCACAGTAGTATATAGTATAAAGAAAATTAAAATATATTTCGTTGAATGGAGTGTAGTGTCTCTGGTGTAAACACTCAATTGTACACAAATTTATAAAAAAATTCCCTGTATTTTAAAATGTTATGAATTTTTTTTACCAAAATTATATTTGTTTTCATGATTTTATATCACAATTCAACTAAAAGGAACTATATATAGTTCCAGCTGGAAGACCTTCAAATCCAACGGTTGGGCCAACTGAACGCCAACCGTTGGACCAACCTCGCGCCAACGGTCAAATCATTTAAATCCAACGGTTGGACCAACTGAACGCCATCCGTTGGGCCTACTGAAAGCGTACTTTTGACGTGCAAATCCAACCGTTGGGCCAACCTCACGTCATCGGACAAATCCTGTAAATCAAACCCTTGGGCCAACTGAAAGCCTACTGTTGCCATATAAATTCAACCGTTGGGTCAACCTCGCGCCAACGGCCAAATCCTGCAAATCCAATGGTTGGGCCAATTGAATGCCTACCATTGGGCCAAACGAGTGACTATGGTTAAATAACACCGTTGGCAAACCATACCCGAAAATGGTTGGGCAACGACTTACCAACGGTTTTGTGTTACTTGGGTATGTATTTAATCAGTACTGTATATTTTTGAAAGAAAAAAGTGTTCCACTCGCAAGCAGGTACGCTGTAATTTGCTCTGTAAGACATGAAGACATCACGTTGTAGCTACATATAGCATCCTATGGAGTTTTAACGCTTGTAAAATATTTCGCAAATTTATGAAAGCACCAGTATAAATGTTTATTCCTTCTTTTATTTTACCAAACATTTTGCAAAATTTTAATTAAATTAAACAAATTTATACCTGTGACTGTGATAGAAATGGTAAATTTAAAGCAAGATTTACTTATTCTCAAATAAATACTTTTAGCAAAATGCAAAATAACGTATTATTCATATTTGCATGACTTTTGAATGACAGTTTTGATCAATGAACAGTCCTTACAAAGAATAATTAATTCATTCAATTAATTTTGAATTTAATTAATAGTTTGTAAATTTAGTAATTATTCGAAAAAATTAATATTTAAAAATATTAGTATTAATATTTTATTTAGTTAATTACCACCATCATAAAATGGCATGAAAACCAATACAAACATGTCCAATAATTGTAAAAAATATATTTTCAAACACTGTGTTTAAATATGAACTTTTGAAATATCTAATATATAATAAGAATCTTAACAGAATTACCGAATACTTATGGCTCAAAGAAAAAAATATATAATATGTTTCAGTAAAGGGTATATTCCAAACAATGCTTTTTATGACTAAAAATTAATAAAATTATCGATTTGAAAGTATATGTAAACTGTAACATGACTACAAAGAAATTCAGAGAGACAAAAGAAAAACCTGCGGCTATTCACCGAGGCAATGCCATTTATTTCGACTACTTTATTGTGAAGTAGATTCTGCGGATTTGAGATTTATTGATGAGAATTAGTCTCTTAGTTGCGTATTGGCAAGAGCTTATTATTTAGAGATATATATGCTTCACTTACGGAAAATGATGTGGAAATCCGGAAATTGGTTGTAATCATCTTGTTTCCGTTTAGATAAACCGAAGACCCCCCCCCCCCCCCCCGAAAAAAGAATAACAATGACAAAAACAAAATGGTGGAAGAAATGGTATTTATGTCCTGCTACTGAATAGCATGAGTTTCAAATTATATACCAAATCAATGTCAGCGGTTTTATTTTTAGACAGTCAATTATACTGAAATTTTCTCATTTAAAATTTTAAAAAATTATAAATATCCTTTATTGTTAAATATATTTATATATTATGTGATTATACATACAGACATACATACATCTAATATAAATAAATACAGTCGGACCTCTATTTAACGAAGTCGCTAAATCCAGAAAATGTTCGTTATATGGAAAATTCGTTAAATTGAGATTCATCTTTTAAAATACTTTAAACTACACAAAACAGATTTTAAATTCATAAACACTAAATATTATTAATAAAAGTAATTGGTCCCACCTTTATTTTGTAAATTAATGTATGTTTTATATATCTTACCCATCAAACAGAAATTCTGCAAGGAAAACAAGAATAAAACAAAACATTTTCCGGGAATACACTGTATTTTCAATTTTAAAAAAAATATATTAAAATTAATGAATTTTAATGACATTATCGCATTTATTATAACAAGTAATTTTAAGCATACATTACCCCATGCGTCCTTAAATTTAATTACTGATAAAGTCTGTTAATTTCGTTTTAAAGTTTTTTTTGAAAGTTTGAGAGTTTTTTGTTTGAATAAGTGTTTTCTTTCGTAATACGTCTCTCATCTTTGCAATGCACCAAAAACCCCTTCAGGCATATTTTCTTCAAACTGTAATCCGCGTCGGAATGTGTCATAAGAAAGTTAATGTGTTAAATGTGCTAAAAGAAAGAATAAGTTTGAAATGTTCAGAAATATTTTGAGAAATATGAAGGAAAAAAAATATTGGATCACAAGAAAAAGTTCGTTAAATAGAGAATGCACTTCGCTATTTGGAGGTTATTTTACGAAGAAATTCACAAAATGTTCAGAAATATTTTGAGAAATATGAAGAAAAAAATATTGGATCACAAGAAAAAGTTCGTTAAATAGAGAATGCACTTCGCTATTTGGAGGTTATTTTACGAAGAAATTCACAAAATGTTCTTGGTTCCAAGGAAAAGTTCGCAAAATAGAGAAATTCGCAAAATAGAGGTTCGTTAAATAGAGGTGCGACTGTAAATAAAAAAATAAATAAATGAATATATATATATATATATATATATATATATATATATATATATATATATATATATATATATGTGTGTGTGTGTGTGTGTGTGTGTGTGTGTGTGTGTGTGTGTGTGTAAGTAAGTAATAATTGGGCGCCACTATCTACATTTAACATAATTATCAAAATCATACATTATGCTAACTTATGTTAATATTCTTTAATTTACCAAATTGCTGCACGAACTAAAAATATCCAAATTCAATTTATAGTCTTGTCCTATTTTCCGAGACTAAATATATGCACGGTCCCGGCTAGATGAGGTTTATCAAGCATCGAAAAGTCTTCCAAATTAAACTTAAAACCCTTTAAGGACTTCCGTTTTCAGAGAGAACGTGACTCAGCAAATATTTTCACCAGGTGACCGAACCGAACTTATAAAAGCTAAGTGTTTTGGCGCGAAAAATATGGACGAATATCGGGGGTTGAACAGAGCATGCCTCGCTTTGCCGGGTCCACTATGAAGTGGGTAATGGAATGACAGTTTAGTATTTGATTAAAGAACTGTTATGAATTTCTATATAGAGTAAGTTTGTTTTTTAAACCACGACAGCCTTGACGATGCAACGACGGAATCCAACAACACCCGAGTATTTCATACATAAATATATATATATATATATATATATATATATATATATATATATGTGTGTGTGTGTGTGTGTGTGTGTGTGTATATCTATATATATAAAACAGTTCCGTAACTGACTCATTCATTCATTCATTCATTCACTGACTGACTGACATACAACGCACAGACCAAATCGCTGGACCTAAAGGGCTGAAATTTTGCATGGCGATTCTTCTAATAGTGTAGGGGTGCACTAAGAAAGATTTTTCTAAAATTCTTCTTAGATTTTTTTAAATTAAATTTTTAAGCTGTTTTTTAAACTTTTTTTACGTTTGCATTTAAAATAATACATTGCGGATTATAAAATTTATATCACGAGAAAGATCATAAAAATTCCTTCAAAATGAAATCTTTTTCGAACCTTTACCTTGATTTTCTGATTTTTGGTGAATTTTTAAAGATTAATTTCTAGAATTTTATTTATTAAATGTTGATCACGTGATTTCTTTTTCTGGTACTTTAAATAAATTTATCGTCACGTGCATAACAACTAAATAGACAAAAATGATATTCTTTTTCTTTCTAATGCAGCAGACGATTGGATATTATCCAAAAAAAATAAATATCCCTTACGATTTTTTTATAAATATATATATATATATATATATATATATATATATATATATATATATATATATATATATATATATATATATATATATATATATATATATATATATATTTTGGCATTAATTGCATACATTGACCGTTGTATTTAATTTGAATGTACTCCGTAGCGAAGCGCGGGTTTTCAGCTAGTATATATATATATGTATAAGCATATAACAATTAAAGTATAGAATAAATGCACTTAGTTGAAATATTTTAAATTTTAGTTACATGAAAATTATTATAAGATTGTGTTGTGTCAGAAACTAGTAATTAAACATTATTTTCATTCAATTCAATAAGACGTATTAATCAACTAAATTTTACTTTTTTCTTGTAAGTAAGGACAGATTACGTTAAGACATAAAACAGCGAAGAGGATTGATTTTGTGAAATGTACCCCTGGGATATCAAGATCCGTCATCTAGTACTCGGAAATCCGATTAAAACAGAACAATCAGCGGAAAAGAAGCAATTATTGGCTCTTCGCAGGTCTGAAATTTTATTTCTCGGGTAAGAACATCTGTCAGCTGCCTTAGATTTAAGTAAAAAGTTCCAAGTGTTTCCTTCTGAGCCCTATAATACGGTAGTAGAATTAAAAAGGGATAGAGCTACTTGAAAAAGTAAAGAAATTAAAAATGTCAGTTTTCAATTTCGAGGGAAATTTGAGTAAAAATATTCATACATTTTCTTTTAAAACGTGTTCATTAAAGCTAAAATATTTGCCATTTCATTACAAAATACGTTTAGTAATAAAATATATTATAAAGTCTCTATTGCATATATTACTACTTTTCTATTGCTACTGCATAGGTTGTTGACTTTCATAGTATACTACAGTTGAATACCACTATTCAAAACAGTTTCAGTTTTTCTTTTTACTACGAATTATTTTTATTTTGATATCAGCGCAAAATCTTTTAGCCATATCGATATTACATCTATCATAATTCATTAATGTCACTAATTAAATACTGAACTATCGATTAATGAAAAAAATAAGAATAATTGTTCTTGGAAATAAACACTGTTTGAATTATTATGCAGTTTAATGCCAGCCATTTTAGTCATCAGGCTAACCTATCCGTTAGAGTTTTGTTTCGTTTGTAATATTGTTTGAGAATATAATTTAGAATAGAACGACATATAAAACGACGTATCCGACTGGGAAATATCTTTTCTGAGATATGTTTAAATATATAGTTGAAAATTAAATATTTTCATTCCCATAAGGTGCAGTATAAGAAAAAACACGAAAAGGTTTTCATTATTTAGTATTTGACCAGAAACATCTGAACATCTAAAAACATGGAATTCTAAGCAAATTTTACCCCCCACCTGACCCTATATTCTCGATTGTCCTGTAAACTCGTTCAAGAGTAAAATTATTTTTTAGAAAGAAAATTAATACTTTTAAATGCAAAAAAAGTAAAAATTAATTGTGGTAAAATAAGAGTTTAACTTTAAAAAAATCATTTAATAGGAATTATATAGACTAATTATATCATACCATAACTGAAATGATTTAATAATTCTAGAGCAAAGCAGTTATAAATTTCTTGCCAGAGATATATTTTAAATTTCATCCCTAAATAAAAATATTTTAAATATATCTTCATTCAAAGTAAAGACTCCATATTCATTATGAAACACTTTATCTTTGCTGCTAACATTGAATCCGGCATATTTAAATTAAAAGCACAAAGCAGATTACAAAGCAAAGTGAAAGTTAGATCACAAATGCTACACATCTTTACGAGATATCTGCTTTTGTGTCATTGTTATGTTCCTCCTGAAAACATATCCTCCTGGGTTTTCTGCTTGTGAAATAAAATTTCTTGAAAGGTACGATTCTGTCCCATTCTTGTCTATTGTCAACAAAAGAATAATCATACGCTCTTCAACGGATCTGGGTAAAGCAATAAACGAGGCAAATCCTTCTTTTACCTGCATAAAGATATTTTTTTTTGTTATTGCTTTTCTTAAATGTTATTTTTAACCCGTTCCTTAAGAAGTGTTCTTTTCATATTGGAAGTAACGAGTTGAAATAGTTTCAATTCTGAAAATGTCGTACTTAAAGAATGACTTGAATCTTTGAAACTTGCGTATCTCTGATTTCCATAATTTGACTCTTCCCCGAGTTCTCATTTGAAGGTACGCAGCACTGAAGAAAATGAATCGAATGGGAAAGAGTTTTAATAAAAAATTCAAAAATATTTTAGAAAAATATCTTCCCATTTCTTCCCTGTATCTACATTATATAAAATCTATGCCGTACATATAAATACTTGTTCTTTGTATCGCTATGTGAACACTTTACATTCTCTTTTAAAACCTTATGTTCTGCTTGAAATTATGATATAAATAAATTTGACTTGTACCGAATATACTTGGTAATGTAAGCTGTTAAAAGTTTAAATTGATTGTCTCTCAGACTTAAAGCAATGAGAGATGTTAGACATGCCAAATTCTAATTCAACCGGTAACAATATTAGATTTTAGGTGGATCTGTCAATAAAAACCAAATTCTGTAGTTAATGCAACATTTAATCTGTATGAAATCAGTGGTCATTTTGTTATAAAAATAAAATAAACAAATCAAACTTTAAAAAAAATTAAGAAGCTAGCATAGACTGCCAAACAGGTTAACTTAAAACCTACCCTAGCAATGAAAACATAATACTTTTCAATAAAAGATTGCGCAGGTGCTTCATATCCTTATATTGAAAATGGACCAATATAACTAAAAATAAATAATCCAACAGAGCTAGATAATTATAAGAAGAATGCAGACAAAAAAGAAACAGAAATCAAGCACTGGGCTCCACACACCAGAGGCAAGATTCTGCTGTAGTACCGGAACTGAACCAGAAATCGAGGTAACCGACTGGTCTTGTCATCAGGGAGTCTAACCAAATCAGTTACCTCAAGGGGAACTTTCTGAATAGGATGCAGGTATAACCAAAAGACATCACAAGGCCCCGAGATCCCCATTGAAACATTTAGTCAAAAGAAAATGACAAGACACGGACAACTTACAATAAGGGCTCAACAAACCATACATGCAAGTACATATACAATCCTAATGAAAATCCTAATGAAGATGTTAGACATGCCAATCTTAATGAAGATGTTAGACATGACAATCCTAATGAAGATGTTAGACATGCCCAGAAATAAAGCGCTGGGCTCCACGCACCAGAGGCAAGATTCTGCAGTAGTACCGGAACTGAACCAGAAATCGAGGTAACCGACTGGTCTCGTCATCAGGGAGCCTAACCAAATCAGTTACCTCAAGGGGAACTTTCTGAATAGGATGCAGGTATAACCAAAAGACATCACAAAGCCCCGAGATCCCCATTGAAACATTTAGTCAAAAGAAAATGACAAGACACAGACAACTTACAGTAAGGGCTCAACACACCATACATGCAAGTACACATACAATCGTAATGAAAATCCTAATGAAGATGTTAGACATGCCAATCTTAATGAAGATGTTAGACATGACAATCCTAATGAAGATGTTAGACATGCCAATCTTAATGAAGATGTTAGACATGACAATCCCAATGAAGATGTTAGACATGCCAAATTCGAATTGAACAGGTATCAGTATTAGATTTTAGGTGGATCTGTCAATGAAAACCATATTCTGTATGTAGTTAATGCAACATTAAATCTGTATGAAATCAATGGACATTTTGTTATGGATTGAGAAAAATTTAAATTTAAAAATGTTTAAGAAATAGACAGAAGTATAATGCAAATGCACTTTCAAACAATGTAAGATACATACAATGATTGAAACTTATATCAAAAGGTTTTCTTGACGAGCAGCTTTTTATTATAAGCGGTAAATAGCACCACAGTATTAAAGAACACACTTAGTAACGATCAAATGACGCTTTACTAGGACTAATTTTCATGTTTTTCCTAAACGATATCCTGTAATATGAAGGAATAATTTTTCGAGAACTTAAGCGTTTATCAAAGAAATTAGCACCATTAAATTTAATACCTAAGATTGATATTTAGAAGAATACTTTAATACTTAAGATTGTCAATTACACAAATTTATTTTATTGTTTTAAAATAAAGTAAGGAAATGAACATAGGTGTGAGAAAGGTAGCTATGTGTCCAATGGTAAATATGAAAATAGCTACTGACTAGGTAATCTAAGTTGGTGTATCAGAGCCCATGGTGTAACTGAGCTACCTAATATGTAACGGAAAAATCACCTCCGAGATTTTTCCTTTAAATATTAGGTGGGAATTCCCCTCTGTGTGTTATTTTTTTCCGGTGTTCTCTAGAATATATCTTACAACATTGGTAACTGCTTTGAAAAATTAGTTTTAAATGGGGGTAGATTTTTTTTCTCCTAGATATACAAGCATTGGACCCAGTTACCCAGTCACAGATTCTGTTGCTTCTTATGAGAAATAGACCTGGGTGGTCCACTTACCCCAATTATCAGGGGAACTGGGCACACCTGCATTTAAAAATATATACAATATCTATCTATGATATATCTATATATATAAAAGAGCTTGTCTGTTTGTTTGTCCGCTATAGAATCATAGACTGCTTCACCCACCGGGACCAAATTCGGCACAGTTAATATTTCGGACCCGAGAAACTTAAATCAGGAAAAACAAAATTTGGTGTTCAATTAGTTTTTTAAAATAAATTTTTTAATGATTTTTGTGCCCCTAAGCGCACCTCTTAAATGTGGATACAGTCCCTTCACCAAACCCATTCAAATTCGATACGTGGGGGAAAACGTTTTTTCTGGGTTGGTTTGAGAGTTGGTCTGGGGGAGACGGGGGGGGGGAGGGTGAAGTGTTTATTTTGTTTTTCTTACGTTTAGTGGAGTCGTGAGTCTCAAAAGGTTGAGAACCGCTGCTTTAGTCAATTTTAGACAATGGCGTTCAAACTAATAGAACTTAATAAAATTTGGAAAAAAAAAGAAAAATTAAGTTTGACCCATGGCCAATTTTTGGAAGCCTTTTGTTGATCTAAATATATTAATTGTTTGAGGATCATAAAATGGGAAGAAGTTTAAGAGTTCTACAGAACAGAGTTAACATACGATATGTATTTGAATTACTTATTCCGTGAAATCATATAAGATAAATCTTTTAGAGCTTTGGGGTTTTTTAAGCAGTGGGAGGAAAAGCTCTTTAAACAGTGAAACATAACGACACATAACTTTCATTCCGAACTATTAATCCATTAGTTATATTAAGGCATAAGAAAATAAAATGAAATTATTTTTAAAGAATGATTGCCGGGTAGATATATAGATATAAAATTTTTCATGCTTTCCATCAAAAAAATACTGGATATATCATTTCAGCAGAAACGCGCTAAGCGCATTCTGTCTGGCCAGATGAACATGAAGAACGGGGGGTGCAGCCCAGTATTTTTTTGATGGAATGCATGAAAAATTTTATATCTATAAATCTACCCGAGCAACGCCGGGCAATAATGCTAGTAGTATTATAAAAATCAATATAACTTAAACAGATTCCCTAAGACTTACTAAAATGCATGTAATACAAAGATTTTTGAAAATTATACATGTTAGTATAATTTTAGTGTGCTAAAAGTATTGTAGGGTTCGCGTGTTGCTCAGATTCAAATTTCAGGTAGTTGCGCAGTGCAGGCCAGTCGAAGTGAGTTCGGAGCAGGTGTCTGGTCTATGTAAGTGACACACGCTGAGTTGGCAAGAGCCCAAGAAGGGAGTGGAGATTTGTACGGTAGTGCGTTACGCTATTAGTAGAGATACGAAAGAGTCGAGAAAAGTTAGATTGAAGGTGATAGCAGTATTTAACTGATAGAGTACGTATTAGTATTTAGCCTAGGTGGCTACACTAGTTCGATAGTATTTCAGAGCCCGATGGTTACGGGTATTGTTAGTGAACGTATATTCTGCCTGAAAGGGTTCGTTACGACTTTTAAGTTCCGTTTCTTAGTACCGCAAGTTGCGGTACTGTTGTGTTATTATTTGAAGCCCCAAGTCGGTCTATGTTAGTCTACCTCTACGTAGAAAAAAAAGGAATTATTTATATTTATGCCTATTTATATTTATGCCTGGACCGTTAGAGGATCCACAGGCTAAATAATCAAAAGAACCATATAGTATAGTACACAAAAATGTTGAAAATCTATGGCCCAATTACCCCAACTTACCTTATGTCATGTATAATTCTAGTAAAAGTCAGATAAATATATTTTCTTAGAAACGTCTTTCACATTCTATGGAAGAAGATAGCAAGAGCTAGAACCACGTGGCATGATTTCGAATTCCGACAAAGGCTTCTTGTGTTGTCCCAACATAAGGGGGAAATTCTGTTCCCCTGCTCATTACACTTATGCTGAAATAGCCAGCAAAATTCGCAGTTTGTGTGAGCAAAATATTGTTAGAATAAGTGCCTGTCGCAGTGGAAAAAAACGTTTTCATATAAGCGAGTATGGAGTTGATCCATTAATTTGGCTAATTATCGCAACAACAGAATAGAAAAATTTGCTCATTGAAATTATGTATAGATTTTAATAAAAACATCCCATAAAAATTTAATGGATGCTCTAACTCTGCAGCAATAATTATGCGATCCATGAACAAATTTTAATATCAAGAAACGTCTCAAGGGCAGCAAAAATGACGTGTATGACGGGTTTTTGTCAAGATATTCAGTATCTGCGACCATCGATGTAATCATAAAAATTCTGGACTAAATTGTTGCTGTCAATTACACTGTGACAGGAAAATGCTCACTTGACATTTAAAAATATACAACTCGGGCTACAGGAACTGAGAATTTGAACAAATGATATGTAATATCGTTTACTATCGTTTTAAGCCACACAAGCTTACGAGAGAAGATAACATATGCGTTGTCCTTTGCAAAAGTGTCAGTTTTACAGTGAAAGGAAAGCCCAGCACTTTGGATTTGACTGTCATTGAAGACGAAATATGGCACAGGTTTGCTGGAAACAAATGCAGGGTGTCCGGGCTAAAAGTATCCAAAAGTTATGGCTTATTTTTAGGGAACTACCCATTAAAAGTTTAAAAAAAAATGTGCGGTCGGGGGAACCCCCGTCAGTAACGAAGTTCCTTACGTTATTTTTTCAACTCTAAACGTGATTTAATATGTAGATTTCTATTGATTATATATATGTATATATATATATATATATATATATATATATATATATATATATATACATCCATATATATATATATACAGTGAAATCTCAATCTATCGTTTTTCAAGGGAACGATTGAAATGAACGATAAATGCGGGAAAACGATAGATGCGGAAACATAACAAAGCAATATGATCGTTGGTACTGGATAAAATGAACGACACATACGGAAAACCGATGGATCCGAAAACGATCGATCGAGATTCCACTGTATATATATATATACATACATATATATGTATATTTATATATAATATATATATACATATATATTTATATATATATATATATATCCATATATATATATATATACTGCGCTATTTCAAGATTGAGTGGGAATAGAAACGGCCAGCGCTTGTGCGGGGATTTGAACCAGGGACCTCTTGCTCCGTAGTGCGATAGTCCGATACTCCGTAGTCCGATGCGATAACCATTCAGCCACAGAGTCCTTGAGAAAAAGCTGTTATGAAGATGGGCATAACGCTTTTTCGTTACGGGGCGATTCTTGCCAGTTCACTCTACTGTAAGCCGCGCAAAAGAACTTCGTTCCAAAAATTTAAATAGAAAATACATCTCACCAAGTTTTAATATCAATCATAGATTTCGATCATAGTATCATAATTTTCGAGGGTGCACATTTTGTAGCACGACAAACGTCTAAATGGTAATCCAGTTCTCTCCAAGTGTCTCGTAGCATATCAGGAGTTATTACACTTCTTCAACTCATCCACATTTTCAATTTTTTGTTTATACACAACGGATTTAATGAATCCCCAAGCAAAAAAGGTCTAATAACTCCTGATATGCTACGAAACAATTGGAGAGAAATGGATTACCATTTTGACGTTATACGTTTTACATAAGGTTTACACATCGAAATATATGATACTATGATCGAAATCTATGATTAATATTAAAACTTGGGGAGATGTTCTTTCTGTTTAAATATATTTTTTCGAAATTCTAATGGGGAGTTCCTTAAAAATAAGTCATAAATTTTGAATACCTTTAGCCCGGACACCCTGTATAACGCCTTTCCAGAAGTAACCAACGGAATCAGGGCTCGTAAAAAATTTTGATAATTCAAAAGACACCATTCCAAGCGATTTTGTTTCAGAGGGAAAAATTATTTCAAAAAGTAGTATTTACACTATAAGGAACACTTGTTAGACTGAATCAGGGTAGAATATCATATTACCGTACCTAGAATATCATATTCTTGGTTGGTAAGAAAGAATATCATATTCTTGGTATCGTATCCATCGTGGAGAGAACCGTTTCAGCAAAAAACGCCGTTTATCTCAAACACCATTCATATCAAACTAGGTATCTTACAAGTCTGCTGGGAATGCTGTCGGTGTTTGTATTAGCAACTGTGGCGCCTCTCTCGAGGGTGTTTATCTTGTATTTTCTTATCTTCAATTACTGTAAATTTTGCACCGCAATTTGTGATAGACGCGGTACACTTCGCTAAGGGCCGGATGACAGCATTTTTTTAGTCAACTCTAAATATTTAGAGTAATTTCGGTCTTTGGAATTGTATTTCTTTTAGCTTGCCTATCGATTATATGTCTTGCTGAGGAGCACATAATGGGGGCGAAACCAAACACCAACACTGCTGGGTACAGTGAAAGTGCATATATTCACCTTTAACAATATTTTGTATATTTATTACCCTAAGATTCCCTTTTTTTTAGAATAATACTAGCCGATTACTCGTGCATCGCTACGGAGTACATTCGAATAAAATACAACCGGCAATGTATGCAATTATGGCCCGTTGCACACATGGCGTTTTTATCCTTGGAAAAAATTTTCCATCGGACGTCGTTCCAACAGTAGACCACAGAAGTCAATTGGAGCTTGCAGACTGGGCGGAAAATTAAATTTTTCGTCGACGGTAGCTTGTGCAGCTGTCGAGTGGCACTGTGCGCTGGCGGATTTTTTGACGCCAGATTGAACTAGTTATCCATGTGACCCTATGCACGCCTACACACACAACGGATTCTAACGTCGTAGGGTCATTTGCGAGAGGGGTGTTTTGGGGTTTGCTGTGGGGGGGGGCGCTGGTTTTCTTGGAATCGTAAAGGGGATTCGAAAAGGAGGGCTCCTCCGATCCCGGCTGGGGAGAGGGGGGCGTAGGTGCGACCCCTCTGGTTTTCTTGGACACGTGCAGGATTCGAAAAGGAGGGGTGGGCCTTTTCCCCGGCGACGGAGTTTTCCGCCATGTGTGTAAGCTTTACTTTTAGAACGACGTCCGATGGAAAATTTCCGCCATTGATAAAAACGCCGTGTGTGCAACGGGCCATACACACACGGCGGAAAAATCCGTCGCCGGGGAAAAGGCCCACCCCTCCTTTTCGAATCCTGCACGTGTCCAAGAAAACCAGCGGGGTCGCACCTACGCTCCCCCCTCCCCCCAGCCGGGATCGGAGGAGCCCTCCTTTTCGAATCCCCTTTACGATTCCAAGAAAACCAGCGCCCCATCCCCCAGCAACCCCCCACCACCCCTCTTGCAAATGACCGTACGACGGTAGAATCTGCTGTGTGTTGGTAAGTGTGCATAGAGTCACATGGATAACTAGTTCAATCTGGCGTCAAAAAATCCGCCAGCGCACTGTGGTACTCGAAAGCAGCACAAGCTACCGTCGACGAAAAATTTAACTACCGTTTTTTTCCGCCCAGTGTGCAAGCTCCAATTGACTTCTGTGGTCTACTGTTGGAACGACGTCCGATGGAAAATTTCCGCCACGGATAAAAAAGCCGTGTGTGCAACGGGCCTAAAGCTAAAAAAACAAAAATATATATATTTATAATAAATACAAAGGTCAATGTATGCAATTAATGTGAAAAAAAAACAAAAAAAAACTATATATTTATAAAAAAATCATAAAGGATAATTTTATAGACAAAATAATGTGGAAGAAAATATTCAAATTAAATACACCGGTCAATGTATTCAATTAATTTGTATGTTTGAATCGATAAAACATACTATTTTGAATTAAATTCATAAAAAACTTCCCTCTCAATTAGTCTGGTGGTTAAATTTTATCCTTTACCGCATTTTAATATTATTTTTGTAAATTTATTTCATTATTATACCCGTGACGCAAAATTAAAGTATCACAAAAAGAAAAGAAACTATGTGATAAGCATTTAATAAATTAAATTCTAAAAATTAATATTTAATAATTCACCAAAAAATCAGAAAATGGAGGTAAAGATTCGAAAAAGATTTCATTTTAAAGGAATTTCTATGGTCTTTCTTGTGATATAATCTTCAAATTATTATTTTAAATGCAAACTTTTAAAAAATGTTAGAAAACCAACTTAAAAATTTAATTTAAAACAATCTAAGAAGAATTTTTAAAAATCTTTCTTAGTGCACCCCTACACTTTAAGAAGAGTCACCATGGAAAATTTCTGCCCTTTAGGTCCGGTGGTTTCGTCTGTGGTTTATTTATCACTCAGTGAGTTACGGAATTGTTTTATGTATATCGACAATGTTGATAAAAAAAGAATGAATTACAGTGGCGTTGAAGCCCTACTGCAGCGAACGCTATCGACACAAAACCAAAAGTGGACTTACAGAAATTTATCCATTAAGTGTGTACAGTATTGGAATCATGAAAAAGTGACTTTTACCGTATAAACATTTTGATTTCTACCTGTGGGGTATATTCTATTAGACACATCACTTATTTTGATTTTAAAACTAGATTTCATCGTTTTTGAGAAGTCTGGAATTTTCAAAATGGTTTAACACCCTGTAAGAAATTTGAAAAAAAATCTTTTTAATAAACTAACAACTATAATAAAAATCAGAAACAAGTGTAGCTTATGCCATGCGTAATAGGTTGAAATATATGAATAGCCTAAGGCATAATCATTTTGAAACTATACAAAGAATTTTCCCAAATAAAAATTGAGACATGATCTGAAATAAAATTTATCTTTAAAAATAAAATTCATTCCCTATAATTAAGCATTACAACTGTATAAGTGACTAGCAACAAAATTATAATTCATAAAAATAAAATTTGTCTCGAGACAATTAGGGAGCAGGAAATTTTCTGTAAGGTTTAAAAGCACTTAATTACCGATTTATAACAGGAAAATTAGATTAAGTGTTTTTATTCCAGTAAAATGCATCTATTATCCCTAACAAAAAATATATTTAATGAATGTTCACAACAGATGGAGTATATAATTTTATTTTTATTTGCTTTATTAACAAGAAATTTTACATCTATATGAGGGCTTCAGCAGACTGGGCGGAACGATAAATTACAGATTAAACGATGACCTTGAAGTTGCGAAAGAAATATAATAAATCTTGTCTAATGCTCGCTTTTTGTATCATATTCCGGGGTGCACCACAAATCATTTTATGCTTAGGATTCAAGCTCCATCTAGAATCCCATTTATTCTACGGCGCGTTGTTTTTTGTACCAAACAAATCTGACAACTAGAAAATTAGAATCTGATCTGTAACTACGGTGATGTTTTTGCCTTTATTATGTTGCATAAACCGTTCTTTTTGTTTTGTTTTGGGGGTCTCTTGTTTCGTTTCATAAAGGACTTTTTAATGTTACATGATAGTTTCAGAGATAATCTCGCTTAATTATACTGGTAAAAATTATGGATTGCGTAGCTGGACAAAAAATTAAGAACCAAGATTCAGTTCTTAAATTTTTGAAAAACCCGGTAGCGGAGTATAACACGGGATTGAATAAGATATGTATCGTGAAACATTTGCTCTAAATAATAATTGCAAAATATATTTTTTAGAATGTAAACAAATATATAATTAATTTTCTGTGTAAGTAATAAATACATGTCTAATACATTTCTTTTTAATTTTTAAAAATTTAAGTTGATTTAAGGAAATGCGTTCTAAAATTCCAAACTACCGAATTCTGGCTCGCTTTTTTTTCTCTGCGAAAATTTTGGGATTAAATTATTCAATTAGCCACTAGATTAGAAATTTGCCGAGGATTCGATTGCATAATTTTGAATAATATAAATCATAGTTTATTTTTGAATAAGATATGTATCGTGAAACATTTGCTCTAAATATTAATGACAAACTATGTTTTTTTAGAATGTAAAAAAATATCTAATTAATTTACTGTGTAAGTAATAAATACATGTCTAATGCATTTCTTTTTAATTTTTTTAAATTTAAGTTGATTTAAGGAAATGCGTTCTAAAATTCCAAACTACCGAATTCTGGCTCGCTTTTTTTTTTCTCTGCGAAGATTTTGGGATTTAATTATTCAATTAGCCACTAGATTAGAAATTCGCCGAAGATTCGATTGCATAATTTTGAATAATATAAATTATAGTTTATTTTTGCTGTTTATAACTGTAATTTGTCGTAGTAAGTTGTCGTACTAAGTTAATTTGTCGTACAACATTTCATGGTCGTATTACTTTTAAGATGAGAAAAGATAGATATCGAAGATGACCCCTCCATATCATTTTGGAACCGTTGCCAAAGCCTAGAGATGACACTTTGGGCAATTCCAAGTCCCTCGGATACTTCCATGTGAGTACGCCCACATTCCAGGCGGCCGATAATTCTACCACGTAAAAAATCATCCACATGCGTCCTCTGTGTCGTAACTATTTGGTTATGGCCCTGAGCGGCTTACAGAATGCTTGTGAACAAGTTTACTTCTTTGCCACTATTTGCATATTATTCTTGAAGATGTGTGTGATAATTCTACAGGTGAAATTTTTACTTTGGAGTTCGATTTCCGTGTGATTCTGAATTATCCTTAATTTATGGACATGAGTTTATTATGAGGTAAACTGCGGCCCGCGTACCGTAGCAAATATATGCATGTGGTCTGCGATAAACAATTTGAGTACGGCTGCATAACATAACAAACATTGACTATTAGAAATGCCAATCTTATTTAGCACGTTCTATTACAGTCATAATAATGAATGAAATAAACCGAAGGCGATAGCAAAATGAAAACCAAAATATAATAGATACTTCTCAGCTGATAACGATATCTTTAATTCTTCTTCCTGCTATGCTTATATTCGTATTTAAATTTTCATCTTATCAGAGTTATACATCCTCATTCTCCACGGGAGAAATTTTTCAACCTCAGGAAACCCTAGACGGGTTTTCAAAAGTTATGTCAAATGCTCATAACTTATTCAATTTTTTCTTTATGATTGTCTACATATATCTGGAGAATATATAGTACAGCGTGAAAACCTTAGAAGTGTTTCATAAAAGTTGAATGTTTGTGTGTATAGAACTAGTTGTTAACTCTTGTGTAGTGATAATATTTGAATTATGGAGAATATACACTGATGTATAACAATTTTCAGTTTTATCGCATTAATGAAATTAATACTTTTTAAGTTATACTTGTGGTCCTTTTAAGTATAAACAGTGGTGCGTGAGCTTTATTCTACTGTGACCCACTTTCTTTAGATACACAATTTCTCGTCCCCCACCCAATTATAAATTTTTTAGTAGTATTAAGTTAAAAAAATTGGGTAAATTTAAAAAAAAATAGAAATAAGAAAATTGTGATTAACTATTTTAAAAATCGATGAACTGTTAATTTTAATTCCTAATATAATAGTAATTAGTATATAAGAAATGGAGGGAATAGGGTATATATTTGCTTTACATAATAACAATAAAAAATGTATCGGTTACCTTTTACACTTGTTTTGGGCAAATCTCATGTTACTAAAACTTCAAATTAAAATATTAATATGCATTTGTATTTCATTTAGGTAAAATTAACAAAAAAAATTCAAAAAGCGCATGATTTAAAAACTATTAGCATATTTCTAGGAAATTTTTCAATTAAAGCAATACCGTATAAGTTCACTTCAAACTATCTGTGACCCCTCCAGCTATTTCGTGACTCATAGTTTGCGTGCCGCTGATCTAGGCCACAGACTCAATTTCAAAAAAATATTAAGATAAGGATATATTAGAGAAGAATATTTTAAGATATAACTGTTGGTAATGCATTTTGTTTCAAAATATTACATCTTTGTTTAGTTGACATGCAATAATATTGCACTATGGAATTATTTAGAAAAAGTAGATAAGTGTCTACTATGAGTTTTCAGTTTATTAAAAAATTAAACCCTTGATAGATACATAAATATTCAAATTATCTTCATTTATCGATTGTTCTTGACGAGGCCATAGTCAATTTTTTTGAAAGCGAATCAATAGTCTAAAAAAATTAAACGATAAGAATTAAAACTAAACTATAGAAATAACGAAAATTTAAAAAGTAAATCTAAAAGATCTTCATATAAGTATTATATACGATATTTATTTTTTACTTTTTCTTTATTGAATTCGAATTAATATGACAAGGGAACTTCCACCTCGTTATTTTAAATGTTCAATATTTTACTCTGTATACATAATAAAAATAATTAATACAGTTTTCTACTACATTGACGACTCTCAGAGAATTCACAAATAAGAATTTTGTGGAATAATTAGAACTGTTTTCAAAATGCTCCTTGCACATTAATTATTTTCTGATTTCTTCCTAATTTCTCAGCATTGTTAATAGAAGTGTTTTCCACAAACCTGTGCATAATTCTGTGAAACCACACACATTTTTACACCATGAAATCAATCAAAAACATTCAAATATATCATGCAGATAAAAAATAATAATTATTTATGGCTATAGATTCAAACAATCAAACGAAAAAAAAGTGCGCAGTTATCTATATAGTATATAAAACAGTTCCGTAACTGATTGACTGACATATAACTTACAGACCAAACCGCTGGACCTAAAGGGCTGAAATTCTGCGTGGCGATTCTTCTTATAGTGTAGGGGTGCACAAAGAGAGATTTTTGAAAAATTCTTCTTAAATTATTTTAAATTAAATTTTTAAGCTGTTTTTGTAAAATTCTTTAAAGTTTGCATTTAAAATAACAATTCGAGGGTTATAAAATTCATATCACGAAAAAGATCATAAAAATTCTTTTCAAATGAAATCTTTTTCGAATCCTTACCTCCATTTTGTTGATTTTTGGCGCATTTTTAACGATTAATGTTTAGAATTTAATTAGTTAAATGCGGATCACGTGGTTTCTTTCCTTTTTTTTGATACTTTAAACTAATTTTGCGTCACGTGCTTAACAACGAAATAGACAAAAACATATTTTTTTTTTCTTGCTAATGCGGCAGACGATTGGACATTATCCAAAAAATATTAAAATAAAGTAAAAGAAATGATCCTTAAACTATAATATATTCTTTGGTATGTTCTATTAGATTTAATTTGAATATTTTCTTCTTCTTTATTTTAACTATAAAAATATTTGTTACGATTTCTTTATAAATATATTCTTTCTTTTTTTTACATCAATTGCATAAATTGATCGTAGTAGTTATTATAAATAAATAAATAAATAAATAAATAAATAAATAAATAAATATAAATATATATATATAGAGTCGAACCTCCATATATCGAATTTCCACATATCGAAATTTTCTATATATCGAACTCTTAGCAAATCTCCATGTTCATTACATAGAAAAAATTGTTTCTACGTATATATCGAAAAAAATCTCTATATATCGAAATTTCTTTCAAGATAAATTGGGAGATTTTATTCCACTTTAGAATAAAATCTCCCTATTTTTGGCATTTGAAACAATACGTCGTAGACTTCAATTCGCAGAAAATGTCCCTGATTAAGTTTTTAGTGGACTGAATAAATACGAACATTTCTTTGAACTTTCCGCAAAACTGGTTCTTCAGCAAGATATTCGTAGTTTTTTTTTAAAAAGAATGTAACTGTGATCATTGTAACCACTGTCTGGATTATTGTTTTTTTAAAAGGTATGTAGTACTCAATAAATCTTTCATATTAATTCATTTTTTAGTTATTAACTTACATTTAATGGGGTTCGTATATAAATTAGAAATGGAGTTTCATATACGAAAATTAGCTTTAATTTTTTTAGGAGAATTATGATAAAACTAAGCTCAATTCTATATATCAAAATTTCTATATATCGAATTTTTTTCCGGCAATTTGCTACTTCGATATATGGAGGTTCGACTGTATATATATATATATATATATACTATAACCTTATATTAAAAAAATTAAGGCTGTCAAATGATTTGGAATGCACATGGAGCATTTTGAAAATTTCTAGGATATCTGAAAAAAATTTGAAAAACAGACATTTATCTGCCAAAAAATCCTTGTGTTATATTCTAAGGATCTTCAATCTAGTAAAAAATAATACAAATTGTTATCCTTTTGTATATAGAGTTAAAAATTTAGAATTAAAAAGTTGGAGGTTGAAGATCCCTTGTACCCATAATTCATTATACGGAGTATCATATGGCAATTACTCGGACAAAAATATCTCATGCAAAGCTATGATGTAACACATAGTTACAATACATCGCGTCCTCGCCTAATATTCTGAATACATATCAAATCCCGTTTGATGCTCAAACACGCTTCTTTAACATCACTTCTTAAACACGCTTCTTAAAGACGCTTCTTAAAATAATCGCTAACATCTAACATCGCTTCTTAAACACGCTTCTTTCCATCTTCACTCTTGGTGAAATAGAGGGCTTTTTAAAGCTAAAAAGTCTGAATTATTATCCATCTTTTCATCTTTGTTACTAAGTCTCCCTAACACAGGCTTTATATTTCCTACATTGCAAAAAGAAGATCACTTTGTTAAGAGGTGAGTTGTATTATGTTCTAAAAATTCTAGACGGTTTTATATTTTCTAAAAGATTTGACAAAGCTCAAATTCTTATTTCTTTATTTTGTTATTAAGAAATACATGTGGGAAATTTTGCGATGGGTTGAAATTTCTTGTTTATAAAGAAAGTTTTAGTAAATGCATATTTCTTAGTTGAAAACATGAGATTTAGTGAACTAGATAAGATACTACTATGATATATGTTTATCAAGGAAACGTTTTATAACTTAAAAATAATACAGAACGAATTTTCGGAAACATCTGTGATATTTCAGTATTGCCTTAAGAAAATTATGTATACACTCTGCAAAAAAAAATCGAAACACCAAGAAGCAATTGTCCATTTGTAATGAAATTTCACATTTGTTGAACTTGATTAAAAGCCATAGAAAAGATATGGTAAATATATATATATATATATATATATAGCAGAATGTAGCAGTGGGCTGAAGCAGGAATAAAATAAGAAGCAGTAGTTTAAAAACAGGAAACGAAGGTTTATTTATCATCAGAAAAGTAAACTCGAGCTAACATTTAGCGTTGGCGATAGCATTCGGTCTAATACAATGCTCCGACTGACCTCGGCGAGAGCTAAGTAAAGCCAGCACGTTATATACATACAAACCACGTGGGTATCTGGCTGATTTGCATATTCAGGAAAATTTACGCCAAATAAACATCAAAATAATTGTCACGAAAAGTAATACTTCACTTATAATAAATAACAAAAATTACTACTCATACAATAACAAATATTACAAAAACATATAAACACCGGAAAAAGAAATGTTCAATTAAAACATCGCAACCAGCGTTCAGGAATGACGTCCGAACATCGCAACTTGCGATCGCAAAGAAACAGTTTCATCACGTCATTCCCGAAGCATGCACGTCACTCGCTGTACGGGAAAAACTTAAACGTTTAACTTCCAAATTGGGAAGACAGAGTGTGGGGAGTATTCCAACAGTATTCATAGATGTTTCGACCGAACATGCAAATGATTTAATTTTGGCGTCCAAGGAATTAATAGCCAGACCTTCAGCATATCAGAACTGCTAATTCCACAGGTGTGTATGAGGAGCGATTTGTCAATCTGATGTTCAAAATTTCTGCTGCATTTAGACTGCGGATAAAATATGTCGACTGTACCAACGCCTCGCTGATGGATGCGTGCTCATTGTGAGAATATTTCAGAGTTTGGAAGACGCCAAGTCATCGTATTGAAAAAAGCTGGTTGGGAAAATCGAAGAATCTCTCGACATCTGGGTCAAAGCGATGCAGCGATTAGACGATGCTGGCAAGAGTGTGTCAACAGCGGCATATTGAAAGAGACGCCGGTTGACAAGTTGCATCCAGGCCAGTCGTGATCCAACGTCATATTGTCTTTATCACTTTGAAACGGCGAAACTCTGGAATAAAACATTCAATTATTGTGAAATTTTGATCGATTTTTTCTGTTCAGGTTTCTTTACATCCACCAACTTTTGTCGTAATCGGACAACTCCCTCTTCGTGAGTCATTTATTTGGTTATCGAGTATATATATATATATATATATATATATATATATATATATATATATATATATATATATGTATATATATATATATATATATATATATATATATATATATATATATATATATATATATATATATGTATATATGTATATATATATATGTATATATATATATGTATATATATATATATATATATATATATATATATATATATATATATATATATATATATATATATATATATATGCATATATATATATATATATATGTATATATGTATATATATATGTATATATATATATATATATATATATATATATATATATATATATATATATATATATATATATATATATATATATATATATACAGGTGGTTATCAAAATAATGAAAACACCTATAAATTAGTGGTGCTCAGGAAAGTGCTTCGTATTCCTTAAAATAGAAGTTTGGTCCCCGGTATTTTCTGTAGAATATAGCATATATATTATTCTATCGTAAGGTAGGAATAATGAAGTAATGGGCCTCGTGGTTTTTTTTTTTTTTGGGGGGGGGGATAACGTAAGTTGTTAAACATTGCAGACCTTGCAAAGAGGGCAAATGGTTGGAGCGTGTCAAATGGGAATATCCCTTGCGGCAACCATCTGCGGCAACCACCTGGGTTTTGGGTATTTCTAGAGCTATAGCATCGAATCTCATGACAGCATACAGAATGCAAGGATAAACATCGTCTGCGAAACAGAATAGGGGAAGAAAGGGAGAGTTCAGTGAAAGAGACGGACGATTATTGAAGCGGATTGTGACTTGTAAAAATAAAACAACTGCAACCAAATTGACCATAGAGCTTGATCTGCATCTACAGGTTCCCGTATCAGCCATTATAAGTAGAAGGGTACTTCACAAACAAAGCATTTACGGATGAATAACAATTCCCAGACCACTTGTAACAGATGTGAATACAAAACATCGTTCACGATAGTGCTACAAGGTGCCAAGAGCACAAATCTTGGTCAAGTAATATGTCAAAGAATGTCGTCTAGTCAGAATAATCATCGGTCCCATTGTTTCACACTTGAGGACTTGCACATAGATGGAAAACAATCAAACAAATATATGATCCTGATTATCTCGTCCAAACTATCAATCATGGAGACAGATCTGACATGGTTTGGGCTTCTATCTCATAGTTTTCAGCAAGTCGCATTCTAACCCTAAAAGAGAAAAACGCGGGGAAGGGCTATGTTGAACTTTTTGCCAACCAGGTTTCTCCTATGATGCAGACATTGTTTCCCGTTGGAGAAGGTGTTTCTCAAGTTGATAAAGTTCATGTCCATACAGCCAGTCCTGTCTTATTGTGGCTTCAGGAACATGGAAACAGACACAAACATCTTACCTAACCTAACCCCGACAGTCTCCTCATATATCAATATCATCGAAATACTGTGTATTGTTTTAGAGAATAGATCCAATAGTCGATATCCACCAACCACAACTCTACATTAGCTTTCACGATTTCTCCATGGCAGGTGGTTTAATACTCCCTTAATCACTATTCATGTCTTATACAAATCCTAGGAGAATCATGGGAATCCTAGGAGATCATGTCTTATACAGTCCTAGGAGAATTCAGGCTGTATTACATGCCACAAACGTTCCTACTCCAGACGAATAAATAATTTCATGTTATTCCGTGGTGTTTCCATTATTTTGTTAAACACCTGTATATATATATATATATATATATATATATATATATATATATATATATATATATATATATATATATATATATATATATATATATATATATATATATATATATATATACATATATATATATATATATATATATGTCATGATTCCATACACGGAATGTTGGATGACAGGTGGGAGCATCAGGGAGCACAGGAGGAGTTAAATATTCCACACGCTGTTGTTTGTGAAATGCACAATCCTAGCACCACTGCTTTCCAAAAGCACATTAGTTCGCGCTGGTTGCACCAAACACTGAAAATAATTGCCGGCTAATCAAAATCACACTCGCCCAGTTGACATCCGTCTATGATGAATCACGTTCTCAAGGTCAAAACCGCTGCGTCATCTCTACGGAAAACGAAATTAACTGATGATGAAACTTGACGGCGAAACACTACAGTTTATTGCTGCAATAGCCGTTGACATCACACTCTGGAAATCCATTGGGATCTTCCCGCGCAGGTTCGAATCCTGCCGACTAAAAAAAATGTCATGATTCCATACACGGAATGTTGGATGAGAGGTGGGAGCATCAGGGATGAGCCAACGCAGTTGGACGACCATCTTACGTTAAGTTGTAGTCATAGCAGGGTAGGCGAAAATAATCTAAGTCCACCCCCAAAAATTAAAGACGCTCTCATATAGATGAATCTTAATTTGAACGACATATCGCGCTTGGCGGGGAACGGGGTTCCCGCCCGCAATTTGGCAGCACGAAAATCTTACATCTTTTCTGGTTGAGAGCAGGCACACAAAACTACGGAATTATTGAGAAAAGCGCGGATTTTCAGGAGGGCTGAACTTTAATTGGTCTATCTAGGACACCCGACCTTAATACGTCAAATGAATTGATCGATGGAAAGTTCTCCAATCTTATATAACTGTTATATAACGGGGCAGCGCGTGCCTTAGGGGAAAAACTACTAGACTACTTTGGTTGGAATTGAGGGGTAATGCTTTATTGCAAAAGGGTGAAAGAATTTAGATTGGCATTTGAATAAGAATGAAAAGGTTTGAAATTTATTTCATATATATATATATATATATATATATCGGGTGTCCGAAAAGTCTGGTTACTCATTCAAGAATGAATTAAAAATAAACAAACAAAGATTTTTATGTACAGTTTTTTTTTGTGTTCCATAAAGAAAATATCAAAGTTTTTTTTTGCAATGCCTTATTCGACGATTGTGTTATACCACCATTTCAATGTGCGCACCATTAGTCGAGGGTAACACACCGGGTCTATACGAGATTTCTCGCCACGTTGTATGAAAAAATGCAGGATCATCACTCTGAATGGCCTCTGTAATTCAACTTTTCAGTTCATCAATGTTACAAATTGGAGATTGGTAAAGAATGTTTTTCACGTATTCCCATAAAAAGAAGTCCAAACGTGTTATGTCTGGAGATCTAGGTGACCACGGTATTGGACCTCCTCTTCCCATTCCTTTTCCATATTGTGGCCCAGGGAACTTTTTATCTAAAACCTTTCGTACTTCCAAACTCCAGTGTGGTGGTGCCCTATCCTGCTGGAAAATGATATTGGGTTGCAAGTCCTCTACTTGAGGAAATGCGAAAATTTCAAGCATATCAATGTAATTGTCAGAGCGGACTGTTTGTTTGGAAAAGAAAAAAGGCCTCATAACTCGATGGTGCAGTAAACCACACCACACGTTTACTTTAGGGCTGTCTCTTGCTTCCTCCAGTACGGCATGCAGAATGTTGCAAAACATGGATGTATCGCCATATAGTTTATATTTCATTGATATATATATATATATATATATATATATATATATATATATATATATATATATATCAAATCTATCTATTAAGAGGTTTACATTTTGAAGATACAAGTATATTGACATGTTATGAATATATATATATATATATATATATATATATGTTAAGAAAACATTTCTGCATTTTTTTTATCCTCTAGTTTGTTTATCCTGCTATGTCAGTGAGTCAGTGAGTCAGGATGTGATATATATATATATACATACATATATATATAATGTATATAAAACAGTTCCGTAACTGACATAGCAGATTAACAAACTAGAGGATAAACAAAAATGCAGAAATGTTTTTTTTCATATATATATATATATATATATATATATATTCATAACATGTCAATATACTTGTATTTTCAAAATGTTAACCTCTTAATAGATAGATTTTATTCTTGAAACATAATTTTATTTCTGGCCATAATACTGAAATTTTAAGCTCATTTAAATAAATTTATTTTAATACAATGTTTTATATCCTGCTTTAAGATAAAAATAAGTCATTAAAACTGTTATTGGAAATTGAGTAACATGAGAAAAGAACTATCGTCAATTGATACATCTCGCATTTGTTTACAAACGTATCGCAGCTCCTTTAATCAGCATCAAATATCCAAAATAAATAGCGCTTGACGTATGAGCACGTTTCCTTTTACATTATATTACGCAAATATCGTAAAAGTGTCTCCGAAAATTCGTTTTGTATCGCCATTCCAGATAGAAAAAAATCTTTATTAACATTCATGTCACACGTGTACAAATCGCTACATGGTCTTTTTTCTTTCTTACAAATTCATGCTGTAGTAAGTCTTCGCCTGTGATAGAAAATACTTTTCGTTTCTGTCTGGTGTTGAAAGATCTTCCCGTCAACATGTATTAGAGGGTTACAGGGGTTTGGGAAGTTTTTTGAATAAATCAACGAATTATTTATTTCAAGTGTTTTCTGTGCGTCCTTAAATTTGTTTGACAGAATAATTTGTTTTTGCATAAGACTGAGGAAAAACAGCTGAAAGGTCTTCTAAAACTGCGTGCATTTATTCATTGCAATAGTTTCCGACTTACGTTTAGGGGAACAGAAGAAGGATTTTCCTAGATAAAATATTGCGCTTACCTCAAAATTATTGGAAGAGCTCTTATTAAAATTTTAAAATTTGTACTTAAAAATATTGTATACTAATGTTTCAAAATTGATTGTGACGTAATATTGCTATTGAATATCCCCTAAACATAAGTCGGAAACTATTGCATTGAATTATTTATTGCAATTGTTTCCGACTTACGTTTAGGGGAACAGAAGAAGGATTTTCCTTGATAAAATATTGCGCTTACCTCAAAATTATTGACTGAGCTCTTATTAAAATTTTAAAATTTGTACTTAAAAATATTGTACTAATGTTTCAAAATTGATTATGACATAATATTGCTGTTGAATATCCCCTAAACATAAGTCGGAAACTATTGCATTGAATTATTCATTGCAATTGTTTCCGACTTACGTTTAGGGGAACAGAAGAAGGATTTTACTTGATAATATATTTCGCTTACCTCAAAATTATTGGCTGAGCTCTTATTAAAATTTTAAAATTTGTACTTAAAAATATTGTACTAATGTTTCAAAATTGATTATGACGTAATATTTCTATTGAATATACCCTAAACATAAGTAGGAAACTATTGGATTGAATTATTCGTTGCAATTGTTTCCTACTTACGTTTAGGGGAACTGAAGGACTTTCCTTGATAAAATATTGCGCTTACCTCAAAATTATTGACTGAGCTCTTATTAAAATTTTAAAATTTGTACTTAAAAATATTGTACTAATGTTTCAAAATTGATTATGACGTAATATTGCTATTGAATATCCCCTAAACATAAGTCGGAAACTATTGCATTGAATTATTCATTGCAATTGTTTCCGACTTACGTTTAGGGGAACAGAAGAAGGATTTTCCTTGATAAAATATTGCGCTTACCTCAAAATTATTGACTGAGCTCTTATTAAAATTTTAAAATTTGCACTTAAAAATATTGTACTAATGTTTCAAAATTGATTATGACGTAATATTGCTATTGGATATCCCCTAAACATAAGTCGGAAACTATTGCATTGAATTATTCATTGCAATAGTTTCCAACTTATGTTTAGGAAAACTGAAGAAGGAATTTCCTTGATAAAATATTGCGCTTACCTCAAAATTATTGACTGAGCTCTTATTAAAATTTTAAAATTTGCACTTAAAAATATTGTACTAATGTTTCAAAATTGATTATGACGTAATATTGCTATTGGATATCCCCTAAACATAAGTCGGAAACTATTGCATTGAATTATTCATTGCAATAGTTTCCAACTTATGTTTAGGGAAACTGAAGAAGGAATTTCCTTGATAAAATATTGCGCTTACCTCAAAATTATTGACTGAGCTTTTATTAAAATTTTAAAATTTGTAATTAAAAATATTGTACTAATGTTTCAAAATTGGTTATTACGAGATATTGAAACTAATATATAAAATGAAGAGACTTGCACAGTCAGTCATTATTCCAGACGGTTATAGAGAATAAAATTATTTGTGTCTAGTGATGTGTCAGTTAATCGTCCAACCGTTCTATGCACTTGATCAGCATAATAGCGGACATATCCACACAAACCATATGTTGTTGCCATTGTTCCTCCATGTTGTATGTGGGTGGGAGAGGGTACGAATCTACCATAGGTCGATTCTAGGAGCTCAGCCCAAATTGTGGTGCCACCAGCGGGTAGTGTTGTTTTACCTATACCCTCCCCCTTGCAAACAACTAAGAAATCCCGTGGTATCACCGATCAAATGTCGAACAAACAATGTGCCATCGACGTTGGAAAAGAAAGTTTACGTTGCAATCATATTGTTTTGCGATAGATACTTTTAATAGAAATAGTGGGTATTGGATAATTTTACAGTGTTATGATTACGTAAATTTCCCTAAAATGAAATGTCAAGGACTGTTGATTGACAGAAGTTTTGTGTTTGAACGACGATTTAAGAAGAAAAATTGATGCTATATGTGAGGATCGTACATCTTTCCAGGTATCTATTGAAAGTAAGATGTTATTTCGAAGATATATATTGAGAAATTGTTCGATTTGCAATGATATTCGCCATCTTCTTGCCATATAGGTGGACATCAAATAAATAAATACTATAATGACTGCACTCTTTTCCCCGTATTAAAATATCATGGACAGTTATTTGACAGACAAAATTTGTGCAAATATGATTGCTAAAAATATAAAATATTCAAAATTATACATGAAGATCACACATGCTTGCTGTTATATCAGAAGCTAGGTGATTTTAATTTTGCAAATTTTTTTAATATATTTATCAATAATGGAAAGAGTTTGCTCTATTCTTAAAAAGTAATTTTATTAGCAGTCTCCTTACTAAATATTTAGTATTTAAAGCATATTAATAAACTAAGGATAGTTTCAGGAAATTGAAAGTTTTTCTCTGTACCATCATAATAAGAGTGTGCACATATTTTGTGCAGATAATGAAATGCGTTCATTATTAGAAAAGTCAAAAGGTTGGACCATGGATGGAAAAAAATTGTATGAATTTCCTCCCTACTTTAAATGACATGCGGCAGGAAATGAACTGAGAAATTAACTTAGAACTTTAAAATAAATTGTTTTTCCTCTAAAATCAATGATTTTTGTTTTAAATGAAAACTTTCTTATAATTAAAGATGACAGATGACTAAATGAATAATTACTTTTCAATTCTTTCACTATTAATAAAAATGACTTGATGAACTATCTGCTTCAGATTAAAACAAAAATCTCGCCATCGTGAATTCAAACATTTAAAGGAAATGAAAAATAAATTAAACTAGTCATTTAACACGTTTTGGGGTGACTTTAAACAATACCTAAATAAATTAAAAAAATCAGTACGTTCTTGGTTGTCGTTAAGATCTACATGATAGTGGAAAATGGATTTCAACTGCACAAGTTTGATGCCATTCTTCATTATGAAGATTCCAATCCAAATTACTTCTGATTTATGTTATCTATAATTAAACAAAACCTTGGAATACAACTGATCGAACAGAGGTTGTTAACACTTGACATAAGTTGAAAAGTTTGAAGGTATGTAATTTGTTTCATCATAATATTTTTATTTTGTATTTAATTAAATTTCTAATTATTCACTGTTTTTTGTTTGATCAGTAACATTTGTTCGAGTTCCAAATTCTATTCCAATTTATATTAAAGTTAAACATGTATCACCAACTCAACTATTTTATTTTTTACTACATATTGTTCGAATTAGTATACATACATATTATAATTAATTTTTTCAGTTGCACATTTAGTTTAGAAAACGCAATAAGAATCTTTTCTCTTTTTTCATTTCTTCAGGAGTGTACCTTCATCGAAGATGTATTCCTTTTCTGTATTTTTTAGAAGTGTACCATCGTCAAATATGCATTCCTTTTCTTTATTTCTTTAGAAGTGTACCAAGGTCAAAGATGTATTCCTTTTCCTTATTTCTTTAGAAGTGTACCATCATCAAATATGTATTTCTTTTCTCTGTTTCTTTAGAACTGTACCATCGTCAAAGATGCATTCTTTTTTATATTTCTTTAGAAGTGTATCATGGTCAAATATGTATTCATTTTCTCTATTTCTTTAGAAGTGTACCATCATCAAAGATGTATTACTTTTCTTTGTTTCTTTAGAACTGTACCATTGTCAAATATGCATTCCTTTTCTTTATTTCTTTAGAAGTGTACCAAGGTCAAAGATGTATTCCTTTTCCTTATTTCTTTAGAAGTGTACCATCATCAAATATGTATTTCTTTTCTCTGTTTCTTTAGAACTGTACCATCGTCAAAGATGCATTCTTTTTTATATTTCTTTAGAAGTGTATCATGGTCAAATATGTATTCATTTTCTCTATTTCTTTAGAAGTGTACCATCATCAAAGATGTATTACTTTTCTTTGTTTCTTTAGAACTGTACCATTGTCAAAGATGCATTCTTTTTTATATTTCTTTAGAAGTGTATCATGGTCAAAGATGTATTCCTTTTCCTTATTTCTTTAGAAGTGTACCATCATCAAAGATGTATTCCTTTTCTTTGTTTCTTTAGAACTGTACCACCGTTAAAGACGCATTCCTTTTATTTATTCCTTTAGACGTGTACCATGGTCAAAGATGCATTCCTTTCATTTCGATAGACGTGTACCATTATCAAAGATGCATTCCTTTCATTTCGATAGACGTGTACCATTATCAAAGATGCATTTCTTTTCTCTGTTTCTTTAGTCATGTACCATCGTCAAAGATGCATTCCTTTTCTTTTTTTATTTAGAAGGGCACCATCATAAAATATATTCCTTTTCGTTATTTCTTTAGAAGTGTACCATCATCAAACATGTATTCATTTTCTTTATTTCTTTAGAGGTGTATCGTTATCAATGATGTATTCCTTTTATTTATTTCTTTAGAAGTGCAAAATCTTCAAAGATGCATTCCTTTCATTTCTTTACAAGTGTACCATTATCAAAGATGCATTTCTTTTCTCTGTTTCTTTAGACGTGTACCATCGTCAAAGAGGCATTCCTTTTCTTTTTTCTTTAGAAGGGCACCATCATAAAAATGTATTTCTTTTCGTTATTTCTTTAGAAGTGTACCATCATCAAACATGTATTCATTTTCTTTATTTCTTTAGAGGTGTATCGTTATCAACGATGGATTCATTTTCTTTATTTCTTTAGAAGCGCAACATCTTCAAAGATGCATTCCTTTCAATTCTTTAGAAGTGTACCATCGTATATATATATATATTTATATAATATATATATATATATGTATATATATATATATATATTTATTTATATATAATATATATATACATTCATTCATTCTTGGGATACATGCTATCCCACCCCGTAAGGAAAAGGTTAATTCATCAAAGTGATGCCAAAAGAAGGAGAGCAATTCATTAGCCATTCCCCCCACAGGAAGCGCTTTCATTTTTAGTCAAATATATTTCTCGCAACTGAACAATTTTACTTCTTTACTATATAATTGTTGATTTAGGATATATTCCTCGGATTTTTTTTTTGATACAAATTCCAAGTATTTGTAACAAAAAACAAAACAAAAACAAATACTCGGAATTTGTAACAAAAAACATTAGCTCTCAAATACAGTGAAAAACTTTTGCGACTGCCTTTATTGATTTAGGTTCATAAATATTTTTTTAAATAATTTTCCAAAAAATAAATGACAACAACTGCAGTATTAAAGGTACTGATGTTCTCTTAAGACTATGCATTGCAAAAATTATATTATTCCTTTAATGTACCTTAGGCTCAAAGACAATTCTTGATCCTGTCAATCGGCTGTTCCTAAGTTAGACAATGGTCTCACAGTTACTGGCAAAATACTCTAATTCATAAATTTCTTCCTTTCAGCCCTTCTCCGCAAACACACAGTGATTCATAGTTTCGTAGCACTTATTATTAGTCCAAACTAAATTCCGTTTGATCTACAAGTATTTTTCTATAACTATCCACTACGTGACCAGCATGGTCGATTTTGGTTTTATATTTTCTTCTGCAAAATACCTCAACTGAAAGTAACATATGTATGAAATGTTGCCATTACCTGTCATCATAAATATACGTTGTTAAGGGGTACTGGGAGCTCAGCCAAACAATTATAATCATTGCTAAATTCACTATAAGGCTGATTCAAAATCATCGTGATTAAAAAATGTGAATTTCCATTGCTTCAGAACAGAGTTAAAAATAAGACTGAGAAACCCAACATAATTATCTTAATAATTAAATCCCTCTCTGTATGTACAATATTTCAAAATTAATATATCTACACGATTACAACTATGATATTCATAAAACTCCTTGATATACACAGTTAAGAATTTCAGGAGTAGGAGATTCTACAGTAACAGAATCAAAAGAACGAACTCCTACCTACATACAATTGTCCATGACTAAACACATGTCGCCAAATGTCACCAAATGTCGCCAAATGTAAACACATGTAACAAATGTCGCCACTACACACACGCGGTTTTAAATTGAGGCCGCTAATGTTTACATCCGGTAGAAGCCATTGCCATTCGGAGTGTAGAAATATCGTCAATTTTAGTGCCGCATACCTACGCGTTTTATTTTTTTTTTCAATAATACAAGATTTATGTACAGGAAAACAATGGTAGAGTAACTCAAGCGTTCAGTATAGCAATTCTCATTTTATCCCCTACACTTTTTACATATAGAGGGTGTCCATAATTAAAGTCCCACTTTCAAAATGCTGCAAAAAAAGAACCATCGGTCAGAATGACTTCAAATTTGAACTGAATACACTGGAAGAAGGGAGAAATGATTTGGCATAATAAAAAAAAGTTCCAAGCGCCATCTATTGATACATTTTGGAACATTTTTTATCATGCCAAATCGTATCCCCCTTCTTCCAGTATATTCAGTTCAAATTTGAAGTCATTCTGACCAGTGGTTCTTTTTTTGCAGCCTTTTGAAAGTGGGACTTTAATTATGGACACCCTGTATCTTCCTGATGTTTTATTTTCATAATTCATAGTTCTCCAGCTATTCTTCTGCTAAAAAGAATTTCCCTCGGCTTGTTAGGGGCTTCCCTTCTCTGTGGTGAGACCATTTGAAAAGTTATGAAAATAGAAAATTTTAGAGATGTTGCTTTTTTATCGCAATAGTTTTCTGTCCGACTATAAATGAATTGAGATTTCTGGAATTCTGGAGTAATATTTCAGAACACAAACAAATTTTCGAAACAAAACTCGCTATTTATGTAGTACTGAAACGAATATGTTATTCGGAACTGCTACATAATAAGAAATTGGGAGGTTATTTATCTGTAAATTAAAGCAGCAAATTTTTTGTGAAAGTGTGCCTTATTTTTTTGTAAAGTACGGTATCTTCGAAAACCCCTTGAAATGAATAAAATCAAATAAAACTGCGGTCATTAATGTCTGGTTAAGGGTTAGTGAATTTTAGGTATTCTATGAATTTAGTTTCAATTAGCTACCATCCTCAAGGAAATTTTTCAAGAGTGTGGTCATTTGTTTTTTAATTCCCGAAGAAAAGATACAGAAAGTCGTTCGCAATTTATGGAAACGATTTTATAGATAAGTTTTATGTTTAAATGCCATATTTTTTGTGTCAATTTGCTTCTATCTGATAGCCATGGATCTTCACAATAGCCCTAGCTCGAATTTTACCATGAAAGTAAACTTTTTCTTAGCACTGGCATATCAATTTTACACCATTCCTATTGGACTGTTTTCCAAAGTCCTCTTCAGTGTTCTTGGATGCAATTTTCGTAAGGCTCGCTTTAAGAAACTGAAAGCACAAAATCTCTTGGAGAAGCGTCAAGAGATTTTACAGGTATTTCATTCAATGGGATACGCTTTATTTCTGTTTCTGATTCTTTCTTTGCTAAATAAGCGGCAGTTGATTTAAGGGTATGACTAGAGGCTTTGCGGATATGAAGCTGAACTTTATCAATGCCCTTTCCATATAATACTGGAATTTTTTCTTCAAATATTGATTCTAAAATATTCTACTGATAATAGAGTGAATTAATTTTGGCTTTAATCGAGACTTTTTTAGTTTTAATTTGCCATTGTAACAAAATCCTGCAACTATCATGAATCCCTTTGGGAACTTTTATGTACACTTACGAGGCCATTTCGTACGGTCGTTACCGTCAGTTGAGTAATAGAAAATTGATCTCTTTTTTTATTACAGTCACTTAAATACACCCAAGCCTTATCGAGTGTTACCACAAATTTTCATTTTTCAGAAGCTAGGTGTTTTTCATATAATTTCCTACGATTTGTTTTTCTTTCAGGAATATGCTTTGGCAAAAGCAGCTGAAATTTAGATTGAAACATCTTTTTTAACTTCAAATCTTTATGAATGATTTTACTTACAGTGACATTCCTAGTTTCGATGTATATGATCTTTGAGTTGGCGGATTTTCTTTTAGGATCAGAGACTTTACTTTCTTGATATTTACCTGCATTCGAACAATTTTAGGATGAGGTTTCGTGGTCATGTTTTCATTTTTACTTTCAGTTAGACTTTTTTCCCGTTCAAATTTAATATATTATAAATACCTTTTTTTTGAAATGCCATAACCGCGATTTTTACACCGCTTCATAATTTGTTGAGACGAATATTTCTCCTCGGAAAGTGCAGTTACGTAACCATCGAGCCACTATCCATTTTAGTAGCCATTTTCTAAATAAATCTTTTATTTTACATTCCAATGAAAACAAAACAGTAGCATATGATTATTCTGAAGTTGCCAAATTTTTATCTTAAATTGCAATCTACAAAAATAAATTACAAAATCGTTTCGATAAAGTGCGAACAATCTTCTGTATTCATTTATCGTCATTCAAACGAATAAAATATTCAAAAGGTTTAGTGACATACTGCTCCAAAATTGGTAAAACGTAGACTGATAATGATTGAAATAACAGCCATTTTAATGAAATTTAATAGTGTATTCATCTTTAGACTATTTATAGGCTCTTTATTTTATTATGAAAACTACCGGATGAACTCAAGTCGAGTTTCATAGATGGCAGCTGACAGAGAAATGCGACTCCGCTTTACAATGTCACCGCAAGGGTCAGGGTCCTACTTGGTCAGGAACCACTACAAATATCACCGAACACCCATAAAGGTGACATTTGGAGAACTCGTAACTTCTCCCACCATCACTGACCTCATAGAAGGACTCTCCGGTCTACGGATTTAACGTGCCAATATCCGGCATGCGCACGGTTGTATTCAAAGGTTCTCTTTGGGATTCGAACCGAACAACCCCAGCCCGAAGCCCAACAAGCTACCACTAGGCTACCCCGGCCTAAATGCTCTTAACAGCGAAGATAGAGCTTCGAATCTGAATCAGGGAGTGGAAGGACGATACAAAACCATATTCGCCTAGAAAGAGCTCTCTAAAATTTATTTAAATAACTGCTGCCATTGACATTCGATATATCTGCAGAAATACTGTATACCACTGAAATTCAATATATCTATGTAAATACAGAAGAAATTTCTTTCCTTTTTAAACTTCCCGACAATAAAAAAATAAAACTTTTCTTAAAAGTCTAGAGATACTGCTCATTTTCACCATTCTCCGGGGTATTACTCAGGGGACGACAAAAAAAAAAACGTCTACAGCAATCCCAAGAGAAGAGGAGAGAGTAGGGAATTCATGTTATTTTCCTAAGTTAGAAAAATCCCCTTTCTCAACAATCTGCAACAAGTGCAGCTCTAGGCGTGTTATAATTTCCGGTAGAAAAAGCGAGTGTGCAAAGCAGTGGGGAATTATTCATCCTGTCTTGTAACACAGAATTCTCTTTCAGTCGATGCTGCTAGAAATTCAAGTCTGATATATTATAGCTTACATTTACATTAAAATGCACAGCGGTAAAACTAAAAAATTCGTAGGTATTGTAAAATTTTGCTAGTTTCTGAGTACGTCGGTTTGTAAAATAACAGTATTTAAAAAATGAACTGATTTTTAGGCACGAATCACGTCTTGGTGTTATGATGTTTTTATTTACATGTAATCTAAAATTTATTGTACATATTGTGTATAATGTTAATTGCATATTGTGTGTGCCGCTGTAGGTGGTATACAGTTGTTATGATATAGAGTATGGTATTGTATAAGTTGTGTATGTAGAAATAGTATATGTTGTATATGTAGAAATAGTATATGTTGTATTCTAGCGTAAGTTGCATTTTGTAAAATCCTTTGCTTCCTTTGCTTTCCGGTGTTGCCAGAGATATTGGAAAATTTGTATTGATTGGAGCTTAAATGGTGTTTTCCGGCTTGGAGTTGGGGGCTTAAAGCCCTCGCACCGAACCTGCGGGACCCGGCTGGGATGGATTGCCATCGGGGTGATTAGATTTCATTATTGGATCGAATAACCTTCGGGTGTGGACGGCGGTGATATTTCTTACATGTAATCTATTCATACAGGCACAAATGGAATTTAGTGAGCAATATTTTCTCACCAACTCTTCAATTCATGCAAATATTATAAATATTTTACATAATTATACTTACACAGAATATCAAGAAATACAGGGTCATCTAAAAAGGTGTCCGTGATTTTAGTTGTGCACACCGGGAGCAACAATTAACCGTTCGGATTTTGCTTAGCAGCAGATGGTATGTTAATTCTGGAAGTTTTATTTTTCCACGTCATGGTGACGGTGACTGCGCTGGGGGCAAGCGCCGACGCTGTGATGTCGAGCTTCCTCCTACATGGGTTTTGACATTGGATAATTTTGGGACGGTTGTAATGATGCGCCTTCGAATAGGTGAAAATATATAAAAATATTAAAAGGATAAGTCGATTCGAAGGCTTTCATCATTTCATTCATTTGATAAAATGGGAAACGACGGCTGAAACGGTACGATAATTAAAGAGCGGAGCGGTCTTGTGTTAGATGTAGCGTATAGAATAGGTCTTACGGCGGTGGTGAACGTGGGGGTTTTGATCGCCAGACAAGATTAGGCGAGACTGTCGCCGACAGTGACATTAAACGACAATGAACATTGTACGAGGATTTACGAGAAAAAACCACAAGCAACTTGGGAGGTTTGCGTGCGGTTTCCGTGTGGGCGTACGTCGGTGAAGCAGGGACGCCCAATTAAATAATGTTGGAGTGAAGTAAGCGAATAAGTTGATGGCTGTATCGGGAATGGAGGAGAAGTGATTCGAAGGAGGAGTCAAGAAAGAAGAATGGGATTTAAAATATATAAATTGGAGGGGGGAGTTTGAAAATAAAAAAGGATCTCTCTCTACAATAGCAAGCTCTTAGGTCTCTCAGGGAGAGACTTCTGATTGTGGTGGTGTCAGGTCGAGCTTCGGTTCCCCTTTCTTTCTTGAGTTTTGGCGTATCGGGTCGAGCTACGGTTCCCCGTTGCCTCCTCAGATTTTATGTATAGGGTAGTGCTGCGGTTCCCCTTGGTGTTATTACTGTTTGGGTCGAACTTAAAGTTCCCTACATATGGGGGCTGAATAGAATAAAGTTTGTGTGGTGGTGTGAATTGCGAGAATTTTAAGAAGATGGGAGAAGAAGGAAGTTTATGTCCCTGCCTCTCAACGGAAAGATTCAACATACCCCAGCTAAATAAATCAGAGGAATCATCAATCTGTTAAAGGTCAACTGAACCGAGTGAGTCGCACAATTTTATTGTTTAGCTCAGTCCCTTTTGTTTTTGGTTGTGTTAATTAAGTTTTTGGTTTATGGTCGGTGTAGTAGAAATTTTATAGAAGATATAGTGTTGAATAGGTATTCTGAGTTTTGGTTAATCATCGTGTACTCCCTATTTTCCTTGAAAAGTAGTTGTTGAATGTGAATATTGTTTTAAAGATAAACTAAAGTTTTGTGAATGGCTAAGTGTGCCTGATGAGAAGAATATGATTAAAATAAGATGTATAAATGTAAAATTTTTAAATAAATTTAGTTTAGTTTAAATTTAACTTTTTGTCTGTTTTAGTTTTCACAGTTGGTTTTCAGGGTACTGAATGAAAAATTTCATCTTTTTGTCTAGGTTTTCGCTATCCTTCAATTTGTTCGTTATTGCTAACTACGTCCAGAACTTTGGGTTATAAACAAATAAATCATACACAACGCACCCAACTACCCCTTTCTAAAATAATAACAAATGTACTACCCCAACTAATCACGTCCAAATAAATAACTTTTGAATAAGCAATACGACAACGATCCAATTTTTTGGCCGCCAAGTAGCTTCGATTTGACCCCTATAAACTTTTTCCTATGGGGTTACCTGAAAAACATGGTGTACACTGATAAGATCCGGGACTACGCCATTTATTGAACAGAATCACTGTTGCAATAGCGACTGTGACTCCTATGATCGAGCGTACATGAATGGAGATAGACTGTCGTCCAGATATGTGCCGAACGACGTGGGAGGGGGGGGGGCTCATGTCGAAACCTACTAGGTAATGTCCAAAACCTGATTTGTTTCTGTATCTTTTGGAGAAAATATAAACACCATGAGTTCTATTATATGGTTTTTAACGTAGTATTACGTTCCTCAAAAACGGTCCTTCGGAGAGAAAAAAAATTGTCCGGCGTCGCGAGTTATAATTTGGGCTGCGCGCCAAACTCAGTTGCAGTAAACAGTTAAACAGAAAAGTACCAAAATGCGTAAAAAAAGTGGTAAGCAACGATAAGTAATCCTACGTTAATGACCCGCAGTAGTTTCGTTAGAAGAGACTACCTTAAATATTTTTCACGTTGAATTCAGGGATACATTTTTCGATGACCCTATATATATATTTCAATATATTTTATTCCTTAGCTTTCGAGAAAAGTTTTTAAAAAAATTGTATAAGAATAGCCCTAAAATTATTGAACACATTTCATATCCCATTACTAATGTTTCCTTTTCACTCAGACCTCTCGAAATGCAGCATTATTCACTTCTATTTAGTATTCTGAAACACAAAAGTATTACATCTAATGTTTTAACCCGTTTCCTTAACATTCTGATCCGAACATCTGGCTGAAATGAGAGAGCGACGAAAAAAATCTGTTTAGAACTGCTTCGGAGATTTAAAAAAATAAAAATACCTCTTTTGACCCTCTCTACGTGCATACACAAACCCGATTTTGGGGAAGATGGAGTTATTCTCGACAAGTTGCGAAAAGAATTTTTTCACAAAGAATTTTGAAGGATTAAGAGAGAAAAGTGGGACGTTTTGTAAAGTCAAGAAAAAGTTCAGATTTTCGAAAGTATTGCTGTTTATTTCAATTTTCTTTTTCAGTATAATCTATATATATAAAACAGTTCCGTAACTGACTCACTGACTGACATACAACGAACAGACCAAACCGCTGGACCTAAAGGACTGAAATTTTGCATAGCGATTCTTCTTATAGTGTAGGGGAGCAATAAGAAAGATTTTTCAAAAATTCTTCTTAGATTTTTTAAAATTAAATTTTTAAGCTGTTTTTAACTTTTTTTAAGTTTGCATTTAAAATAATACTTTGAGGGTTATAAAATTTATATCACGAGAAAGATCATAAAAATTCCTTTAAAATGAAATTTTTTTTTCGAATCTTTACCTCCATTTCCTGATTTTTGGAGAATTTTTAAAGATTAAATTTTAGAATTTAATTTATTTAATGCTGATCACGTGATTTCTTTTTCTGGTACTTTAAATGAATTTATCGTCACGTGCATGACAACTATATATAAATGTTATGTATATAGTATTTAGAATGCTTACAAAATGAGTATATTTACATGGTGTATTTAGTAAAGCTATGCAATACTACCCTTTAATATTTTTTAATAGTACCTTTACGTCTAGATACTAGGGTTATATTGGCATACATTATTGACATGTCTGGCTATTTATTTCAAGTTTTTTTGTTTTCGTCTGCCTTATTTCAACCACTTCATTGTAAAATCAACATCTGTTTGGTCGTCTTAGGGTACATACCCCATAGGTTATGAAGTGAGGGATTTTTTTGTAGTTCTGAAATTATGTTGTTGTTGTTGTTGTTGCTTATGCAACTTGACCGACAGCAACATCAGATTAAGTCCTAATATAGGCTACGTGCGGTACAGTGCGGCTCCAGTTTAGACTAGCATCGCAAGGGTTGGGGTCCAACTTGGTTAAGGTTGGTACGCAAATTTTGAACCGAGTCAAGTGGCGGCACCAGAACCCCCAGAGGTAATTTGAGAACTTGGAGGACATTGCAGCCACGACAGATTTCACGCGCACCGGCCACCATTACTGAACACGGCGATGGATTTTCAGAGACGGGCATCGAAACAGAGACGTTCAGATCACTGGCCCGCTGCCTTTGTTAACAGGGCCATCGCACCCTACACTGTAATCTTTCCTCAGCTAAATGTGCTCCGGCTATCTGTATTATGCAATTTTTAATTCTGTAACTACATAAAACTGCATCGTATATTTACCATTATTTCTTTGTTAATACTTTTTCTCTATATTCCATTTTTATCATGTGGGTCAAAATTGTTCTTCTTTGTATTTCATAAGCCTCTCTGTAATACATTTCGATCTATTTTAACACCAGAAACACGGAAATTTTTTTTCTCACTAAGAAGACTGAATGCCATCTTTTTGACGGTTAAAAATAAAATCAAGAATTTAAAATACATAATTTTTTAAAATGGTTAAGTACTTTAAATTTTGAACTATTTCATACCAATATATAATAAACTAGCTGAAAACCCGCGCTTCGCTACGGAGTACATTCAAATTAGATACAACGGTCAATGTATGCAATTAATGCCAAAATATATATATATATATTTATAAAAAAATCGTAAGGGATTTATTTTTTTGGATAATATCCAATCGTCTGCTGCATTAGAAAGAAAAAGAATATCATTTTTGTCTATTTAGTTGTTATGCACGTGACGATAAATTTATTTAAAGTACCAGAAAAAGAAATCACGTGATCAACATTTAATAAATAAAATTCTAGAAATTAATCTTTAAAAATTCACCAAAAATCAGAAAATCAAAGTAAAGGTTCGAAAAAGATTTCATTTTGAAGGAATTTTTATGATCTTTCTCGTGATATAAATTTTATAATCCGCAATGTATTATTTTAAATGCAAACGTAAAAAAAGTTTAAAAAACAGCTTAAAAATTTAATTTAAAAAAATCTAAGAAGAATTTTAGAAAAATCTTTCTTAGTGCACCCCTACACTATTAGAAGAATCGCCATGCAAAATTTCAGCCCTTTAGGTCCAGCGGTTTGGTCTGTGCGTTGTATGTCAGTCAGTCAGTGAATGAATGAATGAATGAATGAATGAGTCAGTTACGGAACTGTTTTATATATATAGATTAGTAAATATTGAGATATATTTTTACGCAGGTATGCCTAGCTGACAACCTGGTATGGTTTATCCGTAAAAAAATTATGCATGGTTTTGTGCAGTCCTTTTTTTTCAGCATCAGTATTTCCGGAGAGACAATGTCTCTGTTATTTGGAAAAAAGGGGGAAGTGGCGACAAGCAAATGATACTTTTCCGGTATTATTTTAGAGATTTCTGCCTGTTTTCTATATTGCAGTCAAATCGACGGAATTTAGTCACAGTCGGTAAAAAACAAATTTTCTCCCCTCTTTACTATCGAATATAATTTCATAAATGTGTGTGCATATTTCGCGTAAAATTAGAAAAAGTCATAAATTTTCAGAAGCCTGAGGACATAAATACAGACATAGCGCTAAATAGTATGTCCGAAACCGTCAAAATGACGGCAGCTGTCTTTCTAATGTTAATGGGTATTAGGAATTTTTTTTTTAATTTCCAAGCATTTTGTAATGGTTTATCCTCAATTATGTCATCTGTTATGATCTGGTAACAAGCAATATTCAAATGGCTGACGGAGAAATGAACCGAGAATATATATATATTCTTGGGCCCGTATCCTTGGGATACATGCTATCCACACAAACACACACATATATATATATATATATATATATATATATATATATATATATATATATATATATATATATATATATATATATAATATTATATATATATATATATATATATATATATATATATATATATATATTGTGACACTGTCTCAATTACTCCATGAAATTAGTATTTCTATAAGTATGAGATGCCCCGTTCCTACCCCTCAACATGTCATATATCTGCGAACTGTTGATCTGGGCGGTATCATAAACTCTAGGATAAGACGCAATAAAGTTCTTGTAATGTGCGGTTCTGACGTTATAGAACGCATAAATCCCAGAGTGGTTAGAGTGCTTTTGAGATTTTTGACACTATAGTGACATTTTGAATCCCATAAACTTCGAACACTTACCAGTACTTCAAACGCCAGAGAAATCCCTTTGATTCACAAAATATCTGTTTTTGAGTAACAGATAGACGGAGCTCAGACCTGTCAGACAGGCCTGTTAGGCCGCTCTGTCGTTGAATTCGAAGCCATCCTGACTATCTAAATGTATATATTCTAACTCGCTGTACATACTTGCCTTAACCTTTCCCTTACGGGGTGGGATAGCATGTATCCCAAGGATACGGGCCCAAGAATATATATATATATATATATATATATATATATATATATATATATATATATATATATATATATATATATATATATATATATATATATATATATATATATGTATATATATATATATTTACATATATATATATATTTATATAAATATATATATATATATATATATATATATACATATACATATATATATATATATATATATATATATATATATATATATATATATATATATATATATATATATATATATATATATATATATATATATATATAAATATATATATATCCCTTAATGGCCGTTCTTACAAAGGGGGTACGAAATTTCCCATTCTAAGGAGGGAATCGGAAAAATAGGCCCCGTAAGCTAAAGGTTAAATATTGTGGTTGTAGTATGTTTAAGGGAACGGTGGACATTAAAATTTACTTTTTTTACTTTTCATCATAGAGATACGAATTTTTTTACATACACATTTCACTATTAATAAATAGAATACCTTAAAAAAATTTTCCAATCTCATTATAATTTTAAGATTTTTAAAAAAATTTGAAATTTAAAAACAAAATTTTAAAATGCTCCTTGCTACTTAATTTTTTAGATATTTCCTAGATTTTGTATTTTAATCTCTTTAAATTGTGTAACAAACAAATCTGGGAATCAATTATTTAATCCCTTGAATAGTTAATTTTTGAGAGATTTTTTTCTGAATTCCATCCCGATTTTCATCAAAATTTTGCCTTTTGAAAAGTTATAAATCAAATTTAATTACCTTAATGAAGTCGAATTGTAAAATGCATACCCAGTTTTTTTATAAACAGCATCAGGATTCTTCCTTATCAATTTCATGAATTTTGAAGAAATATTAAGTAGCGTGGAACATTTAAAAAATCTGAAAACCTTGAAAAATCTGGTTTGAGAAATATAGATTTAAAATTTATTACTACACTTACCCATTATAAATTACTTTGTAGAAGCGTCATAAATGATTTTTTACTTGAAAAAAAAATATTTTGGTACTAATAATCTACAGAAATATATATATTATTTACAATATCACAATCAGTATTACAATGACGAGATTTGCTGAAATAAACGTCCATCGTTCCCTTAACGTATCGTAGTAAAGTAATTGAAGCGAAAGGCTTGTCGTATTATTGACCACAGTACAGTATAAAAAGAATAAACTGATTTTCTCCCTGCCTCATTTCTCTCATATTTCGAATGAGTTGGTCCGCGATTTCAGGGCAGCACGTGTCGTGAGAGCGTTTTTATCCCGAGTAGGGATTGTTTATAATTTGTTAAGTTTACTGTTTTAAACGTTGCAGGGTTATTAAAGGTGGTTAAGTTTTTGATACTCGAGTCTATTTATTCACAGCCAAGCATCTATTTCAGTTTGCCAGTAGACATTTTCTTTAAGGGAACTCACTACCCTTAAATCTTTAAAACATTCGATTTTTTGAAAAAAAATATATGTTAAAGCCTGACCATTTCTGAACAAATTAAAGCAAACCGCATGAAAATATTCCGCTTATTTCCGGAGATATTGATATTCTAAAAATTTAATTACTGATCAAGTTTATGGTAAGAAAAATTTTAAACTCATTTTTCTCAAAATGTAATTTTGCATCATTCCGCAACGGATATCTCAAAAACTATGAAACATAATTCCATGAAATTTTTATCACTGCATAATCATGTTATTTTATTGTGTCTGAACTTGAATATTGCAATGAACTGCATATTGTGTTATCTTTTAGAGGTAAATTAATGAAAAAATTTAAGGAAATTTTGAGTATATTTTGAGCAGTTTTTAAAAAATTGAAAAAATATTTTAATGTTGAATGTTTTATGTTGAATTGTATTTTGAATTATTTATTTTAAATATAAAACAGGAATTATTCATTTAAGTGTAAAATTAATTTCATAGTTCTGCGTGCAAGCCAGTATACAATATAATGCTTAAAAAACAAGGTATATCTAAAGCATTTTTATAAAAAATTATTTAAAATTATTTTGAGAGTAGAAAATTTGTTTATGAAAATAAAAATATCAATTTATCATATACATAAAATTTGGAAAAATTGGGAGTAAACTGAAATAGTTACAAAGAGTCAAAAAGTATGAAAATATGTCCTTTTTTCCTCAATTTAAGAGTCGCGAGTCCCCCTAATGGAATCGGATGGTGTATGACAGTACAGGGCCTGCGAATCAGTAGGGAGCCACACATGGACGTGCGCAAATCAGCCAGGTATGAGGTCAACTCGACCAATGAGATCAATTTCCAGGACTACAAATAGTATTACCCCTTCATCTATGTAGGTGTGTGTTAGCCGCAATCGGTTGCCATGCTAATCAATTAATTGTTAGTTGTGTTTAGTATCCTATCTTTACCGTATCAAACCCACTACATTTAAACGTAGCTTCAAAATAAAACATCTGTGAAAAAGTTTATTATGAATATTAAAGTTCAATAAAATTAATAAAAAATTCAATAAAACTGATTAAAAATTCTTCACAACGTGTTTAAGATTTTTATATATGTCAGTGTAATCTTTAAGAAGAAGACAACTTTGACTTCAGCGTCAGCGGGTTTGTGAATTCTAAAAGGCCACGCCCTCGGCACGTGTAAAGACTTATATATACCGCACGCTGAAAGTCCCCTGCAGTACAGAGAAAAAGCTAGCCTTTACTGTTATCATGTAATTGGTTTGCATTGTCATCTTGCAAATAAATAAATTGGTTTGGATGACACGGTGTTTATTGACGTCTGACACAAGTTTTGTTTTTTGAAGTCTCTGTAAAATCCAGCACGAATGTCAGAATCAAAACTTCCGAGAGGTTACTTTCAAACTCCGAACGTGGAGCAGTCGATGTGTATAAGACCCGCCTACGTGAACGGGGCGATATTCTTTACTGGGTTCAACATGCAATGAGGGTGTGATAAAATGATATTACCAGGAATGACTCCTTTTCTTTTATAACAAAAACAAAAATTTAATATGTAAATGTAAGTTATAATATATCACTCCAGAATTTCAACCAGTATCGACTGAAAGGGATTTTTAAATTACAAAACAGGGGAAATAATTCCTTACTCCTTTATGCCTCCGCGATCAAGGCAATTCGATGTAGAATTACAACTTACTGTACAGAAAGCTATGACCTTGGTGTTGGGTGAGACGACGAAACGCGAAGTGCCGGAAGCGGATGCTACGGAAGCTGTTCGTAAACAATATGCAACTTCATTGAAAGCTTACGAAGAGGCGGACGCAATCGCCCGGCACATTATAGGCTCCAGTTTAAGACCTGAACTTAAGCAACATATTCTTACCTGCAAAAGTGGTAAAGAAATGTGGGATGCTCTACATTCTGTTTATGAGCAAAACAATGAAAGGAGGTTAGATTTATTATATTCCCAGCTATTTAATTATGTCAAAGATCCAATGGACAATATAGCTATTCATGTGTCTAAATTGCAAAGAATTTGGCAAGAGCTACAAGAAGAGTTAGAGACTGAAAACGTGCAACTCCCTCAGTCTATGCTTTTGAACAGAATATTGAATACGTTACCTAATGAGTATTTGGAATTTAAAAATGCTTGGGAATCAGTGCCTTCCAAAGAAAGAACAATATCAGGATTAACTGAAAGACTGCGTCTACATGAGCAACGGTTGGAAGAAATTAAGGGAAAACCTTTTACAGAAAATAACAGTGTAGCATTTATAGTAAAACCAAATAATGTTGCTGATAAAAAGTGGGTTAGAACAACTCTGAGTTCAAACAAACTTTCAATAGTACTAAATCCGACTATGTTCCGCGAGCACAACTGGGGAAGTCCAAACCTCTCTCTTACGTTCCCAGTTCAGTAATGTCCACTCTAGTCCAGTACTGCAACCAGTTTTTCGTTCCACCCCGCTGGGGGTCTATCCCCCCGGTCTTTCCAAAGTTCCTCTTGCAATCCAGCACCTGGAATCTTTTTGTTTTCGAGACTCACAGCAACATCCAGTCCTACTCAAAGAGATTTTTCTTTAAAACGAGTTCAATGCTTCTCTTGTGAAAATTCAACTCCTCCCAAATCATGTTCCGAACAGCGAAACCAATTGCATTGCTTTCAGAGATTTTTCCCCCACGGGCGGACGTCATAACGCCACCACGCCCCGTGATAGATTTCCATAGATGAATTATTTATTGTCCACTCCGATTGTCCCTGCTTAGAGCGAGAGAACGTATATCGAACAAAAGGGGATTCCGTGACGCTTAGATTTTGTCGTCGAAAAACACATGTGTCCTGGATGTCCCTTGTCGCCCGTCGGCACAACACTTTCATTGTCCGAAAGTCCCGCGGGCACGTTTCGAACGTTACAGTCTCTTTAAATTGATGTTTGAAATATAGTATCTTAAGTAGTCGCCGTAACAATTTATCTACACAAATATTATTTCAGTATGTACATGTTTTTTTTCGTTTTTGAACATAAAAAGTGTTTTTTAATAATCAGATTACTTACAAAAAATTTGTTTAATTTGTTATTATATTTAAAAAATACAGTTGTTTAACTAAACGGTGCACTGAGTAACTTGCAGAATTTACAATGTCTACAAAAGTTCACTTTTACCTCTGTTAGATGTATATGCAAGCTATAATATATCACAGACCAGAATTTCGACCAGTATCGACTGAAAGGGATTTTTAAATTGCAAAACAGGGGAAATAATTCCCTATTCCTTTATGCCTTCGCGATCAGGGGTATCCGGGAGGAGGAACAGGAAATTATAATACGTCTAGAGCTGCACTTGTTGCAGAAATCGGGCAGAAAAGGAATTTTTGTAGCTTTAGAGAATAACCGGATTTCCCTATTGCTTCTCCTTCTCGCAAGCCGGGATTTTTGAAGTTGAAGGCTTTTTTATCGGTCTCTGAGTAATATTGCGAAAATCGGCAGTGTCTCCTGCACTCTAAGAAAATATTTCAAAATAATTTGTCTTCTGGATGTATAAAATCTTTTCGAGAAAGTTTTTAACACTTAAGGAACAAAGGATGAACTCATACGTTTTTAGAGTGATGCTTGCTTTAGGAGCAATAATTTCAAAATGTTTACTCTGAACTAAAATGCTGGAAGACAATAACATGAAAATAAAAAGGAAAAGGAAAATTGTGCAAATTTTTACCTTCGAAGGAATTATATATATATATTTATATATATATATATATATATATATATATATATATATGCGTTTATCATGAAAAATTCCATTTTGAGAGAAGAATAGAGCATCTAAAAGCGCTGATGTACAACAGGACTCGCAAAGACCCTACTACTGCAAAATGTAGTATTCCATAATGTAAAAATTGTAAAAATATAGGTTGAATTCTAAAACTTCCAATTAGATCCTTTGATCAGTTATTTGATTCTAAAATGTCTGTAGTATTTTAAAGGTGACTGCCTACGTTCGGAGCCATTTTTTATTTTAATTGTTTTTTTAAGGATTGTTTGGTCTTTTATGGTAAAATAGCATTTAAAAATAAAAAATGAAAAAAAAACTTGCCTGTAAATACCATACTTTTTTATAAATTGGTCAATTTGAAGTAATTTTTAATGAAATTTAACTAAAACCCCTATCACTCTGCACAAAATTCTAATGCTGCCATTTTAATTTCCTTCTCACACATGATACATATAACAGTTATCTTCAAAATGACCCTCAATATAAGATAAATTTTAAAATTCAAAAATAATACAGACAATTTTATGTTCCAGTATGAAAATTTTCTCCAATTCGTCATTCCTTTCCTTATAAAAACAGTCCCAAACAAAAAACTTTTTATTATATATCAATTATTCATCTCATTAACAAAAGCATCTAAAACATTTCCTGAAAATATTATCAAATTATATGCATTATTATGTGAGATATCATGATAACGGTAGAGATTTGTGCTAAAAAACATAATTCTGAGAAAAACGCATTTAAAGTTGTGTGTCACTTCAATTTTGTTTCAGACGATGTTTTTAAGAATAGCTATAACTCTGCTTCTAATTTATGTGGAATGAAAATCAAAACGGTTTTGAAAAGAGAAAAGATTGAATTACACGATTCTTGCAAAAAATAAAATTGACCAAAACAGTCAAAAAATGGCATTTTCAACGTAGGCAGTCACGTTAACCAAGAAAATGATGATAATGGTCTTTCCTTGCGAAATTTTTGTTGTGTTTGCCAAAAATAATGACTTCTTTTTACTCCTGTACACAGGTATGTGTTTGAGAATAACTTTAAATAACTGGATTTTACGTTTGAATGTTATCGCAGTAGATTTCAGTTGTAGATTTCCATAGAAGGTACTAATTGCAGCAGCTATTCAAATAGTTTCTGTTTAACGATATATATTATAAAATAAAATAATATTTTACATAACAATATGAATGATATTAAATACTTTACCGACAGGGATCTAATCACGGAAGGCCGGGGTTGCTATGTCGGGCCCTGTCTGGTTCAATGCTATAGTAATAAAGACATTATTTTAGATTCTGTTTCTAATATTTTGCACGTACAGCATTTTTGTGGTATACTGATTTTTACTGTATTGAACTGCAAAGAATGAAGATAAGAATTTTCATATATATATATATATATATATATATATATATATATATATATATATTCTTGGGCCCGTATCCTTGGGATACATATATATATATATATATATATAAATATAACAGTTCCGTAACTCAGTGCTCCGCAACCGCTGTGCCGTGGCACACTAGTGTGCCGCGAGGTGATCTTGACTGTGCCGCGGTGATTTTATCGATTATGATAATAAAAAAATTAACCACCGCATTAAATAGAAATTTTTCTAAGTAAAATATTCCTCTAACTTTTTATTAATATGTAATTTTTCTGAGTCGAAATTATACACAAAACAAAAACATGCTGTTAGCCATACATTATATGTATGCTCGAGCGTCATATTTCTGGATTTCAGTTAAGAAAGAATATCCACAAATTTCTGACAAGGCCAATGCAATTTTGCTCCCATTTTCTACGACATACTTATGCGAACAAAGTTTTTCGACACTGGTTCTAATTGAAAATGACAAACGATCCTATTTAAAGGGCCTTGACCATGAACTGTAGCTCTTTCTATTATAGAGCCAAATATAAAACGTGCAAATATAAAACGCACATTTATCAAAACAATCTCAAATATCTCATTAATACATTAGTTATGTTTAAATTAACTTTGATTTATTAGGCTTAAGTAAAGACCAAAAGACCAATTTTAATATAAAAATTTAAAGAGAAATTTTTTTTACTTGTAAACTATAATTTTATATTTTTGTTCTTGTGTTGGTGTACAGTTCAAAATGATTTATATAAAACTTAAATGATTATAATTATCTTGATACATAGAGCTATTTTGTTGTATTTTTTTATCTAATAAAAACATATACGTATATATTGTAATTTATATATTTGCAAGCTTTTTCTTGTGGTGTGCCGCGAAATTATCGAAAAAAAACGTTGTTGTGCCGTAGAAGATAAAAGGTTGCGGAGCTCTGCCGTAACTGACTGACTGTCTGACTGACAGATAACGCACACACCAAACCGCTGGACCTAACGGGCTGAAATTTTGCATGGCCTTTCTTCTTATAGTGTAGAGATGCACTAAGAAAGATTTTTGAGGAATTCATCTTAGATTTTTTTAAATTAAATTTTTAATCTGTGTTTGTAACATTCTTTAAAGTATGCATTTAAAATAATAATTTGAGGTTTATAAAATTTATATCACGAGAAAGTTCATAAAAATTCCTTTAAAATGAAATTTTTTTCGAATCTTTAACTCCATTTTCTGATATTTGGTTATTTTTTAAAGATTAATTAATAGAATTTAATTTATTTAATGATGATCCAGTGGTTTCTTTTCTTTTTGTGATACTTTAAATTAATTTCGCGTCACGTGCATAACAAAGAAATAAATTGACAAAAAATATTAAAATACGGTAAAAGATAAAATTTAACCACTAGACAAATTAAGATGGAACTCTTTTAAGAATTAATTCAAATTAGTATGTTTTATGGATATTAAATATACAAATTAATTGCATGCATTTAACGCTGTATTTTATTTGAATATTTTCTTCTACATTATTTTGTCTTTAAAAATATCCGTTTCGATTTTTTTATGAATATATATTATTTGGCATTAATAGCATACATTGACCGCTGTATTTAATTTGAATGTACTCCGTAGCGAAGAACGGGTATTTAGCTAGTATTATATAAGATTGTAATTTTTTCAAAATTTTTCTGTTGTAATAATTTTAGTAATGTGATCATGGATTTAACTAAAATGCTTGGAGAATCGACTTTTTCATGAGTATCCTTTAATACTTAAAAGTCTACAGTAGCCATTTTTTTTGTGTGTGTGGAAAGGTGTTGGGGGGGGGGGTTAAGGTCCCTGGGGTTAACAACTGTCAACCCCACTCCGGTGTACATATGAATACAAGGAAATAGAAGCGTAAATCACACAATCACAGAAGAATTTTTTTATTAATGAGCGATGACACCGGAGATGGACGATGGATTGCAGCTCTCCTTTTGCAGGCAGAACACTGACGAGTTCCATAGAATACAACCAAGTCTTATGCGGGAATAGAACCCATGCCTCCTGCTTGGAAGGCTGATGCCTTAACCACTTAGCCACTGGGCGGCATGGCTTTTTGTACAAAAGACGACAGCAACGCCTGTAAGCGAACAAAGAAATACTTTTTTTCATAACGTGAAACCTATCTAAAAGTTTCATCAGTTATGTAGTTTATTCTGACCCTCTGTTCCTTTAAATCTATCTATCTATATATATATATAAAACAGTTCTGTAACTGACTGACTGAGTGACTGACGGACAGACAACGCACAGACCAAACCGCTAACCCTAAAGGGCTGACATTTTGCATGGCGATTCTTCTTATAGTGTAGGGACGCACTAAAAAATATTTTTGAAAAATTCTTCTTGTAGTTTTTTTTAATTAATTTTTTACATGTTTTTGTAATTTTTTTTAAAATTTTCATAGTAAATAATAAACTGAGGGTTAGAAAATTTATATCGTGAGAAAGATCATAAAAATTCCTTTAAAATGAAGCATTTTTTGAATCTTTACTTCCATTTTCTGATTTTTGGTGAACTTTTAAAATTAATTTTTCGAATTTAATTTATTAAATGCTGATCACGTGGTTTCTTCTCTTTTCGTCATACTTTAAACTAATTTTGCGTCACGTGCATAACAAGGAAATAGACAATTTTTTTTCTTGCTAATGCGGCAGACTATTGGACATTACCCTAAAATTATTAAAATACAGTAAAAGAAATGTTCCTCAAACTGTACTATATTAACTGTACTAAATTCTTTAGTATTTTCCATTAGATTTAATTTGAATATTTTCTTCTACATTATTTTGTCTATAAAAATATCCGTTACTTTTTTTTATAAATATATATTTTTTTTGGCATTAATTGCATACATTGACCGTTGTATTTAATTTGAAATGTATTCCGTAGCGAAGCACGAGTTTTCAGCTAGTCTTTTATAAATGCGCATGTTTGTGTTATCTTTGACGCATATTTTCCACATATATCAAAACGCAAAAATATTGGACGAAGCGTGTTCTTATCTCTCTCATCTAGAAATCCCTTTATCTGTAAATAATTTCTCCAGATGGTCCGAAAAAGCATAAATGACAGGCGAACTGATTGCCGCAAAGTTATAGAAGAAATATTAAAACTCATTACAAATGATTTCCCTTTACTACAACGGATTCCAAATAGGACATGACTGAGGTTCTGCTTAGAATTCTGAATCCATACAGAATCACATTTGGTGTTCAAGCACGTTTCTTTAACACTCTGATCTTCACATTTGGCAACAATGGAAGAGTGACGAAAAATCTTTCAGTACAGCAATGCAGTTTTACCCTTTATCCACGTACATATATCTTCCTGTTTTTACTTATTTGTTAGTTCGAGAATTATTCCGCGCCTGTTGCGAAAATAATTTTTTACTTTCATATTCTTCGACGTTAACAGATAAAGAGTTAGATGGTTTGAGGCAAAAAATGTTTTGATATTTGTAACACTTTAGCCTTAAAATGTTTTACAAGGAGAAAATTACTGGAATATACATTTTCTTTTACATCGTGATGATTTAAATACATCCTTTAGGATTAAAATAATACAAAATACAGTAACTACCGCTTATAGTGATCAGTGGTTATAAGAATCAATATCGCAAAAACAAAACAAATGTATTATTTCCATGTTAAAATTTTCGCTTTAAAGAATCAATCCACCGGTTTTAAGAATCAGCTTACACTCTTCGCTTTCCTTTCATTTTACCAAAAAAGCAACATAAACCCTCAAAAAGCACGAAGTTCTTTCTTTATCTTTTTTTTAAAGAAAGAGTGATAAGATGGGATGCAATACAGTCTTAAAATGCGTCTCTTTCTTTGTTAGACATAACATAATAGTTTTCCCTTAAACGTTTTAGCACAACACTGTCCAATTAGGTTGTCCCGGGGCATCTTTACCCGCCCGGGTCCGATTTCACTTTTCTCCACTGACAAACAAAGACAGGGACTCTTTTTTCCCACGTCACACATCCTGGTTGCGGCTTCCTGGACCCTGAAACACATAAATCTTTGGCGAAGTGTCTACTATCACTTATGCAAACGTGACATCATTATATTCAGCACGTTATCAAACCGCGAAACGTAAGCTAGAAAGTGAATCTTCGTCTGAGACTATTGGTATTGAAAGAAGTGTAAACAGCCTCCTGAAAACTTCATTACGTCAAACTACCATAGAAAACTTTTTCTTGCTCCCTTCCTGTAGTTGAAATGTTAAAACTGTTAAGCAGGTATCTTGTAACAAATATTGGATTTTTTTCTTCTCTTACCATAATTATGTGTATCTACTTATAGGTCTAGAAATTAAGTTGTATTTTTAAAATTATAAACAATAATTTTAATAACAGATAATTAACGTAAATTAAATCGTATTTTATGGTAAATTATCTGATATATGTATATATAGATGTGTGTGTGCCAGACCAAAAACCTAAATTTCAGCTATAAGAATCAACCGCTTATAAGAATCAAAAACAGTAATAACAAACGTGATTCTTATAAGCGGAAATCACTGTATATGTCTTTGCCTAGATAACCTCATTGATTTCTTACATGTGGACCTCATACATACTTGCGAATTTAATTGATTGCTTCATTGATTCCTTCCTTGTGGAGTAAGCAAAACAAGAATCCTGATCTTGAAATCCATAATAAAAATTAACAATAGCAAAAATTAATAATAGTTTCTGTGTGGCTCAGCTCACTTAACGTTAAACTTAACTCTTACTAGTAGAAACTAACTGAACCACGCAGCAATTATGGGATAAAAGATTCTAAGACAGCTCATAAGGTCGCTGGGTTTTTCCCATGACTGTATTCTGGATACTAAGAATTCACTGTTCAACTGGTTGAAAACCTTCAATGATGACAACTTGACAATGCTCAAACTTGTTAATGGTGACAAGCATGTTGAAAAAACTGACTTTATTGAAAGGCGAAAACTCAGCTAGTACAAGGCAATGTTTAGATATTCACGCGGAAGAATGTCGGCATTTCTAAACTTGAAAACTTTAAGAAGCATTCCAACAGAAATTGGCATGAAAGGTGCTCTCGCAGTACATCATTACAACCCATAGAACGGCGAGCAAAAAACACGACACTCCTCCCTACAAGACTGTATGCAACTAATTACATCGCGGGAAGGAAGATTAGCGATAGCAAAAACTACTTCAGTATCGCCATCTAGTGACAATTAAACGAGTTATTTAAACTTCTACAAAAAATAAACGCTAAATAGAAAATCAAAATCCAACAGTTTCAAAGTAATATTTTCTTTCGGAATCTATGAAAAAAAGTTTCAAACTAGTTAATATATACTTGTGAGAATTGGGTGTGATTGCCTCTCCCTCCAATGCACAAATCGCTCACTCCTTTCAACAACTTCATGTCCCCAAAAATGTGACTGTTCAGGAGAGTGATTTTAAAGTTTAAAAGTAGAATGAAATGAATTGAAGATAAATATTAATTCTGATCTGTAGCGGCTAAATATTGGGAGGTAAGATATGACGATCTTAAGGGATATACTACTCTTTCAGTGCATTCTGAAAACAGGCATAACTAAAAATCGGCAATTTTGAGATATGGCGTTGGTGAAAGGAGAGGTCGAAATATGAAGACATTAAAGTCGTTGGGTTAAATACTGAAAAACACAAGGGATTTCGTGGAAGTTGGTGGTAGAGCTGAAGATATGCTATATTAATTGATTAGTTATCATAAAAGGGATGACTATACTAATACTAGTGTTTGTCTATAGCCTGTCTACTGTATCAGTTGTTTGCAAAATATATACGTCGATAAATATTTTACCTTCTATTGATTTCTTATCGCGGGGTGCAACGTAGATCTACCTCCTCGTGGTGTACCCTGGGGAACACCCCTGGCGACTAAGTGATCTACAATTTTGGCATGCGATTTCCTTGCTCTGTTTCCGTGACACTTGAGGTTTTACAGTGGAATGCGGGGGGATTATCCCAGTCCAACAAAATCCAGATTCAACAGTCTCTATTGAAGTTTTTTTATCACCAATGCGGAGGCACTTGTAATCAAACATTCGCCTATACTACGCCGCAGTTTTACTATTCATTTTATTATGGGGGCACCATATAGGCGGACAGCATTACACCCTATGAAGGGACGACACGAATGGAGGAATGTTTCGTGGCGCAACGCCGGGATTCGATCGGAGCTACCTCAGCATCGAATACCAGCGCGCTGTACCACAGGGCCACCACAAGCCCTCTATTGAAGTGTAATATCGATCTTTTTGCAGTCATGGAGGCTAATTTAACTGAGGCCTCTGTGACGTTCTATCCATTCCCAGGATACACGTTGCATTTACTTCCAAAATACAGACAAGTTGCTAGCGGCATTTTGATTGGCGTCAGGGATAATATTATCTCTGACTTTAAAATTATTAAATCCATTCGAGTGAGTATTGCTAAAAGTGAAATTGTAAATTGCCATTGGAAATAATAATAATAATAATAATAATAACGTTTTCTTTTCCCTTAAACATATATTTTTAAAATTTGCTAATTCCGCTTCAAATTCTAATCGCGTGTGTCTCTATTTCCCCGTATTTTCACCCTATATTTGCTTTGTTTGGATGTCTCGTGTTGGAGCCCCATCTTGCGTGAGCTTGTGCGCAATATAACACCCTCGATCAACTGACGGTCCAATCCCTTTCTTGGCTTTTCTCATTGACTTCCATCGAGTCCTTCAGAATTTTCCCCCTGTTTGCGAAAAATTTTAATGATTTGTAAATTTTTCGGAGAAACAGTTACTATCCGGAGGAAGAACAATATTTGTTGGCTCAAAGGAGTTTCCGTAATTAATATTTGTTCTGGAAGCTAGGAAACTCTGTGTTCCTGATATACACTGATTTTTCCCCTGGATACTTATTTTAAAGAAATTTAATATTAAATCTATGTCAGGTGATAAAACCTTAGGGCAGAAATAATCGCTTTAAAAATTTGATAGAGCAGTAAATAAGAGAATACGAACACAACTATGGACTTTAAGAAGATTTGCCATTTGGAAGGGATACATTTTATATAATCTTAAGGCGAAATATTATAATCTCCCTAAGGGTTTATATTATATACAAACCCTATAGGCCCTGAAAATGTCGAGACAGGAAATAGCGTCTTAAGCACAAGTGTCAAGTTTTGTTAAGATAGCTGAGACGAAACATTATAAAGTGTTAAACGTTCTAATCCTAACAGAATTTTTAAAAATTTCAAAAATCTAAGTTATTTTCATTCTTATCAATATATGCTTTGACAGTTTGTAGGATTATCGTTCAAATAATGATAACGTTTAAAATTATAATTGATTTATAATATTTATTTAATTGTTGAATAACAAAATGAAATATGAAATACACATAACTTAAAATGGGTGGTAAATATGAATCTGCAGTGAGTTTTCTGAGATGTCACTGTTCTATTTCACCACTTTACAATGCATAATGTAAGTCAGAAAGACATTGACTTGCCGTTTTAAAGTCTTGGATTCTGTAAATAACGAAGTGAATGCTGGCTCAATAACTTGTCTTTATAATAGTTTTATTCACTGCTAACTTAAGTACAAAAAATAGAAAAACAAAATTCAGGTAGTCTCTTTTAACGAAACTAACACCGGTTATTAACGCAGGATTACTTATCGTTGCTTACCTCTTTTGTATGTATATATGTATACATGTGTTATGTATACATCTGTACATATGTATATCTATATATATAAAACAGTTATGTAACTGACTCATTCATTCATTCATTCACTGACTGAATGACATACAACGCACAGACCAAACCGCTGGACCTAAAGGGCTGAAATTTTGCATGGCGATTCTTCTAATAGTGTAGGGGTGCACTAAGAACGATTTTTCAAAAATTCTTCTTAGATTATTTTAAATTTTTCGAATTTTTACTTTCATTTCCTGATTTTTGGTGAATTTTTAAAGATTAATTTTTAGAATTTAATTTATTAAATGCCGATCACGTGATTTCTTTTTCTGGTACTTTCAATAAATTTATCGTCACGTGCGTAACAACTAAATAGACAAAAAAAATATTTTTTTCTCTTTCTAATGCAGCAGACGATTGGATATTATCCAAAAAAAATGCATATCCCTTACGATTTTTTTATAAATACATATATACTAGCTGAAAACCCGCACTTCGCTACGGAGTACATTCAAAGTAAAAACATCGGTGAATGTATGCAATTAATGCCAATATATATATAATAAATACGACGATCAATGTATATAATTGATGTAAAATATATATATATTTATAAAAAAATCGTAAGGGATATTTTTATAGACAAAATAATGTAGAAGAAGATATTCAAATTAAATCTAATATAAAGAATATAGTACAGTTAATATAGTACAGTTTCTAGAACATTTCTTTTACTGTATTTTAATATTTTTTTGGATAATGTCCAATCGTCTGCCGCATTAGCAAGAAAAAAAAAATTATTTTTTGTCTATTTAGTTTTTATGCACGTGACGATAAATTTATTTAAAGTACCAGAAAAAGAAGTCACGTGATCAGCATTTAATAAATTAAATTCTAAAAATTAATCTTTAAAAATTCACCAAAAATCAGGAAATGAAGGTAAAGATTCGAAAAAGATTTCATTTTAAAGGAATTTTTATGATCTTTCTCGTGATATAAATTTTATAACCCTCAAATTATTATTTTAAATGCAAACTTAAAAAAAGTAAAAAAAACAGCTTAAAAATTTAATTTAAAAAAATCTAAGAAGAATTTTTCAAAAATCTCTCTTAGTGCACCCCTACACTATAAGAAGAATCGCCATGCAAAATTTCAGCCCTTTAGGTCCAGCGGTTTGGTCTGTGCGTTGTATGTCAGTCAGTCAGTGAATGAATGAATGAATGAATGAATGAATGAGTCAGTTACGGAACTGTTTTATATATATAGATATATATATATATATATAGATATATATTTTACATCAATTGTATACATTGATCATCGCATTTATTATAAATATATATATATTTATTTTTTGGCATAAATTGCATACGTTGACCGTTGTATTTAATTTGAATGTACTCCGTAGCGAAGCGCGGGTTTTCAGCTAGTATATACATATGTATGTCAAAATTTTGACGCATTTTGATACTTTGCTGTTGCCAAAATTATAAGTCACGAGGTACGGACTGACGGTTTAAGCGAGTGAAATTTTGCTTTCCGGAGGACTGTTATGGAGGAACGTAATCCCACGTTAAAACTAATGAACTATACAAGCTAATTTATATCCACTTTCACAGAAATGTAGGGATTTACCGGCACGCCACTACTATACATAGTTTTTGTTTTGACTGAAATCTTCATGCGTCGCTGTTTTGCGGAGGAGTTACGCTGGCGTGCATGCTATTCTACAGGGAAAGCAAATTGCCTAATAGAAGAAACTTCCTTCGATCACAACATCTTACTGTCGGAGGTAAAGCGGTGATATTCGACCTCCCACTAGGTTGTAGCGTACTGGAAATATGGTCTTATTTTTTCCCGAGACCCCACAAGAGCTTGAAACACAGCTGCGTGATTTTCAAGGAATGTGTTGCTCGTTTCCACCAGTTCCGAACACGTGGGGGTGCATTAAGAAATGTTTTTTTTCCCACAGAGACAGCCAGTAAAGCTGTCATCTTAACGTTTCTGCAAGGTAATAAAGTTTGGCGTCTAAGAAGAGCTGTCAGCCGATAATCTGCGGCCTCTCCACCCCTTCTGAAAATCCAGACATTGGAGAGAGAAGCTAGAGAACGCAGCCGGTGCGGATGTGTGTTTAGGCTCCGTACGTTGTGAATCTGCACGGGATTTTTAAATGGAATATGTTGCACTGTTTTAGATGTTAATTATTTTTGTTAATAAATTGTAAACTTTTGTTTTAAAAATTTGGCCTTCGCTTTTAATTTGAACTCTGTCTTTCTTGGTTCGGATCAATAGTTGTGAAATTTCTTCAAAATGCCTCAGAGACTTTATCAGCTTTGTCGTGACGCTACAAGGTACTCTGTGACTTTGACATTGACTTTGAGTTCGCTTGGATCTGGGAGGAGCGGTTACCGTCGCAAGCGCACATGCGCAAAAGGCATTTTTCGTAAATTCTACGGTGTACTGGTGAACATTGGCAGCAGTCACAAAGGCAGTATTTACATTAAAGTCAATTCTCTAAGCATTATAAGTCGCTGAATAGTTACTCCGCAATAAGACAATCGTGCACGCAGGAAAATGGAATGAAAATATTGACTAGTAGTCAAGCCAATTGTTCTTTGGCTAAAGTAAAGGCACTTGTCCTGAGATATTCGAGCACTACACCGTGAAAATTGTTGATTACTTTTTATCTAGAAGCACGATAGAGGTGAATCGACATTGCTCCCTTTGTGCTACCTCCATTTCATCCACTCACCCCAGGGACGACATCTGGAGGGTTCGTACCTTGCCCCACCCTCTAACCTCGTGGTAGGACTTTCAAGCCTACGGATTTAAAGTGCTGATATCCGGACTAGATACTAAATAGTTCAATTGGACTCGTCAGGATTTGGACTCAGCACCCTGCGTTCGAGGACTGCGCTACCACACGAGTGCAGCGGGCAGTCATGCCAATGTTCATAAAAACATGTCATGTAAAACAGTTAGTGCAAAAGCTGGAAAAAATAATTCACTAGATTACGCCTTCCCAACCCCAATGTGTTCGGCATTTGTAAACAGAATACCGGCCGCCATAACAGCGACCCAGCGACAAACTTCTATAATTCAGACCCAAGACCCCACGGGAATTGCTTCCCAAATGAGCAGCTACCATACTACCTTCCACTGCCCACCAAATGAACCTTTATTTCCAAAAATAAACATTACAATAAATTTCAATATACAGTTATTCAATACATAGCGACAAAATAACAATATTGCAATAAATTCCAGTAAAATCACTATATATTCTCGTATTCTCCAACTATACGATAACTGTACAATTTCAAATTATTTAGGAACAATATATTCACAATAACACAAATGAAGATATTGCCTACATAAACGTCATTACAAATAAAGAATTACCCATTGTACAATTCAACACAATCTATACTTATATATAAAGAGAGAACGATTTTGTACGTGGAGGGTAATCTTCAGAACCACTGTACCTATTTGAAAAATTCTTTCTCTGTTTGAAAGGTTCATTATTCCAGATGGACATAGGCTATATATTATGTATATCTGATCAGTAGAAAGAAAGTTAGGGGCTTAATCCTAACAATCTCCATTGTTTTCGCTACTGTCTTCTACCGCTTTTTGTTCCGAAGATTTCAACGATCCTTATCGTGGTGCTATCGCGGTGGGCTTCTGTTTTGACGCTAGCGGTTCGAACCTAGCAGTTCTCCGGCACGCCTTTTTCTTTAAAAACATTTATTTTAATTATTAACTAACATAAAATTAATTTAAGGCATTATTTAGGTTATTATTAAGGTAAAAAAGATTTACAATTTATTGCCTATCACTGGAAATTTATTGGTATAATATTTTGTTCACCCCGGGCAAAGTCGGTACGGGCCGCTAGTACTATATAATGTAAATTCACCTATAATGGGGCATGTCCCTATAATGAGTCACCCTTTAGAAATGTCGAGAAATTAAGGGTCTATTGTTACCTTAGGCGGTGGAAGGGGCGAGGGTCATTGGCTATTACCTGCGTGGATCCCTTAGCATTGGAATTTAGTTCATTCCTTTACTTTGTACGAAGTGTAAGGTGTTTTCTGCTACAGAGAAAAAAAAATGTGTTTGTTTTAACGTCTGCTTAAGAAATCTATTAAGGTAAGTGAATTTCTCAAATTTTTTTATTTAAGTACTATAATGCCTGTTTATTGACTTAAACTATTATTCATTACGATAGTCTGTATAATTCAAATTGTACAGTGAGTAAATGACAAAAAAACTTAGATTCCATTGTCAAAATAGCGTGGCCCATCATGGGATCGCGAATTGTTACATTGTCCCTGTATTGAGCCAGCCCGTGTACTGGTACAAATTATTTTTTCGGGAATGTCAATATTTGCAACAACATACCATCTGTGACAAGTAAAGCGGTATACATCACCGGCAACATTAACCACAATTTTTAAATAAATTTAATTTTAGATGTTTGAGTTAATAAATTTATATTTCAGTTATATTTCAGTTATTATATATTTAGTGTAGTTGTAATGTAGTTATGAAATTAATAAACCAATTTAAAAATATATATCATGTTTGTAGTTCCTTTTCTATCCAATTTTATAATATTGTAGAATTGAATTTTGTTCCATAACAGATTAAATAGATGGCCCATTGATGGTGTGATGGGCGATATTGATGGCCCATTATTGGGTAGCCCATTATGGGTACATCGGATAAAATAATGGCCCATTATAGGTGCATCAGGTTGGTTATTATTTATGTATATATATATATATATATATATATATATATATATATATATATATATATATATATATATATATATATATATATATATATATATATATATATATATATATATATATATATATATATATATATATATATATATATATATTTGTATATATACATAAAATAGATATTATATACAAATATCTATTGGAAAATGATGAAAATATATGCTGAATGAAGATAAGATATAGCGATATACATAGCGATGATATCGATATATATATATCGATGATATCGATAGATATAGCGATTTATATAGCGATATATAGCTGATATATCGCTATATCAGCTATATTCATCGCTGTTATAGCGATGAATGCAGCCAGTGCGCTTCAATCGCTGCTTTCAGATGTAAGACAGTTATTAAAATGACAGGTAAAAATTTTGACCAGTTTGCTTTATCTATAGATGTGAAAATTCAGATTTACTTCGATTTTTCTCTTAACTTGCCCATTACTGGTGCGTTTACCTTAATCACAAAATTCCAAATGAATGCACCATATATAAACACAATTTGCAACATTCCATAAACACCGCGCAGCTGCCTCACTTAATAGGCGAAAGTAGACTATTAGTGTGTGAACCGAAAATACACCCATGTCCGTCGAAGCCGAATCAAACGTAACGAATGTACAAGATTCCTTAGGAATCGTACGGCGCAAAGTCAGTGTAGCGGCAGTTAGCCGTCGCAACAAAATATAAAAGTAGTGGCAATATACACAAGTATAAACGAACAAAATAGGCCAAATAAACAATATGATTTATTTCACTGATGTAGCAAAAACAAGTATTACTAGTCGGAACTATGAAAAAATAAAATCTTTACTTATAAAGTCCAAGATGCAGGTAACCATTCCGGGACGGATCAAGTCGGGAGCATTTTAACATTGCGACGCCATTTTCTGAAATTCTTCTTGAAAAATAATACCACAAAAGTTACATATTTTGAAAGCCCTTTAAAAAAATATGAAAATTTCAAGTGAGCACACTAGCTCAAAACCGTTTAGTTTTTGAAATATCTCCAAATTAAAATATCCATTGAAAAGAATCATTTATTCAATTGAGTCATTCACTTGAATTTCGAATTCATTCTACTCCATGGTTTTTCATATCTATATATATAAAACAGTTCCGTAACTGACTCATTCGTTCACTGACTGACTGACTGACTGACATACAACGCTGACAGACCCAACCGCTGGACCTAAAGGGCTGAAATTTTGCATGACGATTCTTCTAATAGTGTAGGGGGGCACTAAGAAAGATATTTCAAAAATTCTTCTTAGATTTTTTTAAATTAAATTTTTAAGCTGTTTTTTAAACTTTTTTTACATTTGCATTTACAATAATACATTGAGGGTTATAAAATTTATATCACGAGTAAGATCATAAAAATTCCTTCAAAATGAAATTTTTTTCGAATTTTTACCTCCATTTCCTGATTTTTGGTGAATTTTTAAACATTAATTTTTAGAATTTAATTTATTAAATGCTGATCACGTGATTTCTTTTTCTGGTACTTTAAATAAATTTATCGTCACGTGGAAAAAAAAAATAGACAAAAAAATATTTTTTTCTTGCTAATACGGCAGACGATTGGACTTTATTTTGTCTATAAAAATATCCCTTACGATTTTTTTATAAATATGTTTTTTTTTACATCAATTGTATACATTGATCGTCGTATTTATTATAAATATATATATATATTTATTGTTTTTTGGAATGAATTGCATACATTGACCGTTGTATTTAATTTCAATGTACACCGTAGCGAAGCGCGGGTTTTCAGCTAGTTCCCCATAAATAACTACATTTTTAATGTTTAATTTTAATGTTAATTAAATTGTGTTTAACGTTTTATTTTTGTTTTATTTTATTGCTGTTTACTGCTGTTTAAGTATCGTTTTCAGCAATACCTGCTGTGTGGTGAGTCATTCACTTTTGAAACAGTTTTGGTTTAGTTTTGATTTAGTTTAGTTTAGTTTTGTTGTTTACTGCTGTTTAAGTACAATTTTCAGCAATTCCCGAAGAAAATCAGGAATCACCTCTTGAAACGCTGATCAACATTCCGTCATTTCTGAAGGGGGTTATATACTAGTCTTAAAATATTAGCTTCTGATATAGTTTTGGAACACTGTATTGTTTCTCTTCCTTGTATAACTTCTTTTTTAATTCCGGCAAAAAATACTAATATATTTTTTAAAAAGGCTCTGTAGAAGATTTCTAATAGTAGCTTTCTATTGCAATGCTTCATGGTTAAACAACATCTGCCAACATTTTAGGAAGACAGTTGTAGAGAATAGCTCACTTCTACCCGCACTTGGGTGTATATAATTTGAAGTGGCACTCTAAATGAATTTGATGCAAACACAGTTTATACATGGAACAATGTTTATTGAATTCGTTGCACATATAGAATTTGCTTTTACAGCAATAAGCATACGTACTGCTTGTACGGAATATATATTTGCATTCAATAAAAATATACTTTGTCATACTCACGACCTAGAGAGTCAAACCAGCAGTTCTGCTACGTAAACTTTGGGCCTGCTAAGCACAAGCGCCGGTTAACACCTGGAACCGCTTACCTCGTAGCTCCATCTCGTTTATCTATCAACCTTAACAACCTTTTTACTTAATCAATCTGCTTGGTATTTATACCAAGCGCGTATTGGCATATCTCAAGCAACTTCTTTAATTTATTCACTCAAAAGTTCGATTCTTGTGAATCTAATCTTATGTATACCTTACAAAGTTCAACGCGCGTCTCACGTATACTGTTTTTTTGTGGTTTTTTTTTTGTAAAACTATAAAACCACTGTTCATGCCACAATTTATGGCACTTCCTGCTTTTTAAAATCAATTTCAGAGCTTCTGCAGTTCCTGGTTTCGAGCCTTTTCAATTAATGTTTCTTTTATGCTAACCAAAGACATTTATTTTCCCCGTCTCTCATCAAGAGCACAGAAAAAGGCAAACCGGTGGCAGTAAGTAAGTTACACAAGAAATGCTACAACTCATTACTGATTCTACTCTTTTCCACCAACAAATCAAAAATACGACATGACGGCTTATTCTTAATCGATACAAAATCACATTTTGTATACAAACACGTACCATTCGCATCCTGATTTGAGCATTTGGATACAAAGAGAGAGCGACCAGAAATTCGTAGGTGCAATTGTGCATCTGAATGACATTTCCTCTGCAAAGTACATATACAGTTTAGAATTAATTTCATTAATTAGTAGTGGAATTATTTTTCACATGTTGCAGGGACATATATTTTCAACAGTGTATCATTTTAAAGATACAGAGTTTGACAGATTTTTCGAAACTTTTCAGATTGTTTTGAGTTTTACTTGCGAGTTTACTACATTTACTGGCATTTGAATAAAATTTACATCAGAGATTTTGTGTTGGGCAAAAATAATTTGAAGATAATGGGTGATTATTAGGTAATTTTTGTTCTGACCCTTTCTAATAAATTTTTGCATATTTTGGCAAGAGTGTCGTAAACAAACAAACACACACACACACATGTATATATATATATATATATATATATATATATGTGTGTGTGTATATGTATATATATATATATATATATATATATATATATATATATATATATATATATATATATATATATATATATATATATATATATATATATATGTATGTATATATATATATATATATATATGTATGTATATATATATATGTATGTATATATATATATATGTATGTATATATATATATGTATGTATATATATATATATGTATGTATATATATATGTATGTATATATATATATACATATATATATGTATGTATATATATATATGTATGTATATATATATATATATGTATGTATATATATATATATATATGTATGTATATATATATATATATATGTATGTATATTTATATATGTATGTATATATATATATATATATATATATATATATATATATATATATATATATATATATATATATATATATGTATATGCATATGTATGTATATATATATATATATATATATATATATATATATATATATATATATATATATATATATGTATATGCATATGTATGTATATATATATATATATGTATATGTATGTATATATAAATATATATGTATATGTATATATATATATATATATATATATATATATATATATATATATATATATATATATATATATATATATATATATATATATATATATATATATATATATATATATATATATATATATATATTGTAAGCAATTTTCTATGTTAATAGATGGCAGCATGTAACAGACCGCACGAAGAATGTGAGCGCATGCGCACTGCAATATTGTAACAGCCAGAGAGAGCGATGTGTAATGGATGGCGGTCGCACGTTGACGGCCAGCCGCTAAGTGTTTTCTATATTCCTCAAATAAAACTGTTGTTATCGTTTTAAGTATAATGTCATGTTGATCTTCCGTTATTAAGTAACCAGAAGCTTGCCTTGTTAGCAAAAGAAGAGCTAACAATTATCAGAAGTGGGATAGAGGAACTTCCTGACAACGGCAACGAACAAGGTAATCTTGAATATTTGTATTTTTGTTTTACTCAAAAATGGCGTACTTAGGCAGATATAAAAAGTGTGATTTAGTTCAGTTAGCGATTGAGTTGGGCGAGAGTGTCCCTGAAATTAGTACGATAGTTATTTTGAAGGATATTATAACCAAAAGTAAAAACTATGATGAACCGTTTGTTAAAGAAGTGTTAGCAGGATTAGTTGACGAAAGAGTGAAACAGGAAACACAAAAATTTGAATTTGAGCGAGCTTTGCAAGTAGAGAAACTAAAAATTGAAAATCAGAATAAGATAGATGAACAGGAATTGCATAAAATTGAACAACAATATGCTTTTGAATTGGAAAAATTAAAAATCCAGAATCAGAATAAGATAATTTCTCAGGCTGAAAGTAATGTTATTGTACCAGAAGTAAAGAAAAACACTATAGATTTGAGGAATTTAATGCAGAAATTTGACTTAAAAGACGGAGATATAGCTTCATTTTTGGTATTATTTGAAAGGCAAGCTAAACGAGTAGGACTTACGGAGAGTGACTATGTAACACACTTATTAGGGCTATTGCCTCTTGAAATTACTCAGCTAATTGCGAGAGAATCAGAACAGGAGAACCTACGAAGACGCAAGCGAAATATAGAGGACCACTGATAATTACAGAAACACTGCCGAATGACACATACAGAGTTACTCAGCTGGAGGAAAAGCAGAAAGGACGATTTTACACCACCACAGCTCACGTCAGTCAACTCAAGCCATGGCCTAAACCTCAATATGAAGACGATGACGATTCAGACAACGAGGCTCCCAGTGCAGAACCTCCTGAACCACCTTAACTTAGTTCAAATCATCACCAGGTAACAACCTCGGAAGATCAGGTAATATAGTTTTTTTATTCTTTTTTAAATTTTACCCAAGAACTCTTGAACTCTAAGAAGGACTCAATTAGGACATTATCCAAAAGACTTTGAAGACCATATATTATTTTTGTTTTTTTAGCACATTGTTTATATTTCTAAATGTTTAAGTTGTATTTTTAGTAGTGTTATAAGTACGAATTGAGGGCAATTCTCTGTCAGGATGCCCGAATGTAAGCAATTTTCTATGTTAATAGATGGCAGCATGTAACAGACCGCACGAAGAATGTGAGCGCATGCGCACTGCAATATTGTAACAGAGAGAGAGAACGAGGTGTAATGGATGGCGGTCGCACGTTGACGGCCAGCCGCTAAGTGTTTTCTATATTCCTCAAATAAAACTGTTGTTATCGTTTTAAGTATAATGTCATGTTGATCTTCCGTTATTAAGTAACCAGAAGCTTGCCTTGTTAGCAAAAGAAGAGCTAACAATTAATATATATATATATATATATATATATATATATATATATATATATATATATATATATATATATATATATATATATATATATATGCGAGTGTATCTGTGTGCGTTCGTGTGGGTATACGTTGAGAGGGCAATTTTTTAGGATCTCTGGCAATTTTATGCAAACAACCTATTATTTCACACTGTTGCGAATGGAATGAGTTAAAATTGTCTCCTTATATTTTTTAAAAATAAATTGAAATATTAGTAAATCGACATAATGCAAATCACTTTTACCCGTTACTCATCATCCAGATTCACAGTCAACAGACTTGTCGAAAAATTGCCCCTTGAAACTGATTATTTTAGTACATCCTACTACCTTCCATGCGTAGCAGGGGTCAAATTTGACAACTGGTAGATTTTGCACCTGACTACCTCTATTCATCGTCTTACAGAGAAAACGGCAAGAATGAAATGAAACTAACAGATGAGCTGATAAACTTGACACAATGCACTCTAATTGTTTAAATTCATTAGAGTGAATTGGGGATTATTTATTAAAGAAGCAGTTAATCGAGTAAGGTAAAACCGAATTTCTACTGAGTGTCAATGTAAACAAAACTAACAGATAAGCCAATAATCGACAAAATTATAATCTAACTAGCTGAAGTACCCAGCGTTGACCGATTTTCAAAAAATAATATGCCTATGTTTTAATCTGAACTATCAACTATATCTATGCAAAATTTCAGTTCAAGTGAAGCAATACTTTTTCACTTATAAAGGAACAAACACAGACCTATTTGAAATAATCAATAAATTTCATAGTTTCAATGAAACACACTGATTTTTGAGTAAAGTTCAATAATTCAAGTTCGATTTACGTAAATTGTGCATAAAATTTTGCATAAATTGAAAAACAAAAAGTTTATAAGTTAAATAAAGTTCTGTAATATTATACCAATAAATTTCCAGTTGATAGCCAATAAATTGTAAATATTTTTTTATCTTAAATGTTCAATAAAAAGCGTGGTTCAAAATGTAATTTTCTTCAATAAACCCTTGTTTTGTATTTATCAATACCTCCTCCACTTGAATCTTTAAAATATTAAATGTTTTACTGATAATAAATGAAAATTTAGTTTTATGTGTTGCTATGGTTACTTGACTATGGTTCACAAAAGAAAAGTAAAGGTGAAGCATCAGCTCAACATTTAGGCCCCTAACTATCTTTCTACTGATCACTTATACATAATATATAGCTTATGTCCATCTGGAATAATGTACCTTTGAAATAGTGAAAGAATTTTTTTTCAATAGGTGCAGTGGTTCCGGAGATTACCCTCCACATACACCACATACAAAATCCGCTCTCTCTCTCTCTTTATATATTAGTATAGATGACTTATTTCCATTTGAGAGAATTGTGGATTATTTACTAAAGGAGTAAGTAGCTCATGTAGCAACAGAGAACCGGATTTCTTCTGCATGTTTATGGAGGATAACAGAGAAAAATAAATCTTTCTTTAATACCAACCTGTAGGTAGCAAAGGTTTTGTGAGGTGTAATTTTTTTTGTAATTTCCCATTAGCAAACAATAAAGAAAAACAACAACAAATGATATACAAGAAAACAGAAATCAACAACAAGAAAAGTAAAACGAAGAAAGATGCCTATCAATTGCTCAATACTCTTACCTCTCAATATCGGCTGCAATGATCTCGAGCCGACTGTGCCTCACAGGTCTGAAAGTGGGAAATGTCCATAAGTTGTTGTGTGTTCAACAAGTTATGGGGCAGCAAGTTATGGAGCAACATGAAATCAAGACCATTACAGGTTATTGGGCAGAGTGATGCGGCTCCGGTTTTTAAGTTAGCCACACAAAGGTTGGAGTCCCACTTGGCTAACAGACCGGTCCTGTAATTTTGAACAGAGTCAAGTGACGAGAACGATACACTTGAAATTTTGAGAACTTGGATGACATTGCAGCTACGAAAGATTTTATGTGCACCAGCCACCATTAGCGTACACTGTGATCGATTTTGTTAGAGACGAGTGTTACGGTTCGAAAGCACCGCAACATTAAGCACAGATGAAGGAATCAATTAAGAAGTGATCGAGTTAAGATAAGCAATGATGAGTGATAAATAAGCGAGGGACGTGGACATAGTTTAGAATAGAAACAGAATGTTTAAGTGCCATTAAGGATGAAAAAGAAGCCACCAAAGGAAGTGTACAATGTGGGGTACACTTAGGCATGAAAAGAGCGCACAGACCAGGTGCAGATGTGAAAGATATAGGAAGAGGTGCAAACATGCTAACGAGAAAAATGCGTTGAATAGTGATGATTTGGGCTAAATGAGGGAAAATCGGAAACAGATGATATTCGAGAAGATGGGAATATTGCCGTGGGAAGAATGATGATGGGAGGCCAGTAGCCCCACCTACGAGAAGGCAGAAAAAGAAGATTCTGGAAAGAAATGAGTAGCCCAATAGAGTGGGAATAAAATATCCGACCAATAAAAAACGAAGGAATGAGGCGGATCCAAAATGAAAGGGGGAAAGAAGGTAGTGGACTAAAAAATAGACACGCAAGAAAAAGATTCATTCTTGCTAGAGATTTATGAAATAACGACTCGCGATCTGGCAGCGAAGCAGCGGCGTTAGACACTTTATGCAGAGAGCACTAGTACTGTGGACGGCAACCAGCCAGCCATTGATGGGAGTGACGGGAAGTCATTAATCCGAATGCCTCAAGTCCACAATAAGCAGAGAAACCCCTCTATATGATAGTCAATTTGAAAGAGCTACGAGAGACGAAAATAAACCCCAGCCAGCAGAACTCCTGTGAATAAGACCCGAACCGACAACAGGACGAAAGAAGTGCCCCACATCCCCTAGGAGCTATTAGTAATATCCGACATAGAGCCAACGAGACGGGCAATGGAACAAGTTTTGGACGGAGAGTGCAGAATGTCACAGAAAACTCCACCCGCCAGTGATTGTGATTCGAAGTGTGCCCAATGACAAAAGATTGGAAAGAATCGTCAGTGAAGGTATAGTGCTGTCTATAATTGATATATATTTAACGTGTATAAAGTGTGCCTCTCATCCTTGATTCAGATAATGATAGTTAGCGTATAATAGTTACATGAATTGATATTATAAAATGGTTATATGGATAGCTCACCTCTTAAATAAATAATCGATGTATGAACGTGTTATGTAAATGGTTAATGTAATTTTATGATAACTATTAAGGAATAATGATGATGAGTAAATATATTAAGCAAAATTTGATAATTGTTTATTAGAGGGAATACCTCGTAATTAACTAATTAAAAGTAGATTATTAACATAGACGGTTTACAAAAAAGAAGGTCAATTGTGTGATAATGTTCATAAATGAATTAAGTGTAAAACTTACATACTAAAGATAATGTACTGATTTAAATAATGTGTATGAGTGTTATGTTGTTAATAAATCAATCTGTAATTTATCAATCAGATAATCTGTAATTCTTCATAAACACAACGCAGATACTAACAGCGTGGTCGAACAAGTAGATAGTGAGTGCATAATTAATCATTGGCAATTCACCTCAAATTGACGACTTAGACCACGGTACTAACCACGGTACGCATCACATTAGGCCATTACAGCGAGCATCGAACAAGAGAAGTGTGGTACACCATAACTTTCGATGTACCACAATTAGTGCAGAAATTACTCTCAATTTTCAAGGGGCTCAGATGTTAAGCAAAATAGTTGTGACCAGTTAAATGCCGAAACATGGCTACCAAATCCTTTCTTGGAGAATTTGGGATATACGCACTATTAATAACCCAAACTTATTAGTATTTCTGTCAATTAATTCTTGATAAAATTGGTCTTTAAATTTTTTCCGGTTAAACATCCTTATAGAATTATATGTTCGATGTCTAAGTTATTGTATGTATTTTTATTGCATTGTATGTATAGTGTAAATATATGTTTTATTGTAATTGTATGTAAATATTTATAAATACTCGATGCGCAAGTATTTATAATGTTTTACGATTCTATGAGAAACTGTCGTTTGCGAGCATGAAATACATCATAATGTTATCAAGAGTAAAACATACCACTATCTAATTTTTAAGAGATAAATGTTTTACAACAGCCTAAATTTGGAACAATTTTATTGAAAAAATATATTTTATTGCTATAAGTTAGTACTTGAAGCAAAATAAGAGTACACAATTGCAACACGTTTGTTAAAAGAACAAGGTAATAAAGTGAGAGTAAAACAGTTTAAAACAGTGTTCAGAATTTAATAAAAAGGTCTCTTAAAGCAATAAAGTTTTAGAGCAAAACATATACAATAAAACTCATTCTGAGTTCAAAATTTAGCTCACTATCTCTATTCAAACCGAGGTATTAAAAAGGCACCATAAAAGAACATTGCATTCTCTCTTCAAATAGAACCAGAAGATATTATAGTTAAAACGGAACTGTAAAGCTATTTTGTGATTGTCCGAAAACTTTAGTATGGGATGCTGAAATTTTGACAAATATAATTAGCATAGCTGAAGCAGAAGGAATAGGAAACAGTTCTTTCCTGTTACAGGCAGAAAATAATTCACTTAAAAAAAGAAAGTTTTTAAAATGCCTCTTTGTTATCTAAACTGAACAGTACTTGTTCAAATTTGACTGATAAATCTATCCTCTCAGGTAATAAGTAATTATATACATATACATATACATACATATACATATATATATATATACATATACACATACATATACATATATATACATATACACATACATATACATATATATACATATACACATACATATACATATATACATACATATACATACATATACATATATACATACATATACATACATACTTACATAGACACACACACACACATTTGTATATATATATATATATATATATATATATATATATATATGCATACATACATACATATATATATATATATATATACAGTGGCTCCCAAAAGTGTTGTTACACTTACGAATTTCAATGAAATAGGGGTGTATCCATTAATTAAAATGAATATTTCAGAATGGGTATTTAATAATAAGATGTATAATCTATTCTTAACAAAACTACATGAAATATTTTGAAAACATAGTAAAACTTTATTTTTAAGAAACCAGTAATCAAAAAGTAACAAAAACTTTATCTCACAAAAGTCATCGTACACTGAAATATTTTCGGATAAATTCATAATTAAAATTATCGTCTGGCGCTTTATTTTTATTTTTGAATTGTGGTGGCATTTAAAATATCATTTGGCTTTAATTTTTTCTTGCCTACTCCGTAATATTCTATTTATTATTAAAAAATGGCTCGTAGTCGTAAATAAACAACACACAGGATTCGAAAATTGATTATTTTTTATCATAGTAGTGGTAAATAAGTTCGGAATATTGCTAAATTACTTAATTTATCCCATTCTACTGTCCAGTATGTGAAAAAACGCTTTAAAGAAGAAAATTGGATCGAAAACAAGGTAAGAAAAGGCCGTCCTGCAAAATTAACAAAACGTGATCAGAGATTTATAATTAGAAAATTTGTAAAAAATTCACGTTTGAGTACTGTAAAAGTGTCTGCAGAATTCAATGAAACATTTTCTACTTCAATTTCACCTGAAATTTTTTGACGAGTTCTCAGAACAGCTGGATTACATGGGAGTTCTGCCGATAGAAAATGTTTTGTGAGTGAGAAAAACAGAAAGTTTAGGCTTCCCTTCGCGCTATCAATGATAAATAAGCCTCAAACCTATTGGAATAATGTCTTATTTGCCGATGAACAATTTTAGTGCTGATGGGCGTATAATTGTATGGAGAAGAAAAAAAAATGAGGAACTTAATCCCAAGAACTTAGTAGGAACAGTTAAGCATGCCGGTGGAGGTATTCTTGTGTGGGGGTGCATGTCAGCATCAGGACTAGGAAATTTGGTATTTATTGATGACATAATGAATCATGCTGTTTTTATAAATAATTTAAGAGACGATTTAAAATTATCAGCTCAAAATTTGGGTATTGGAAAAAACTTTTTTTTTATCAAGATAGCGATCCTAAGCACACGGCTCTCAACGTTCCCATGTGGTGTCTCTATAATTGTCCACAAGTTTTGAAAACACCACATCAATCGCCAGATTTAAACTCAATAGAACATATTTGGAGAGAACTGGAGGTTCGAGTACGAAAACACGACATTCACATGAAAAGCGAACTAAAAACAATTATGATGGAAGAATGGATGAACATTGATACAAAATTACAAAAGAACTAAAGCAATCTATTCCCAAACGTTTAAAAGCTGTTGTGAATGCTATAGGATATCCTACTAAATATTAATTTAACGAAAAATTAGAATATTTACTAATATGTAGAGATTTTTTACAAGTGTACGATGACTTTTGTGAGATAAAGTTTTTGTTAC